>JAQMYJ010000011.1:14366532-14380650 GCA_030014305.1 Clarias laeviceps | reverse complement strand
ATTTTAATAACAGATTTGGTTTTTTTTGGAGGGGTGTTGCTTTTGTTATTCTGCAGCTTTGCCATTTTTGTCATTAATTTTCTGCATCTTCATCTTCTATACCACTTATCTTGTACAGGGTCATGGGGGTCCCAGGAGACTTTGGGCACAAGGCAGGGTACACTGTGGACATGGTGCCAATCCATCGTAGGGCACACACACACACTATGGGTAATTTGGGAATGCTAATTAGCCTAATCTGCATGTCTTTGGACTGTGGGAGCCACTGTGCCACCACGCCACCCAAATAAAATTTTCATCAAGGCAAATTTTTTTTTAAATTTTATTATTATTTTTTTTTTTATCACATTCAGTCCACAGCTCTGTTGATTCTCAGGATTGCAAGCCATCTGGGCTGCAGCCGACCCCTGCCCCCTCCTCTGGTGGAAAAAGAAAGTCCTCCACAGTCACCTTGAATTTAAACAGCTGACATGCTTATACCAACAAGTGATTTGCACTTTGGCATCTTTCATGAGATGGGGACACTGGGAGGGGGCATGTTCCCCAATAGGTTGTACTACAATGCAAGGATTGCCCTCTTGATGTCCAGACACTCTTTCACAATAGTGCTGCACTTAGGCTTGAGGCACTGAGAGCTGGCAACTGATGTACAGCACCATACAGTACTCTGCCCCCTCCATAACCTAAGACAAAATGGCCCCAGCTCTCTGTTTGACGCAAAAGGGAGAAAAAAAGTGAGAAAAAAGTGAGATGAGTGCAACAATGGACCCAGAGACAAAACTGTTTTCACCTTGTTTAAAGCCTATTCACATGGCTCCATCCACTGGACCAAATCTGGTGCCCTCTTTATAGTAAGGTCATTCAGCCGGCTGGTGAAAAATTGGGTACAAACCTTCTATAATCCCCAGGAATGCCCCCCATCTGTTTTTCACACAGGTCTCGAGCAATCACAGACTTTTGCCTGTAGGCTCTCAGCAAACAAGATTATCTTAGTTTTTCAGTTCACTGATAATATCTTCCTCTAAATTGGTCACTGTGTGGTGATTTTCAAAAGTTTGTTTTCCTGATAGAAACTGGATGGAAAGTAAAGGGAGGTGGCTGGAGGACCAATCAGTTTGCAGTTAACTTTGTCAACTTTGACCCTCTTTAGGATTATTTATTATAGAAAGTATCTACTTTTTGATCAGTCAGATATTCACTCTTATTATTACAATTAATATAGATATTTACTGAACTCACCAGTGAGTAAATCCTGCCTGGGTTATGCTTGTGTTCACAGTGATTCATTCTTTTTTTATAAATGCTTTTCCTCAATGAAATGTGAAGTGTGATTTTGCAGTAGAAGATATTTTGCCTTCCTCTTTTGTCACTTACAAAAGTGTAGCGCCACTGCTGAGAACCCAGATCTTCCGCTTAGAAGGTGACAACAGTCACCACTAGACCACGTATTGCCATTGAAATGGAGAAACCATACAATCTTATAAAAGCAAATAAACATGAACACACACAAAAAAAAATAATAATAAATACACTTTATAGATGCAGAAGTTTTATTAAGAGAAGTACAGGAATCTCAGTTAACAGAGCTGGAATGGTGTTGATATATCAATAGTACTTAAAATAGATTTATCAGGTCCAAATTTTATGTGAAATATCAATATTAATAATAATAATAATAATAATAAAGGTTCCGCGCTTTCTCCGGGTGCTCTGGTTTATTCACACAGTCCAAAGACATGCAGATTAGGCTAATTGGCGTTCCCAAATTGCCGGTAGTGTGTGAATGAGCATGTGAGTGTGTATGCCCTGCAATGGACTGGCACCCTGTCCAGGGTGTACCCCACCTCACGCCCCAAGGTTTTCTGGCATAGGTTGCAGGCCCACCGCAACTCTGCAGGATCAGTGGTATACTGTAGATGATGAGCGAGTGAGTAAGTAATAATACCTTTAAAAAGGCAAATGACCATTGAACTATTAAGATAACTGAGATAAATATTTTTTTTCTACTGCTATCAGCTGCAAACCTTACCATTAGCAACCTTACGCTAAAGCCACCTTACTACTATAACGTTCTGTCAACAATCATTTAACTGATAAAAGCCAAATATTTGCATGGTTATTAATGTATTTTATTTTCTTATTTTTATTACTATTATATTTTTTTGTAGCTCTCCAGTATTATTTTTTCATCATCTCATTGCCCAATGATCGTGTCATTGCCCAATTGCCTGGGCAATTTTAGATGGTTAATAGAACATTTTAAGTAAAAAATGCTCCATAGTATTAGTCTTAGTGCATTTGAGCTCAGAGCTGGCACAAAGCCTCCTATTGGTCAAAAAGTGTCAGGTGCTCTGATTGTGAGGTACAGTGCCTCTGACTGAGCAACAAGACAGGTACCTCTGACTTGGTCGATAGACTCAGAGGAAGCCATTGGTTAGTGGAGGCTTCAAAGTGGAAAAAAATATTTGCCCAATTGGACAACTGCATAAGGCATTCCATAAAACTGAGACTTTATTTGCCCCAGGCAATGAGACAAGAATTAATGTCAAGCAATGAGTGAGCATAGGTTGTTATGACTGATTTGACCAGAGGAGATGGGAAACACCTGGTGTGATGTCATGCATACTAATGAGCTCCTTGGCTATGACAATGTTAAGGCTAAGACAATCACAATTTTATAGTTTTCTTTCAAACCTTATAATAAGCTCATAAACCAATATACTATTCACATTTTCTATTTGATTTTAAAAGTGGATACATAATACTGGAGAGAAAATATTGGAATTTAAAAGTAAAAAGTAAAAATACAAATGTGTCTGCCTACCTTTAAACAGGTTTGCTGATTTTATTTATTACTGTATGACAGAATATTATCTATATATATAAACGTGGATGAAAGGATATCCCAAAGTTAAAAAGAGTCATTGCTCCATTGAATTGCATTTTTGTATAATTATTAGGCATATGTGTGTATGGACATTTTCAGGAAAGTAGATGAGTCCATATAGGGTGCTCATAATTGTTTTCTGTCTCTGTATTTTTTGGATTTCTTTTAAACTTGGCATGATGCTGCAAATAATTACCACTTATTTTGCTTTTGATACTGAATGGCTTTAAAGCTAAGGTCCTTAATGTGCCTTTGTAATAACAGATTCAGCTTTACTAGTAATGGGTCTTTTTGAGTAAGAGCTTCTTAAGTAACAACTATTAGCAGTGAAATGCATTGCACTCATTAATTCTTACATTTAAGAGCTTGTATGATATTCATCTCATAATTAGCAGAAATATATGTTCATGTTAGATGGTCATCTTATATAAATAAGGCACAGTTTGGGGAATTGTTTTTTGAAATTCTCAATCACTTACTCGTTGTCTATACCACTTTATCCTATATATATGGTCGCGGGGGGCCTGGAGCTTATCCCAGGAGACTTATGGCACGAGGTGGTGTATACCGTGGACAGATTGTCAATCTAGGAAATTTTGAAATTATAAGTAAATAATTAAATAAAAATTTCAGGGCTAGAACATAGTGATCCTTTGCCCCTTTCTGTATACACCAGTGTGACCAATCACCAGACAGGAATCATCAAAGGAAATGCACTGTTTCCTGGAAGCTGAGTTCCCACCCATCCAGAGGGCTTTAGACTTGACTGTTACTGAATTTTCAGAAGGTCTCCACATTTCTGAGGTGGTTATAGCATTAACATTCAAGTAAGTCAAATTTGTTCTACTGTACTGTTTTTAAACTACAGATTGCAGGTTTACATTTATGCTTTTAATATTATGTATATTATGGCCTTATTTTGACGTAAGCAACGTATGGGTAAGGAAAGATATTATTTAATAGTGTATAAAAGTAATTGTAAATAACATTTACATGTTTAAAAAGCAGTGGGAGGTTAAAGAGTCAAAAGAGTAAACAAACACAGCTATAGTTTCTGAAACTAAGTGGTGCGTAGTTAAAAAAACTAAACAAAACTAAGACCATGACACACAGCTCTGTAATATGTAGAATCCAATGAGAGTATAGGAAAAAAGGACAGACGTGGACTCTTTAACTAGAAGATTTCAGATCATGATAAGTGCAGTATTATTAAGTGCAATACAAAAGACAGTTGCACTTGCACTTGCTTAAATAATTTGAAAGTAGGTCTAAATGTATATTTAAATATGTAGAAAATCTAACATGCATGCCACAGACATTATACAGTACCACAGTATAAGAATGTTATAATATATGTGAACTTGTCTGTCTATGGATTTTAACTAGCCTACCTTGTGCTGAAGACATGCTAGCTAAGCTGATTCATTGCTGCGTTCATGACATCATGTTTTAAATATTGGTGTTTTTGAACAATATATGATTTCCTAATTATTCTGTTCTGATACTTTTTGAGGAACTGGGCATTATTTTGAGTTCTGGAGTCCGCAACTGAAGCCGATGCTCTGCTAAGTTTGACTGCTATACCCTCAACAGAAACATTAATCTGCAATGATGCATCCTCTGTAGTTTATGTTTAGTGAAAACAGCCATGCCAACTGAATCAGTCACTGAAACGACAGCTCTGCAGTTTCCCACACAGCCTGTGGAGAGTTCTGATGGACTGAAACGTCAACACCTTGAAGATATACCATCTAGCAAGGGTCCACAATATGACAGCTCTAAGGTCTCAGCTGTTTCCCAGACTTGCTTGGAAGTAAACGTGGCCTTGATGCTTATGGTTTTTGCTGGATTTCTCATCTTGGTTCTGCTTTACTGCGTTCTTCTCCTGCGATACAAACTGCGTTTAGCTCAGGCAGGAAATACTTTGGAGTACTTCAGCTTCTACCACATGGCAAACTACAACCTGAAACATCTACATGAATCCTCAGGTTTGCCTTCAATGAACATCCATCCCCCTGTGGAGGTGCCTTCTTTTTCTACACCTCCAGCTGTGGTTCCAATTCACGCGGTCTGCCCTCCACGCCTCCCTCCACCACTTCCACTTTCATCTCGACCACCCTCGATTGTGCCTCTGCCGCCCCCCATCATCTACACTACTCCGCCCAGCCCTAAGTCTGACGCGGAGGAATATTCCCGCATAGGTACTGTGCTGCCCTACAGGCACTCGAGCGTGAGTCAGACACAGGTGGTTCTCTTTGAACACTCATCCTTGTGACCCATTGGGGAAGAACTCTGTCCTCTGTCTCATCCATCAAGCTTTTGCTAAGAGACTGTCTTTCAAAGTCTAGTGATTCACGTAGCTTTTATGTCATAGATTTACTTATTTGTTTGTTTCTTTGTTTAGAAACTTGCATCCTTAGATGTAACCTGTGGTACAGTACTACTACATCTCAGCCATCTCAACATGGACATGAATATGTGTTGCAGCTTTTTTGACCATTGATAGTAATATTTGAAATTTATTTGCTTCTTTAGAAAACAAACAAAAAGTTAATTATTTTCCTTTATCGGCACATCCAATAAAGTTTTATTCCTCTTATAACACAGAAATTTACCAACAATTGTATTTTTGTAATTATGAACTTTTGCTACAGTATAGCAGTCCAATGCTGTTGTTTGTTTACCATTGTATCATTTTCCCACCTTTATACACTGCTTGGGCCAAAAAAAAATTGTACACATTAAAATTTCTTTCAGTCTCATCTATTTTTGATTATGTTGCACAATGTGAAATCCAATTCACCATTCCTCACGCTCCCTGAAACTCTCTTTTACAATTTGAGTTCTGGAATACACCTGTCCCATCAGGAAAGAAAAACTTCATTGATGTGACACTCTGGTCATTCAGTACATTAAGGTCATCAGCTTGCTTCATTTTATTGCCACATAACATTGCTGAGCAAAGCAAGTGAAGCAACCCCACATAATAACACTCTAAAGGCGTCTACAGTGGGCCCTATGCATCATGTATGCATCATACACTTCCCTTCTTAACCTGACATGCCCATCACTCTGGAATAGAGTGAATCTGAACTCATCCTATCACGTGACCTTTTTTCCACTTTCCAAAGTCCATTCCTTATGCTCACTAGCAAATTAAACAATTGCTTTTTTTTCATGGCCACACACCTGTTAGGTCCCAATCTTGTGAGTTCTCATCAGATTATACATATGGAAATGCCCTTGCTTTCATATTAATCAACTTTACTAAGCATTTACATATATGTAATCTCCATTCATTATTTTTTTTCTTCGACCACATTTCTTTAATTATTTGGCAAATTGATGATTCAGCAATATCCTTTCAGGTTTTAATAATATGTCTGTCAGTTCTTTACCCAGGTGCTTTTCTTTGCTTGATGCAAGCCAATAATTAGATTTTTGTGGAACAGCAACTTTTTTTGTCCAGGTAGTGTAATTAATACAAATTTCACATCCCACAAACTTTTAGGAGGATTAAGGAGCTGACACTGCATACTCCTTCTATAAATGGTAAATAAAAATCTCTTTACAGAAAGCTTTTCCATCTAGTCTTCGCTGTTGATATACAATCCCATATATAAAATGTATGGATTACTAGAACCGGCCACTAATTTAATATTTTTTACAGCTTTATTCCTGACTTGCCTTTGCTCCAGTATGATCCACTTATTTCCTTTGTAACTCAGAGGCTTCATAGGGTGGGATTTCCTGGAGAGCTTTTCCACTGCATTCTTTCTCACTTCCTCTGTTGTGTCTTAAAGGAGAAGTTCAGCTAAATTTCCAGATAATAATATGTTTTTAGATGTAATGCCAACTTATTTGAATTTAATTTTGGAGTATAATGTGAAAGAAAATTTGGAACTGTTTTTGTCCATGTTTATAGATAGCAATTGAAGCTATACTGTCATACCATGTCAAAATCCACACGTGAAAACTAAGAATCTACAAATTTAATAATGTTTTGAGTTTATGACCAGTTTGTCTGCAAAAGTTGATGAACATCATTTAAATGCTTTTAACTTACATGTTTTTGGCCAAATGTGACATGAGTGACCTCATTACATAGCAATACATGATGCATCCATAAAGGGTCAATAACATTGCTTCTTTCTGTCATATGATCAGTGAAGCAAAACTACTGTATGGGTAAAATAGTGTTTGTGGGACCTAAATGCATATGGACTTTTTTTTCAAATGCTGAAGCCAAGAATTAGAAGGTTTGGAGTCTGTTCAGAGATAGACAAATCACCCTGCGGTTGATATTTTTTAGAGTTTTAATTAATTAGTTGACAGAATAGTCAGCCTCCTCCTATTCCAGATTAAATTTTACTTTGGTAGCTGACCGCAGCGGTCATAAACGTGTTTTGAATAAAATGGGGAATTGGCAATAAAAACAAAAAGTAGTCATCTAAAAAGTCTCTTTACTTTGTACTATATTTAAAACTCTACCATGTGAATTTAATTGTTTGGTGTAAATATGCACTCATTTCAAATCTGGTTACTGCAATATTCTCCAAAAAAGGCGACAGTTTACCAGTGTGGAACGTCACAATTTCTGTTAATAACATGTAACAGCATGGTGGCATGGTGGTGTAGAGGTTAGCACTGTTGTTTCGCACCTCCAGGGTATGGGTTTGATTCTCATCTCTGTGTGCATGGTGTTTGCATGTTCTCCCCGTGCTTGGTGGATTTCCACTGGGTACGCCGTTTTCCTCACAGTCCAAACAGGTTGTACCTCGCCTCGTGTCCTGAGATAGTCTCCAGGTCCCCCGCTACTCTGAATGCAGGATATAGTTATATATAGTTTCCCCCATTCTTCCATTATGCAATGCATGTCTTCATCTGTGCAATTGTATGAGGTTTTCATTGTCATATTTTGCACTTAATAATACACCACAAATTCTCAGTTGAAGAAGGCAGCCTAGTCTAGTACCTATACAAGACTAGTGTTTAGCAACCATGCACATTTAATCGAGCAGAACACGGTTTGGCGTTATCCTGCTAAAAAAATATAAGGATGTTTCTGAAAAGGGTGGTGTTTGGATGGCAGAATATTCTCCAAAAAGAACATGTTTTTTTTGCATTAATGATGCCCTCACAGATACACCCAATACCATGACTGATGCTTGCTGTGACCAAGAGAATATGACAGATGTTGTTTCCAAGAACTGCACCAGTTTTGTTTTATGGTGTGTCCTATTATTAGTGTACCACTGTCCATTTCAGCCCAGAAAAGACTTTGACTGGACAGTAGAGATGTACTGTATGCCTTCCTTAAGCCTTAAGTTGCAATTGTAAATGCAGCAACAAATGGTGTTAATTGACAGAGGTTTACCAAAGTGTTGTCAAGCACACATCATGATATCCACTACGCACCCATGCTGAATTTTAAGACAGTAATGTTTGGGGCCTCTGAGATCACATTTTCATAAGTGGTTTACACATTGAAATTTGATGGTTTTCCTTGAATTTCTTGATGATCTTGTGAATGACATTTGGGAATGTTATTCTGAAAGTATTAGATGATTTGTTGGTGTACCTGTTGGCTGCCTCGTCCCATCCTTGCTCTAGCAAACTAGCATACTATGTGTGTGTGTTTGTGCATATGAGAGAGAGAGAGAGATATGGTGTTTGTGTGATATTTTGTCGATGTCTGCATCATTTTGTTTATGCCTCTGATACAGCATTTGTGTTGTTTTATGAGATTGTTTTTAAAAATGTTTCCTTTCATGGCCAGTAAGCAAAGGCTGTTTAATCCTCTAGGCTTTCTACAATAATAACAGATCTATTGTTCTTCCTTCTTTTCTGTTAAAAAAAAAATCCCCACCATGCACAGGCCTTTCAGTTTGGGACAGGGGACAGCAAGCCTTCATCTAACAAAACCTTTCAGTAAATCATCAAATACTGGCCTGGGTTTAGTTGTATATTTGATGTAAAGCCAGGAGAAAATGTACACAGCTGTTTGATTAGATCGGGTCCTGACAGATCTGAGAGATCATCACCTACTCCCAAAGCACAATGCTTGATAATAGAGCAATCTGTCTGCCTCTAATAAAGCAGGTTTCCTCCAGATGAGAAACGTTCCAACTGACAAGTTTTCTCCTCAATAATACAGAAACTAATTTTGCCTGGATAGACCGTGGCTTTTTCCAGTATCAAGAATGTGAACTTTGGACTTGTGTTTCTTTTTGTCAACTAAGAACAATCCCAAAAGACACAGTAACAAAGAGCACACCTGTAAACCATAAAGCCAAACATCACAGTGCATCAAATCAGTTTTTGATCACTTTGTGCTGTGTCACACACACAGGCACACGCTGGGTTTTTGTCTTTCACACATGAGCAAACACAACTAAATCGAACTGGCAGGCCATAAAGTTAAAGGATGTTAAGAGTGGAATATCCAATGGTTTATTTTATGCTTTTAGATGTTAATTTTCCATGTACTTTTAAAACATTTAGTATACAGATTAACTAATTCCATGTTAAACTAAAAAACTACAGTATGTACAGTGAAACCTCGGATTGCGAGTAACGCGGTTTGCGAGTGTTCCGCAAGAAGAGCAAAGATTTTTTTTACATCACGTGATCACAACTGAACCAACGGTTTTTCTCTCTCTTGCGCTGTGGAATTGTGGGTAATCGTCTCCCCTGGTGGAAGTATCCCACTGGTATAATCAACATCCGTGCACATGTGTACTGTTTATTATAACACTGTGACCACGTGTGTGTGTGTGTAAAACATTTTTTTATTTTGTGTTTGTATGCGTGTGTGTACAGCGTGCGTGTACTGTTTATTACAACTCATTAGAGAAGTTAATGATCCATTTTCTCTCTCTCTCTGTATCAGCCTGCAGTTTGTGTTTGTGTGCGCGTGCGTCATTGGACACCGTGCCCCTTCACACTTCAAACTTTAGCTTCAAACACATACACAAACACACACACACAGCGCCTGCGCGCAAAAACAGAAACACTTACACTACCGTTCAAAAATTTTAGATCACTTTCTAACTCCATGATGGTTCCTGATTTTTATTTCTTTCTACATTGTAATCCAAGGTTCCACTGTAGTATCAATACTACCTCATATCCACTTTTATTTTGTACACATGGAATAAAAGTAAATTACTTTTTGCATCCCACTGTTTTATAATAAATTCTTTTTTTATTCTTTTTTACACTCATTTTATTTCGTATTACTATATGATTTATCGTATGATTATATGATTCCCATCATGCCATGTCACATGACCTAGCACTAAAAAATTTTTGGCATTGATTCAGCTTGATTCAGTGTGTCTGGTGGCAAAACTTACTTAAGTCCTGGGTCCCCTTGCAAGGATGACCTTGAGACTATGAGACTGACACACTACCTACTGCACTAACAAAACAAAGCAAGGGCAAGGTGGGCACATATGAATCAAATGACATGCTCTATAGCGTAATAGCTAATTGTGTGTGCCTGAATTACTTGAATATTTACAGGAAATGTCTTTTTACCTTGCTTCAGATTTTAACTTGCTTCAGTGTGTGTTTGGTGGTAAAACTTATTAAAGTCCCAGCTCACAATGCTCCGTTATTAGACTGGCGTACTACCTACTGCGCTAACAAGGCAAAACGCAAAAAAATCGTAGCTAATTGTTAAGTAATCTGGTGGTGGCAAAACTTATTTGAATCCTAGCTCCCCTTGCGAGGATCAAACTCACAAACTTGAGTCTGACGCAATACTTACTGTGTTAATGAGGCTACAAGCAAGGGCAAGGTGGCCACATAAAAATTTATCTACGAACACTAGAGTGTATTATCAGCTAACTGTGCAGTAATCTTCCTGAATTACATGAATATTTACATGAAATGTCTTAGAAGATTTTATCTTTCTTCAGTGTGTGTATGGTGGCAAAACTTATTTGAATCCTAGCGAGGCTCAAACTCCTGTCCTTCAAATTATAGTCTGATGCACTACCTACTCCACTAACGAAACTACACACCAGGTCAAGCTGGGCACATAAAAATAAAAAACATTCAGCAGAATTTGGGTACTGTATTTCTATAACTAAATTTGGGACATTATTTTCTTTCTATAAAAATAAAAATGCTATCATGAATAGTTGCAGATGTGATGTGAGGACAAATGCAGAAATTTTTTATTGTTCTGCTTTAGAATATAACAGTAACTGGCCAGAAACAAGAATAGGAACATGAAACTAACTGATTACGTGATAAACTGAACTTGTAAGAGACAACACAGTAGTAAAAACAGGAAGCTTTCATAAAACTATTGATTAGGAAACTAACTGAACAAACCTGTGACATGAGCTAGGACTGTGAATGAGGAAACTTCAATCACAAAATAAATCTAAATGTGGACCCAATAAGGCAAACCTGAAAAGGGGGTTTATCACAAGGGACAACACTAACTTCTCCTCCTGGACCACCATGCAGGATCTCATGTCTCTCTCTCCCATGAACTCCTCCTTGCCATCAGATCATGAGACGACTGCCCACAAAATTCAATCGCCTTGCCAAGGTTGCCATAGACCCTTCCCAAAAACATTTTCTTGGGACCCATCCGCTACATCGAGATGTCAGTTAACACATATCACACCAGACTCGAACGGTTCTTGTCTGGTGCTAGTGCTGGTTCAATAGTGAACATCCTAAGAACTGGCTTTGTTTTTCCATGGACTAGAGAGTCATGTCATTACGTCACTGTATACGGCTCTGTATGTCTAGCCGTTAGTGGCACTGTTAGAGGCAATGATATCAGCAATGTTAGTGGCAATGTTAACAGCAACACTAGTGGCAATGCTAATGGCAATAACAGTGGCAATGCTAGTGGCAAAAAATTGATAGCTGCAAACACAACAACTACAATGGCAAACTTTAACATGGCTTTGCGAGCAGTTCTCATGCTTTTATCATTAATAGAAAGCATTTGAGTTGCCTATTGCATATTGAGTTCATTTTTTAAAGATGGCGGTTCCTTTGTTCTGGCCCAACAAAGTGTAATATTGAACAGTTTTTTTCTGTCTGAGGGCTGGTGCTTTGGCTGTCAGAAAACAAAGAACTGGTTAAAATTTGGCCACTGGCTTCAACCTAGTTCCGGAACCCTCCTTGTGGAAAAGGGGCTCTATATCTCCAATAAAGCACACCTGCAGTGCACCACTGGGGGGCAATACCTACAAACACCACTTCCAAACTGAATTTTAAAAAAGACTCATGAACAGAATTAAAAAAATTATAAAGAGTTTTAAAAAATTAGAAACAAAAGGACGTAAAGCAGATAAATTAACATTCCAGAGCGAATTATAAAGGCATGGAGAGTGCCACTAGCAGGCAACAATTGTACTAGCAGACAGAAGAGCATGTTACCATGATGATTACAGTCACAACCACCACATCAGCGGAGCGTCTGGGAAAAGATTATGCATTAATGATGTTAATTTTTAAGATTTATATGATGTGAAACAATACACATATACAGTATTGTAATGGTATTGTGACTATCAGGGACTATCTAATCATTTTGATTCATACACATTTATCACATTTCATACAAATTTCTTTTGATATGATTTTCATACATTTTCTTTTGATTGTGTAAAGCTTCTTTGCGATAATGACAATTGTTAAAAGCGCTATACAAATATAACTGAATTTAATTGAATTAATGTGTTAATTTCCCCATATCTAATTAACTGTACAAGAAATGTTTTAATTAGTTCTATTTTTGCAGTGACATATTTCTGCCACTGAGGGGGAGTAATGCTCCTCCTGCCTCCCCACAAACTCTTCCTATGAGCTAGTGTTATGGTAAACAGGGTAATAATGTACTATTCCAGAAAACAAGCTTAAATAAAAACTAGCAATTTACTAAACAAGTTAACAAACTGTGCATCATAGTAAACATATCTATGTTATAAATCTAAATGCTATTGTAATCTATAAATAACATTATACAAGATTTACTTCTGTCCAAGAAATCTGATTGAACGAGAGGCATTTCACTAATGGTGACAATAATGGTAATAATAGACAGTAACAGCACTGGAATGTTTAACTACAGTATATGTATCACTCCACAGTATGGGTGTTGTACTTACTGTTAATCACACTAACTGTGGGTTTCTGCATTTTTGAAAGGTCTGTACAGTCCGCTTTACTGGAAACAGTGGAGAGGAACTACCTGCCAAAACCCTAATTCAAAAGCAGTCACGGCTATGATACGATATTAGTATGCCATCGTAAATACTTTGTCTCATTAATAATTGCTTCAAGTTTTAATTCATCCCAGGAAAATAAGAGCAAAACTTACCAATGCTGCAGAGGAGAAGTTCATTTAGAGTTACAACATTAAAATCACCAATTTACAACACCTCTGAATAAAGCCATTATGAAGGCTTTACAGAGTTGCAGACACGTCTCAAAATCAACTGTAAAAAGGAGATTATTGCATATTTTGGATGCCTTCAGCATTGTTTCACAACGTAAAAAGAAATAAAAGGAGAGACCATGAGCAGCTTTCATCTCTGAAGCAAAGAGAGTCTTTACAGTTGTTGTCCAGAGTTATTTAAAATTTGTTGCACATGTAAGAATTGGAAGGAATGAGACAATTGTTGCAGAAGCACTTGACAGGGAGATGTCAGTGTACCGCATTGTTTAACAAAGTGCAGGTTAAAAGCTTGGCTGGAAAAAATAGGCTTAAGACAGGTGACAATTGACGTGGATAGGGAAAAGGAAAAATACAGCTATACAGCTATACGTCATAAAGTCAAGATTTGAATGAAGGAAGTAAGAAGGTAGAAGTTAAAATGAGCAGATGAAAATGGAGCATTGTGAGCAGAGATGTTACTAACACAAAAAAAACCCTGTGAAGCTGTTTGACTAAAGGCAATAAGGAAGCAGCTTTCCAGAGTACTGCCGTTAATTGTCAAGTCTATTTAAAGGTCTATATGAAAAAAAAAGAGAAACATCAGTGCAGTAACATGTTATGAAACAGATAGGCAGCAGCAATATGCAACAGAAACATCTAAGCTGACAAAAGTCATAAGCTGAAAAATTTAACCATGAACATGGCACCATGATCAAGGAAGCTTAACAAATTAAAGTACCATTATACACTACGTTCCAAATTATTACGCAAATGATATCTTTCTCTGATTTTCATAATTAGTCAATGCAAATGACAG
>JAQMYJ010000011.1:14316607-14354783 GCA_030014305.1 Clarias laeviceps | reverse complement strand
CAAAGAAGCGTACCACCCAGACTGTTGCATGCCCAGAGTGAAGCATGGGGGTGGATCAGTGATGGTTTGGGCTGCAAAGAAGGCCACAAAAGATGGCCTTACACCATACTAAAGAATTATTGTGGTCAAACCAGGCGTTTTAGTTTCATTGTCCAACTCCTATATATATATATATATATATATAAAACACTATGGGAAAAATAAGCATATTATCTTTTATTATATGTAAAATAAATAAAAACAGTGTAATCAGCATGTGAGGGGAACTGTTAATTTCGAATCGATTTTTTGACGTTACATGTCCCGAAACGGCATCCGTATCATGGCTGGTCGGGAAAAGCCGAGTCAACGTGTTATTTGTTTTTAGCAGGCTTGCTAGTTAGCTTCAGTTCCGTCCTGCTGTTTCTCGAAAATAGTCTCCTAACAATGGCTTGCTTTGATGCGGTATTTACATTTGTATTATTAATCTCACATCATTAATTAGAATAGTCAGTTCATTAAGTTACCGTGACGTTAAAAAATCTTACCCTTGCTTAGCCGAAAATCTGCCTCAACTGAGCCACAAATTTAATCGCAAATTTAAGATGTATTCGGAAAGCTTTAGAGTACTTTTAACGTACAGCATTAACTTTGCAGCATGTAGACAGTTAGCGAATTAACAACACGGTGAATATGTTAGATCAACAGTATTCAGAAACTTGACTTGAATGATTTATCATAAAAGTTGTGTCTTAGGGCCAAACAAGAGAAAAAATGGTAGTTTTATTAATTTCATAATTTTGTTAATTATTTGCTGTTGTTAGTGTTTGATTGTCTAGCATTTTGATCTTCTTAGAATTAAAATCTTTATTTCAGTTCCTCAGTAGAAAAAGGTTCACAACCTTTGTTGGAAAAGAATTTCTCTCAGGTTAAAATATTTTCCCCTGATGAATTGTCCGCTTAAGAGCAACATTTATTCAAAAGATTTTTGTCATTCAATACAGCCTCTGATTTGTATTAAGTAAATAATAAATTAGTAATATGGAAACTTTTTTCCTGCTCCTGTCTCTCACCACGTCTTCTAATATTTGATTTTGAGTTCTTGTGTGTGGCTAACAGAGACAATCCATGAATTAACAACGTAAGCTTTGTTTCTATGTTTCTGCTGCTAGTTATGCATTGTTCCACATTTTCATATAACTTTACAGGATGACCTATCACACCATGCTGGAATCCAAGAGGAACGCTCAATTCTTCGCTGTAAAAGGTGCCGAAGATTTATCGTAGACTCATCATGCCTGCTTTCTGTGAGTTTGTTGTCATGCTGTAAAATTGTGTGCATTTACTTGAGGAACAGTGGTTACTAAAAGGAAACATGTCATTATGAGGCTCTGGACACCGGAGCAATTTCCTCGGCAAATGCAGGAAAAACAGTTGACTTCCATAGACCAAGCCGGGGCTTTATCTGTCCAGGCCAGGGTTACAGACTTGTTTGCATGGCTTCAGCTACACAGGTACCTGTTATTAGTGAAACAGAACTTACTGTTAATTATGAAATGTGTTTTACAATTTAAGTGAAACATGCTAAAATATACTTAAACCCTCTTTGTAAAATGTTCATGCGGTCGAGGCTGTTTAATCTGCGGAAAACACATTCACACTGTGTGTTTTAGCAATCAGCCCAGGTTTTGTTTTATTGCCCTTGTGTGAGAAAGAATTGCCTGGCTTAAGATTTTATGCTACTTGTTTTGACTTTTCTCTGGTTAATGGATGTAGTGAATAAATGCTGATGTTTTCTCCTCACAGACCTCAAAAGACATCATGACTGGGTGCACAGTGTGGCATATGGATATTGATGCATTGCCTGATTGGATCCTGGCAATTTTTAATCAGGTACTGGCAAATATAGAGTTTTTTTTAAATCACCAGCTCAAGAAAGATGTCATCAAATTTAAGGTCATATGACTTTATGGTACTGTATAAAAGATGTGATTTTATTGTTGCATCCCAAAATGTTTTTCCCTTATGCCACAGTTATTTGCCTGTGTGTGAATGTATTTGTTAATTGAAGGGTGATGACATTTTTTCCTCATTACTGTGCTATGTTTCTGAAATTACGTTTCCCTCACCAGGCAGTCTTTTTCTGTTTTTAATTTACTATGGGATAAAACACAGCTTCTTGGGAGCAGTGGGTTCTCAGTAGAAATCAAATTGGGTTAATAACTAAATAAGGGATATAAGCATTAAAATGACTCATCTTTTCATAGGTTCACTGGACAACAGGAAAACTCCACTGCCAGCACTGTGCAGCACGTCTTGGAGGTTTCAACTTTCTAACATGTTCACGATGCCCCTGTGGACTTGACACTACCGTACACCTCAATAAAAGCCGTGTCGATCAGGTTGTAAAGCATCTGGCCTATGTATGCAGACCAAGTACAGCTAGAGGGCACACAGGTTTTCAGGTTAAATCCACAACTCTAGAAGGACCAGAGCACAGAAACCTGCGGTCAACCTGTGATCTACATCAGATCACTCACGGACTAAATCCCAAGCCCGAACTCCAGCGTGGACAAATGCAAGAAACTCATTCTGAACGTGAGCCATCTGTCATCTCGCAGTGCATTTGTCCCCTTTATTTGCCACTCATTTGTCCTGTACAGGAGGAAGTGAATGAGGCAGTGGCTCATGATATTGATGGCAACATACAGCCGGCACCAACAGAGCTACCAGATCATCTGCAGGATCAGGACAGCCAACTTGATTCTCTTCCATCATCTACTCTGGACACAGTCATGGAGCAGGAGGACATCAGTGATGGTGTTGTAGTAGAAACGCAGCACCATGCCTCCTCCTTCCCTGCACGAATGTTGACCAAGCGCGAGAAGAATCGCTTAAAGAGCCTAAAGAGAAAGCAGAGAAAGAAAGAACGCTGGGTTCAGAGACAGCTTGAGGAGAAGGTAGTGTTGGTGTTTTTTCTGTATATGTTCAAAGTGACTTTGCTGTTCCTAAAACAAATCCAGGTGATGGTAAGCATAATTTCAAGCAGGTTTTATGTGACTTGTAGCTTGCTTAATTTACAGGATGTCCAAATAAAATTTAGGACCTTGTTTCATTTTTGGACATTCTTTAAGGTCAAGATCAAGGTATTTGTATTAGCCTTTTCTATTTCCACAAGATAAAGCCAAGTGAAATGTTTGGATTTCACTGTAGAGATTGCTCAATAATCTACATCAGGACCTGAAACAGTTATTTCAAACCAGATCAGTCTGAACTGCATGTCATGTCCTAAATATATATATGTGTGTGTATATATATATATATATATATATATATATATATGTTTGTATGTATTTGTTTCTGTCTGTATGTCTTTCTGTGTGTGTGTGTGTGTGGGTGTGTGTGTGTGTGTGTATATATATATATATATATATATATATATATACACACACACGCACACACCACCCTCTGGACCCTGGAGGTGCAAGGCGACCACCATGCCGCCCCCAAGCAATTATGATCAATGGTTTTTAATAATGGTGTGTGTCTGTTTCAGAGTATGAGCAGGAATCTGACAAGCAGCGATGAAGAGGAGAAGGAGGGCTGCATGTGCGCTGTGTGTCTAGATGTGTACTACAAACCATACATGTGTCAGCCTTGCAGCCATGTGTTCTGCGAGCCTTGTCTGAGGACATTGGCGAAGAGCCGGGCCAGTAGCACACCATGTCCCCTCTGCAGAACTCTCATATCACATGTGAGCTTCCAGGAAGGTCAGCAAATCAATGAAAAAAAATCTCTTTCAGTAGAGTAGCATTAGGACTCAGATTAGTTCAATATAATAAGATTATGGACTTGTTTTAATACGAGCACTAATTTAAATTGTAGTTCTACTTTGGGAAACAGATTCAGAAATTCTTTACTATGACTTTTCCAGTGTATATGTATATGTTAGATTGTTTACATTAGCCTATTAGTCATATGGTAGGTTCTTGGTGTTATAACTATGTTCTTCCAGCACATACCAAAAATTTTAGAAATCTGTACTACTGTAAGCTTGTTTTTTAGCATGAAATAAAATCTTCTAGTATCATGGTAGTGGAAGCAAACAAGTTAATTACCAGGATTTGGCATTAATTGCTACTACATACTGACTCTCTTATAAGAGTGTACAGATATTTTCCAGTGTGAGTAATTTTAAGGCATTCTGTTAATTACTCAGGCCCTATTTCTTTGCCAAGTTCATACTAGTGTTGAATTCTTATGAATTTCTCTGTAGTTTGTAGTAAGAATGTAGTTATAGATATAAGATCATTTTTAATGTCTGATTGAATCATGAATGCTTGTGTTTCAGAGCTTCATCAACGCACAAGGACCCAATTCCCCAAAGAATACCGCATGAGAAATGAGACTTTCCATAAGACCAACTATTCTAAATGGCCCCTACCCAGCTGTCCGAAGCATTTTCGTTTTTTATGGGGTTTGTTATTTGGGATATATTGTATTTCTCCTGTTAAATATTTTACTTTTTCAAATAATTTTACACCTGTTTTCATGCCTTGAGTCATATCATTGTCATTTTCCTTCTACAACAGCATCTCTGACAGTAGTGAAGCTGCAGATGACAGATTTATATTAATGCTCATTTCAATTATTTATTGTTTATGTAGTAACCCCTTCACAGTGACATGTCGTGCAAAGTTTTCTGTAAGTAGTTTAACATTTATGGAAGGACAATTCTGTGTCGGGGTTTATAACCGTTGGAGGTAAAGCTGTAATTTTACCCATATAAATATCTTTGACATTCAGGAGATTACAATTTGCTGCAGTTTGTTTTATCAATTTCATGGGAGATTAAAAAGTTGGATTGTTCAGAATGATTATTTATAGCTGCTATGAGAAGAAGGATAAACCCGTTTCTAAAGACTTTCCATAACGTCAAATGTTACTATAAATGTATAACATATAGTGTGTAGTACTGTAATTATTTAGTTAACTGTTATTCTTTATGTTTAGGTCAGAGAGCCTCAGCTGGTCAGTGGCAATTCCCTCTCAGAGCATTGGGACTGAACAGGCTGGAACTTGGAGTCCTAAGGGGCTGGACTTTTCACTCTGATATGATCACCTTCTCTTTCCACTGGCTGCTTTCCTCTTTTATCATCATGTGTGGACTTTTCTACATCCTCCTCTGGTGATATGATGAGAACCTGTCTCAGAAATGGATGAGGCAAAGCTGTGGACATTATCACAATACATATTATGCACTATTTGTTAAGAGTGTAATGTACATAGGGGTAAAAAAAAAAAAAATCACTCATTCATGTTTTTATAGGCTTTGCTTTGTGCACTGGTGCGCAGTAATGTTGGAACAGGAAGGGACCATCCCCAAACAGTTCCCACAAAGTTGGGAGTATGAAATTTAATGCTCAAGCATTAAAAGTTCCCCACATCATAATCCCCCCTCCACCAAACTTTATACTTGGACAAGTACCGTCCTCCTGGCAACTACCAAACCCCTAGACTCGTCCATCGGATTTCCAGACAGAAAAGTGTGATTCGTCACTCCAAAGAACACATCTCCACTGCTCTAGAGTCCAGTGGCAGTGTGCTTTTACACCACTGCATCCGATACTTTGCATTGCACTTGGTGATGTAAGGCTTGGATGCAGCTGCTCGCCCATGGAAACCCATTCCATGTAGCTCTCTACGCACTGTAGTTTGCCACATGAAGTTGGGAGGTCTGTAGCTATTGACTCTGCAGAAAATTGGCATCTTAGCATTGGCACCTCTGTGCACTAGGCATCTTAGCATCAGCTGACCCTGCTCTGTCATTTTACGTAGCCTACTTCGTGGCTGAGTTGCTGCTGTCCCCAGTCACTTCCACTTTGGAATAATACCACTAACAGTTGACAATGGTATATTTATTAGCGAGTGACCCATTCTTTCACAAATGTTTGTAGAAGCAGTCTGCATGCCCAGGTGTTTGATTTTACACACCTGTGACCATGGAACTGATTGTACCACCTGAATTCAATTATTTGCATGGGTGAGTGCATACTTTTGGCAATATGGTGTATGATACACACACACACACACAGTATATAGAGATAATAATAATAGTGATAATATTTAGATTGGTTTGAACTGAGAATAACAAAATTATAATAAGTGTTTCTAACAACTGATGTAAATCTAAGTCAAAAAAGTTGATAGTAGGCCCCATTCCCTCTTATCTCGGTTCCCTTCGGGGTAATCTGCTTAACATAAGAAGTGATTTTTGAATTAATATTACTCCTAATCAAGATAGAATAGGATGTTTTGGGGTTTTAAAATGCATTTTACTGCTTGTTGTTTTCGAGGTTATTTGTTTATTCATGCCTCTTTAGTAAGTGCTTTTTCCTGACCACCCCTGGCACCCACAAATTCATAATGGTAGTTTAAAGTATAGAAAAAGTGTGAAATTACCAAAATAAAAAAAAAACATTTTAACTATATCAATAAACATATTGCCTTTTGACTTGTTGTTGTGAGTTCAAAGTCTAGGGGTCATTCATTGCAGTTTGAGATATACCAGATATATCACTTATTAGTCACTTAGTCATGACTCTAAAGTGTTGACTCTATAGCATTAAAAGAATATGCTAATTTCCTAGTTTATGAATTTATGTTGACTTGCTTTTCTCTTATATTGATAAGATTAGTATGAAATTAAATCTTTGTGCAATTGAAATAAATGAGCTATCTAAACTTGCCAGTGTCACATTTGCCTGTGGAATCTGAGACCTGAACAAGAAAAACAAACCAATCCGAGAGATTCTTTTAGTACAATTATAAAAAAAAAAGGAAAAGCATTGATGAGCTCGCGAACACCAACACTCCCTAAAGGCCATGGAAACCAATTGTTGTTTAAATCGTTTTCCCTGGTGAAGAACAACCCTGTACAACAGTGAGCCATGTGAAAACAACTTCCAGGACTCACTATGTCGAAGTCAACTTCACCAGCCTTAAAAGAGAGAAAAAAAAATGGAAGAGCAGATTAGAGTTTTCAAAGAAGAAACATGTACATTTTTGAAACATCACCCAATGAGACAAAAACAACTTGTAGCAGAATGATTCTCATTGTTCTCCGCATGGCCCCTTATGGTACAGTTGTCTTTTGTGGCCAGTATAACTTCTGTCATTTATGATAATGTGACTTCTGGCAAAAAGGAGCGGGATGACTTTTCAAATATATTGCCAAATCACCTGCTCAAATTGAGTGAAATGCTCTAAAACTCTAAATTAACAATTTAATTATATTCAGTTTTATTTATATAGCGCTTTTAACAATGGTCATTGTCGCAAAGCATCTTTACAGAATCAAAAAGATAATGAGATTGAAAACTGTGAGGAAAATGTATAAATAATAATGGTCAAATTGTTGATGAGAAAGCAGAGGCAGGTGGTGGCATGGAAAACTCCACTGAGATGACAATAAGGAAGAAACCTCAACACAGAATCCATCCTCATTTGGGTGACAATGCTTCACAGTGCATATGCTTCACAGAAGCACACTTCAAAAGCAACCCAAAACTTGCTTTAATGTCTTGCTTAATAAATGGATCACATTCAACAGAATTTATTTGTTTTTTAAAGTCTTTAGTTGCCTGTATAAGATAAAAGTGGAAGCACTGAACAGAGCACGTCAGACCAGCAGTGTGATTTTATTTTACAGCTACAAATTTAATTAAGTTTGCTCGGTGGTTTAGTGTTTATTACGCACTGGCCCTCATACCTCCAGGTTTGGGGATTTGAATCTTGTCTCTGGTCCTGTGTGTATGTGGAGTTTCCACATTTCTTACCGTGTGTGTATGTGTGTGTGTGCCCTGTGATGGCTTGGCACTCCATCTAGGGTGTACACTGCCATGTGCCCTAAGTACCCTGGTATATCCTCAAGGCCCCCCATGACCCTGTGCAGAATAAGTTATAAAAATATAGAAAGTATAGAAAATTAATCAATGAAGATCAAATTAATTCATTTAGCTAGTTTTTTAATCTAAGTTATTAGATTTTAATTTACAATCAAATACTTTTTGGTCTGTATCTACTACCTTCTACAATTCTATCAACATCTATTTAAATAGATAAATAAAATATGTTTAGTTGGGAGAGATCAATTTGCAATTTAGTACAAAAAATTGGCTTTTTGAAATGTTAGCAGTCAATGAGTAAATGTTACTAAATTAAACTATTGTTTTAGATTAGTCTGAGTTGGATATAGCTTCAACACTATCACAATATTGCCATATTTTCCTGTGGTTAAACTTGGCCATAAATCTTTTTGGGCTGATATTGATGCCTATGGAAGATACAATGGGGGTATCATTTTAACTATTAAAAACAGGAAGCTGTGAGAAACATGTATAAGCTTGTCCTGTCACTAAAACTGAAACTCACGGACTGCATCTGCAGTTGTTGCACCAGTGTTGAATTAACACCCCATAGTGTAAGTATGATCCCAAAAGAACTCAAAATCACTGGGGATTTTATTGTGCAATTTCCCCTTATAGGCCCAAACCCACTAAAATATTTGGCCACATTAAAAAAGTGATTGATTAAGGGATTAATTTAAAAGTTATTTGAAATTTATATTTTAGAACAATAGGTCATATATATCACACAGAATTTTGTTGATTGCTGCAACACCAATAGAAAAAAACTCCCTGTCTACCTTCAGGACTTTTTACATAATAATAGCCAAGCATAAACAAAACAAAATAAATAAGCTTCGTGCTATTACTTTTATAAACCACCAGGTTTGCAGATCACAGTTGATAGATTGGTGGTCATTGTGAAAAATAAATGCTCCTGTGACATTCCAGCATGCAGACTTGAGTCTACAGAGCGTGTGGTGCCGCAGCAGTGTCGTGCTGAGAGGTTGAGCGAGCTAACACGCGTCTCTTCTCACCAGTCGTTGCGTCTTAAGGGACAGAAGTGTGTCACACAGACGGCTGCTTCGCTTTCGTACTGGCGCTCGGCCTGAGGCGGCGCGTGTGTTTGTGTGTGCGTGCGTGCGCGCGCGCGGTGGCTGTGTGCGCCGCTCGCTTCATCCGACGAAGAGATGCAGAGGAGTCGAGGGCGTCCGTGCGGCTCGCCATCACGCTGAACAACGAAACCGCGACGCGACTCGTTCCCGACTCGACGACCTCTGCCGAGCACGAACACGCAGGCTAATTTGTTGGCGCGGGGGGTGGTCTCGTTCGTGGACGCGTATGCATGTGTTCCGCACCGAACGGGCGAAAGAGCCGCCCCGGATCCGCAGGCCGCATGTTTCAGCTGGGCAAAGCGGCGCGCAGCGAACCCGAGCGGCGGGAGAGCACGGACAGCGCCCGCAGGGGAGGACAGCGCGCTGTGGAGAACTGCAGAGCGGTGGGTAGACGACGGGAATACCGCAGTGTTAACCTTGCATCGTTTTTTCCCCTGCGTTTAATCACACTGGCGGTTTTAGATTTTGCAGTGTTTTCCCAAAATGCGCACCGCCGCATTTGTCGGTAATTGTAGCCATCAGTAACAGGCGATATAATAACCGATGCACCCCGATGTGATTGTTGTCAGCCTCGTGTTAGTAGCCTGATGCCCTGCTACGGGCTGTCAGATGATCGTTCATTTATAATAGCAAGATGTTTGGTTGGTAATTTGCCTCTGAGAGTGAGCTATCCCAGTATCGTGACTCACGCAGATTAATTTTCATGCTAGAACGCAGTGATCTGGAGATGTCACATCCACAATGTGATAGACCTGACACAATATATGATGGTAACTTTACTGTTTTTAGCAAGGCTTTGTGTGTGTGCAGTCTGAGTTACGACCCTTAACATAGTCATATTGATGTCTATGGACAACACAATGTCTTAAGCTTTACAAACCTTTTCGAAACCACCAGGAACTATCTGAAACCTGTCATGATCTTTATCTGTCTGAGGGCACTGTTTAATGTTGTGAATCAACTCCATATGAAAGAAAATGTCATGTAACATTAAACAAGTCGTGTGCTGAACTGAAGCTGGGACACTCAATAGATAGACATGAACCACATGGTCTGTGAACCTGTCTATAAATCACATCTATGTCCACAAGGTCATCATTAGAGTCCAAAAGACTTCAAGCGTCAGGTTTCCCTTGAAATCTGTAAACATCATAGTCTACACATTTAGCAGAAATCAAGAGAAACCATAGCTCATCAAATGCTAATTGTCATTGTCCCATTGTAGACATCACATTGAGCAAGCTTTGTGTTTATGTTCAGGCAGTGCAGGAGTTTAACACTCTGGTGGCACTCCACCGTGAGCAGGTCATTTCCATAGGAGAGATCACAGCTGACTGTCCAACACTGAGGGCACGCATGCACAGCACACGCACCAAAGGCTGCACAGTGGCTCAGAGTGCCTACCAGCACCTCACAATCATCTCTGGGTAAGAAAGTTTTTAACTAATTATTCGTTTCAAGTCCTGGAAAAATACAGTCTGCATCTTAAATGTTTCTTTTTTCTGGACTCCTAGGCCAGAGGATGGGGAAATCCACCCTGAAATTTGCAGACTTTTTATCCAGCTGCAGTGCTGCTTGGAGATGTACATCACCGAGATGCTCAAGTCCTTGTGTCTGCTGGGTGTGCTGCAGCTCCACAGGAAAGGTGAGAAGCTGCATGAGTACAGCAGGGGGCGACAAAGCCTTTGAAAATTAAACCAGCCCTTGTGGGGAGAAATGCTCGAGTGCAGTAAAAGCGTATATCCCAGGTGGCAGTGATAACGCCATACAGTGCAAAAAGCAGTGTTCCCGGAAAGCATGAAACCTCACAACCCAGTCACTCACTCATTGTCTATACCGCTTTATCCTGTATGCAGGGTCGCAGGGGTCCTGGAGCCTATCCCAGGAGACTTGGGGCACGAGGCAGGGTACACCATGGACAGAGTGCCAAAAACATTCACTCTTGAAAAAGAGTTTATTTAAGATTTCTTTAAGAGTTCAGTAAGGAAAAACAGTGTTATGTTCTATCAAGAACCTTGTCTGTTAGAAGCACTCTGTTGTCACTTTTTATGTAAACATTTAAGAGCTAATACGCCATGTAAAGGGTCTTAATTTTGAGATGCTCAGATGAAGTTTTTCGACCAGGAATCTTCATTTCCAGTCTTTAGCACACTTCCTGTTGGTACACTGCTATGCTTATAATAATGATAATAATAATAATAATTAATGCATGATATGGTGCAGTGGGTAGTGTTGTTGCCTCTAAGACCCAGGAGTCCTGCTTGGGTTATTGCATACTGTATGTGAATTTTTTCCCCTCCAGGTTCTTTGGGTTTTATTCCACCCTTCTTTTTATTCAGCTTTTAATTTCATTTATAGGCAGCTCATTCATAAGGTCTTTTGTATGACATGCAGTATAATCCGCATAAAATCCAACATATGTAATTAAAAAAAAAAAATTAACATCTTGGTAGCATGCCAAACTGTATTTAAAAGAGAGAAAAAATGTTAGGTTGACCATTTGTAACTACTATACCTGATATCAGGTGCTAATTTGTGGATGCTTTACATTATTAAATGTAACTATACATTGGTGAAAAGTATGACTACCATTCTTAGGTTAATTAAGATTGTAACTGTTACCCAATTGCTGTGGTATCAGAGAACATAAACAGTTGGGCATGTGATGATGTGGGAAAATAATTGACTTGAAAGTAAGTCCACTATATCACATTACTTCATCACTGCTTTCCTTTAACATCATATGTTTTATTCATGTTTCTGGGTGGTGGAGGAAACCAGAGAACTACAAAAAACCCACACAGAAACATGAATAACATGCCCAAAAACTCTACGCAGACAGTAACCCAAGCTCAGAAATGAGAACCCTGAAGATACATGAAAGTTACCCACTGCTCCCATGAGCACTATACAGTATATCACATGAGAAGGAGCGATGTTGTGCTGGTTATCAGCCTGGCTGTGATGCAGTTATAGGCATGAGGGCTAATATCTATCACAACCACAACAGCATAACCTCGAATGTAATATTGCTTTTTTACTTTAACAACAGTTCCAAAAAAACACTTTATTATCACCAGATTATGATTTATCTCTTTATTTAACCAGTTGATATTTTCCAACACATCCTACTGTACCTGGTGAAACAAACCACCTGTGACTGGCGGAGCTGGCAACTGACAGTCACAGTTGGTTATGAAAATAAACCGTGGAGGTGGTGGACAGTCTTGTAAATCTCATAAGTTTTTTTAAATTATTTATTTCCATGTATTCCACTTTAGAATATCAGCTATGTTATCTTATGGGTTAAATTCCAAATAACATTAAATGGAAAGCTAGTGCGGTGTACAATCACTTGTGTCACAGAGCAAGCAGTGCCCTTGATTAGGGTTTACAGAAAGATTTGAACCTCAGACTTGTCTTAGAAGCCAGTTAGCTTTGTAGCTCCTTTTTAGGCATAATGATTCACAATTCACAATGACTTTGGAGTATTTAGTAATTTGTTTAAGATGACATTATGTTATCAGATGTGTTTTCTTACTGAAGGTGCTTCAGTGGTTTTGAATGTGAGTTTTGGCAGGTAGCTGCTCAATCCTTAATATGACGGACTATAGTGACCTACTTTTACCCGTGCTGCGACAGTTAGTGTAATTAACAGGTGTAGAACACAGGAGATGGGGAGCGATACATACAGTACTGCTACTGTCTATTATATTAACCACTCGTGGAAAGCCTTTCATCCAACTCTTGTATAATTACTGTATATGTGTATTGCATTTACATAGATCGGACATAACATTAACACAACTGGCAAATGAATTGAATAAAAGTAATTATCAATTATATACTGGTAAATTGGTGGCAGGCTTATGGGAACGCAAGGCTCATTTTATGTCTGTGGGGAGCATTTTATGTCTGTGGGGAGCCTGTCCAGTCTGATCCCAGAGAAATGCCAATGCAGCATAAACCACTAAATAATGCTAACACCAATAATAGAAAAAAGGTACCAGAACACCATTTCACCACAGCCTGCTGCCCACAGGGTGTTCTGGTGCCAAGAGTGGGCAAAGAGCCCTAGGCTGCTGACCCAGCCTTCAAACTCCCCAGATCCCAATTCAACCGAGCACCCATGAGAGGAACCAGACTAACCCCCAGAAGTTAGCAGTTTTTGGTCGTACCCAAAGCAGTTTTTGGTGGTACCCAAAGACCTAGGTCATTTTAATGTTATGACTTCACTCACTTATTGTCTATACCGCTTTATACTGCCGTAATCAGGCTTCTAGCATGAGGCGGGATACACCCTGGAATGGGTGCCAATCCATTGCAGGACACACACACACACACACACACACACACACACAATTTGGGAACACTACTTAATCTAATCTGCATCTTTTTGGACTGTGGGAGGAAACCCAACAAGCACAGGGAGAACATGCAAACTTCATGCACACAGACCTGAGACGGGAATTGAACCTAGACCCTGGAGGTGCAAGGCGACAGTGCTAAACACCAAGCCACCGTGCCACCCTAATTGGCATATTTCGATTATATAAGTTATAAAAATAATTTTTACTAAAATATAACAACATTTTCAGCGTTTCTCAATAAATGACAAGCTCTTCATGAAATCAAACTATTTGCAAGTACAAGTCTCTTTTAGATTATTTGAGATACTTGTAGTTACATCTATTTACATCCATTTGGCCAGCAGATGGCACTAGGTTGAATAATTAAACATTTTAAAAGACTAGTTTTTGCCATTACTAAGCACAGTTTGGTGTTTACCCTGCACAGATTGTGATTGACCTCACCACAGTGGCCACAGTGATTGACTTCACCTGCTTATTACCAGGTTTGGAGCAGCAAAGTCACCAAGTTATATCCTGGTGCCTGACTCCAAAACTATCCTGAAATTGAAATTGACTACCTTCTTCTCTATGTGTACTCTATATCCACACAGATAGAGTGCTCTGTATCTTTTACTTCCTGCAGGAAATGAGCCGTGCCCGGAATCAACTGCAGACTGCAGGGTGGACGAAAGCTCTGATGTCCCGATATTGGAGGATAGGTCTTCATCACCTGTTGACTTCCCCCATGAATCCTGGCTTGTGTGCACAGATATTGAGAACATAGAGAGGTATTGAGTTAAATGAGCTCATAGAATTACTAGACCTTACCATAAATAATTTTCAAGTGAACAATTCAGTTAAAATGTAAAAATGACTATTTATAGAAAAACTATAAAAATAAAAACTTTAAATTGGTTAATTTACTTAAACCATTTATTTTATTATTTTAATGTAATATTAAAATTTTGATTTAGATCAGGTGATTGAGAGCTAGTTATATAGCATTTGTAATGTAAAGTAAAGTAATGATTTATTGGCTTTTCTCTTTACTCAATTGAGTGTTTCTTGCCATAATATGGATTTATTCAGTAGTTGCAGTAGCACTAATAGGGCTATTGACTCTGTACCCACCCTTTCTCTGCATAAGACAACTGATGGTTTAAAGCGCAATTAAGAAGGCAAGAAATGTCACAGATTAATTCTTGAAAAGGCAAGCCTGTGAACTGAAAACCATTTCAGGTGACTACCTTGAGAATGTCATGAGTGTGCCAATCTGTCATCAAAGATAAATGTAGCTACTTTAAAAATCTAAAATATGAAACATATCCTTCAGGTTGCTGTAATTTCTAAAAGATTAATGAAAAATTTAGGTTAAACGCCTAGAATAAAAGCTAAAAGTCTGCACTTCAACTGCATCTTTATTGGCTCATTTCAGATTTACTGTCATGGTGAACAGTGGAAAATACTTATGAACCCAACTTTAAGTCTCTAAATACAAATTTACATACTAGTTTTCTTTTTTTTATAAAAGCTATAAAAAATGTAATGGGTTTTATGCACCACCGGATTTTTAAGTCACTGATATCAAATATGTTTTGGATTCCAATACCATATTTAAGTGTGCCATGTTCTAACTAAAAATGTCAGATTTTATATGTTCACATTTTCAAGAGAATCTAATTTATTATTTAAGGGATAAATTTGATCTTGCTAAATTCTTTTTACTTAATTATTTTTGCTAATTTAGCATTCCCTTTACAATTAAGGAGTACATATTAACTCCACTATTAAGCGTGACACTTTTTTTTTTTTTTTTTGTATGGTAATGGATTTGTATGGTAATTTGCCTTGTAGTGATATGCGTGAGATGAGAAACCTGTTAAGCAAACTCAGGGAGACCATGCCTTTGCCACTGAAGAACCAAGGTTTGTGTTAAAATGTGTCCATTTCTAGAATATACATTTAAATCTCTGAAACTATTTAGTGCAATGGTAGTGAAAATTCTCATGACTCTTTTTCTTTTGTGTAGATGACAGCAGTTTGCTGAACCTGACACCCTACCCACTGGTGAGGCAGAGGAAGAGGCGTTTCTCTGGGCTCTGTTGTCTTGTGTCGGGATGAAACGCTGCACGCAGTCTTCGCCTTTCAGTGGCGACTTTGAGTTCCACTTGTCTGTTTCATTCACTGTAAATGTGCAGCAGTAATCTAACTCTGTCACCACCATCACTACAGATTTCATTCATTACTAGAGTGCAAACAGAAACGCTACACTCCACCATGCCTGGCTGTACCCACACTCATGAATAAACCCACCCTGCCCAGCCCCTGTTCTGGCTTGTCTCACCTTGCCATGTCCCACCCTTCCATACACCACTACACACCGCCCTGCCTCAACCTGCCCCACCTTATCCAGCCTCTAAAGTCAGTAGAGAGAAGTTTAGCAAAATCCATTATTTTGTTGTCAAGTAGCCTTTCATTTACCCTTGTTTGTGCTACATATATGAACAGATCTCAAAAAGAAAAAGATAGAACTGGACATACTTTATTTAACATAATATTTATTTTTTGTTTTTCTCATGCTCCTCTTTGTCCCAGTCTGCAATCAGGAATTGTCCTCAGTGAGAGTGAACATATGCAATGATATTCAGTACAGGCTCCATGACTTTACTCCAGTTTAGTTCAGTCACTGTGCAAGGCTTCTTATTTAGTCTTCCATAAATGGGAAAAGTATACAATTACGGTTCATTTTTAGGGCACACAAGTGCTCTGCACTAAAGCCATTACTTCTTCATTCTTAACATGAAGACAGAATAGATTTATGTACGTAATACAGTGTAATGTATACAAAAAGCTCAAGATGATTCATGTCCTGTTCTCTGGATGTTTTACTCATTCATTTGTGGTTTGTGTGTGTTTTATGAGAGTCTGCAGCATGCTTCTAGTGTCCGGTATATTAAGTATGCATAGAGTCCAATATCCATCATGTAAAGGCCATTTTCTAATAATAATAATTATAATAATTATAATAATAATAAAGTTTTTTTATTATAATATGTTAGGTATGTTGTTTTTCAGTTTCATACATTACATATAATAATCTTATTATAAGATTGTTTCAGTGAATTTTCATTTATTTATTTATTTCTGTCTTTGTTTAAGCCAGAGACAAAGTGTCCTGGTTTATAATTGTCCTGCTTTTCCCAAATGTAATACATCAGCCAGTATATGTTTGTTGCCCTGTTACTTGCACTGGGGCTACAATGCTAGGGCAGCTAACATGAAATGTAATATTATAGCAGTTAATTCTTTTCACAAAAACAAAACAAACAAACAAAAAAAGGTTATTGTGCATTCAAAATTGTTGTGGACCATTTCAGTTAAGGACTGCAGCAGTATGGAAATATGTTAAATGTGGGAACTACAGATATTAAATCAAGAACATATTGTATGAACATATTCTTCTTCTGCTGGAGTACCACAACATGCCATGGAAAAAAAAAACATCAATAATTCATTACGCCACTAGTTTTTTAGAAAGTTTTATGTTATAAAATGGAGTGGTGTGTTGGGAAGTGGATTTGTGGTTAGTATTTGTTTTGTATACAAATGGTGTTAATGAGCCAAAGGGTCTTTTTCAAACCAAATGCTAATGGAATACACTATGACCAGAAGTATGTGGACACCTGACAATCACAAAGACCCACAAAATTTGATACTCACATTTGTCTCGAATGTCTCTTTTAGACTGTAGAAATAAGGATTGTTTTTCACTGTAACTAAGAGGCCCAACCATCTTCAAGCACAACAATGCACTTGTGCACAAAATGAGGACTGTAAAGACATGGTATGTCAGGGTTGGTGTGAGAAAGCTTGAGTGGTCTGTAGAGCCCTGACCTCAACCACAAAAATCAGTTTTGCAATGAACTGGAGCAGTGAATGCACATCAGACCTCATCATCGCATCAGACCTCACCCAAATCAGTACTGCTCTTGTGGCTAAATTAACACATATGATGTAGCTTTGATACCAGATTATTTCAACTGCAAGCCAAAATAAAGAAACCTAAAACATGAACGATGTTTTGTTCCTAAATGATGATCTGTACGTGACTCCATGCTGGGGTGTTCTAACCTCTATGTCCTTCCCCTTCACTTCTTATCAAAACAGATGTCCCACGGAGTTAGAGGTCATAGGTTGTGTTGAGTAGAACCAGGATGAGGGCTTCCAGATGCAGGCTTTACTGGAAGTTGGAGGGCTGGCCTGATGGATGAGGGGATGGAGGGTGCGGGGAGTGAGTTGAAAAGGAAGGACACAGAGATAGGGTAAAAATTCACACTGGCTTTGTGCTTCTAATGATTCTTTTTTTTATCTGGGCTTTTGCAGTAAGACATCTTTTGATAGGACCTGTGAAAAGTGATGCATTGTGAATAAACATTATTTGACTGCTTATATTTGGCAGAGTAGCATAAAACTTAATAGACAACGTAGACATACTAATTGGGGGATCTGCAGTATCTGGTGAGTATGTTGTACATCTTGAATGCATGCTTATTTTCTTCTCCTCCAAATCTCAAAATATTTTTGTATTTATTCAGGGCATAGGTTTTCCTCCAGCACGTATGTATGAACTTCCTCATGTATACTTCTGTTGTCTTCTTTCAAATCCTACTGCTGTACTTCTCCAGTGCAAACTACTGTACTTCTCCAATGCATATTTTGGACTTCTTTTTTTACTTTTATAGTGCATACTTCTGGAATGGCATGTTCAAAAATTATAAGCGGGTATGATTGATTGGGTGTCCAGAAAACCTTTGCCATAAAGGCTAAACCATTAGGTGATTAAGGAGTCTGTGGTCTGTGTTGTTGGCTAACTTTATTTATCCATGAAAATAATTATTTAAGGGCAAACCAAAAATAGATATATAGGCAGACAGAAAGAAAAAGATGTTTGGTGATTTGAGTATAACAAAAAATCAGTGTAGGTTTCTGATCATGAACTAAATGAATGGCCTGATTGGATTTGGTATTGCATTTGATTATGTATGTGCATTTCGCAAATCACTTTTATTGATCATTCATGTGTGACTGTACTGTGGGGTTTATGTTCTCTTGTAATAATTTAATTAGAAAAAGCATGCTGGGATTACTTTAAAGGTTTAGAATTGTAATTCCTATTAGAAATGCCCACAAAATGAACTAAGCTATAAATTTTTTTATGTTTGTTATAATATTGTTGTAAGTGATGCAACTTCTTACAGTATATAGTGTTTTATGTTAATATTTTTTTAAAGATAATTAATTCACTGACCAATTTATTAGGAGCCACATTCTAAAATGTGGGTAATAGGTAATTTGCACTCTGAGATATATCCATATCTGCCATGGTTGTAAAAATGGTAATTTGGGTTCCTAGCATTTCTGTTAGCTCAGATCAGTCTAGTCATTCTCCTCTGAACTCTCTAAACAACTATGTATATCCACTCACAGAACAACAGTTTCTGAAACCCTCAAACCAGCTGGCACTTAACTGAGTACAGGGCACCTCGCTGGGAGTGCTGTTGTGCATTGTGGCAGATATACTGCAGGACACAACAAAAAAGTCATTTGAGGGGGAGGTTTTTACTTTCATGTGGTTATAAATACAATGCCAGATGTGAAGTTTGCAGGACAAAGAAAGACAATAAAGCATTACAAACATTCATTCCTTTATCCTCAGTAACGGCCTGGTAAGAGTTATAATGATTCAGTCTGCTAGTTTGTTTGCCTTTTGGGAAATCTTTTCTGAACCAACTAAATAAAAACAAAATCAAAACTGATGAGCAGGACTGAATCACAATTATACACACTATTTACACAATTATCCATCTTAAGTTGAGGCAGTTGTGATCTGGAGTGTTGTATCAGAGGTTAATGCATGATTCTGAGTGTTAATTCTTTCTGAAGTGGTTTTCAGGGCACACCCACTTTAGATTTAAATCCATGTAAAGATACATATGAATATCTGAAGTACTACACAGCTAGAGATAGTGGCATTCTGTTATACCCCTTTATTATGTCATGAGGAGACTAATGTAGCAAATAGTCTGCTCATTCTAAACTCTGCTCTTCCTTAGAATTTATGTACTGATGGAGCACATCAGGTTCCTCCTTGCATGTATTATAATTCTGGGCTCAGTCACAGCCATTTCTGGCTGTTTCTGTGATCATTATGCATGGAGCTCGTGGTCTTATTGCACCAAGACTTGTGACCAGGGTACACAGGAACGCCGCAGGTATAGTTTATTCTGGTGACCATTTTTAATGAGCTTTATTATATGGCAGATTTCTTAAAAAGAGCACTGGTTCTTTTGCAGAAATGTCCGGTATGATGAGCATTGGAACAAGAACAATTGTGGCCAGCTGTGTCAGACATACGAGCGTCGGGCATGTAATGTGGATTCATGTCCCATAAACTGTAAACTGTCTGAATTCGGACCCTGGTCAGAGTGTTCACCCTGTGCCAAAAAAATGGTAAATAAAAAAATTATTATTAATAATAATAATAATAAAAGTCCACGTTCTCTCTCTCTTCCTCCCTTTCTCTCTTTCTCTTCATCATTTATTATTTAAATTTTATTATTTAAATTTTACAGTTTAGAACCAAGTCTGTCCTGAGACCAGCTCAGTTTGGGGGACAGGATTGTAATGAACCTCTGTTGGATGAAAGACCTTGTCATCCTTCAAAAGAATGCGTACTTGAAAAAGGAAACTGCAAGGACAAATTCACCTGTGATAATGGTACTTACCTGTTAGTGCACACTTACTGACCATTTTATTTCAAAACCGGGCCGTTGAAGTTTGGAACAAGAATATGCAATCATTTCTAACCTTCAGCTGTAGCAGCTTCCTATTTTTGACTTACAGGAGTATAACCCAGTATGATACTGTACCTTTGTAGCCCATCAAAATTCAGCATGTTGTGGATTCTTAGATACTTTTGTGCTCATTATTGGCATGAAGTTTGCTTATTTGAGTTAGTTTCGCTCAGGTTAAACCAATCTAACTCCACAAACCTCAACAGCAATGAATTTTTGCCCACAGAACTTCTCAGTAGATGTTTGATCATTTTAGTCTATAATTTTGAAAATGAAAATCCCAGAAGATTAGGAGTTTCTGAAATACTTATGTCTGGCATCAGCTGCCATGCTACAGTCAAAGCCAATAAGATCACTGAGAGTTTTCCAAATTTTCTTGTTTTATGTGAACTTTAACTCAAGTTCTTGCCATGTTTGTGTATTTTTTTATGTGCTGTGCAGCAACATTATTGGCTCATTGCATATGAATGACCCTTAGAAAGATAATCAGGCTCCAGTGTTAACCACTTTAAATGGGTTTCAGTTTATTAATAATGGGATTGAGTTAGGTTATGGGTTGGCCTAATTCACTTGATTTGTCCACTTGCATCAGCACTGCACACACTACAAATTTACAGTGTAAATGGTGGTCCTAGTGGTCCATCTTCATTAAAAAATCTTTTCATTTGCTTATGTGGCTTCATTTGGTGGGTTAAAAAACATTTCGGATTTAGTGAATGACCTCAAACACCCATACCAACACCACACATCCACACACACCACAGTGTTACAATAATAAATTATTTTTTAAATAAAATGTTCAACAGGCAGATGTATTAACGCTGTTCTTGAGTGTAATGGCCAAAATGACTGCCTGGACAACTCTGATGAGAAGAACTGTGGCAAAATCACTCGAGTATGTGCTACAGAAAGAGTGTATTATGTCCTTCCTGGAGTGGATCTAATCGGCAATGGGTAAGAATGAGTATGAGATGGTGAGATAAACTGTATATTGAGTCACAAATTTACTAAAGAATTCTGTTGAAAACTGGTTCATTCTGTGTTGACTGCAGGTTTGATGCTGTTGCAGAGCAGATGAGGGGCGCTGTCCTAGACAACTCCATCATGGGAGAGGAATGCCTCTTAAACCGCAGCAAAGAAAACAGGAAAATCTACCGAATCCCAGCTAACATCGAGAGCTATGAAATCAATGTGAGGGATCTTTTCTTTTTGCATGAGCTTGGCCTTACTGAATTTTTCTCACAATACAGTTATTTTCCTTCTTTTAATTTGATCTATTAGGTGGAAACACTTGAGGATATTAAGGTGAACCCACCAGTGAAAACCCAGGAGGTCACTTCAGAAAGCAAGACCTCATCTTTTAAACAAGGTCTGCCAGGGGGCCTTTCCATAAACATTCCCATCTTTCTGACCATCTTCCGAAATTCTCTACAGTCCACATCTTTTAAGGAGCAAATAAATGCATTTCAGAAAAAGGTAAAGAAAGTAATGTTATATTAGGCAAGTTATATTAGGCAATATTTAGCAGTATCTTGCAATATCAGAATTTGCTAAACTGTTCAACTCATTAATTAACTAAATAATATATTTGTCTAATTAAGGTGAGACATCACAGATGAATAGATATCACAGTGCTGATGCTTGCACAATAGTGATATTTCAACTTACAGTTATTTTTCTGTATTGGAACATTCTTAGTTAAACCTACATATTTATGAAATCTTAATCATTTAATAATCATTTTGCCATGATCAGTGTGGCAGTGAATCTTTTAAATCTCCTACCACTTTATCACAGCACACCATGAATACATACTCACATGCTCATTCAAACCTAAATGTAATATAAAATAGCCAATCCACCTTCAATCATATTTTGAGGAAGTGGGAGAATTACAGAGAACTTGGAGGAAGTCCCTGCAGACATGGTAGAACACATGAACATAGTGAGATCTCAGAATTGACCCTGGAGCTATGAGTTAGCATATTATTATTATTATTATTATTATTATTATTATTATTATTATTATTATTAATAATAATAATAATACATATAATAACTTATAATTGAATAATATAATTGAATAATATACAAAGATGTGAATAAAAGATAGTAACAAATGAAAGGAGTGCAATTTCTTAATATGTATTCTTTAACAGTTCTTTGCATGCAATCATATCTTGTATTTTTTTTTTATAAACTTTTTTTTGTGTGTGTCCTAATTCTGTAGTATTTCCTAACCTGTATTTCAGGACTCTGAGTATTTCAGGCTACACCAGGATATAGCCACGGCCACTTTCCGAACAAAATCTTCTGACCTGTACCTATCGCACCCCTTTCTGACCTTCCTCAACAACCTACCTCTAGACTACAACTATGCCCTCTACAGGCAGATCTTTCAGGAGTTTGGGACCCACTACTTTAGTTCTGGTACAATGGGAGGGCGGTACGATCTGCTTTTCCAATTTGATCGTGAACAGCTCCAGACTCAGGGTATGTAACACACTGACATGGCTGGGATGCTATACTTCAGTAAATGCTTTATCTAGTAGCTTCACCCTTGTTTTATGTAATTTTCAGGATTAACACAGGAGCAGACACAATCCTGCATGCAAAATGAGTTTTCCCTCTTCATTTTTATTTACTGGACAAGGTCACATAGCAATAGATGTGGTACCAACACACAGACCACCTCATATAAAGGTAATGTTCTTATTGCATATATTGAATTTAATCCCATATTCAAAATCTCTGCCACTGTATTTTTATAAAAGTCCTCTTCCAATAATTCATCCTAATTAAAGTACTGTTTCAAATTTGTACTATGTATGCCCCAATTCTAAATGTATTCATCAGCAATGTGATGTTTGCAATTTGTATTTAAAATTTTACTTTTATTTACTTTTCTGAGCAATAACCATCATCTTTACCCAGTTAAAGTTATAAGTTAAGATAAGTTAAAAACTTATGGATCTTCTTATACCCTAAATCCCAAATAAAATATTATATTTTAAAGTACTAACAGTCAGAGGTTAGTATTTAGTACATACAGTAGAATTTAAAGTGAAAAATTCTTATCATGCATTGCTACCTTACTGCCTTCAAACTGTATGACATCACCCTGCACTGATAAAAAAAAAATATTATGTTCCTGCTTATACATTATAGTACTGTATGTCCTACACTACATTAGGAAGTCTTTGACATCATCAAAGAATGATTTTGGGTTAAGACCTGACTTAATCCTTTACTGCATTAGCCTGTAAAGAAGCTAAATGTCTAAATGTTCCAACCATTTTCATCATGCTCGATTGATTTTTAAATATATTTGCATTCATAATGAATCTTCCTCAGGGTCATTCATGCAGACATCAGAGAAATCCATAACTTCAGTAAAGGGAGGAAGATCAGAGTACACTGCAGCTCTGGCCTGGGAACGGAAAGGTGCTCCGCCAGAGAGCACGACTTACAAGGACTGGATCAAATCTACTATAGACAACCCCACTGTAATAGACTATGAGGTCAGAAATTAAATGTATAATATATATTCCATGGCCTTTCTTGATTTTTATTTTTTTCTATATTGTAAAACAATGTTGAAGGCCTCCAAAATATGTCCTTTAAACAATTGATAATGAGATCTGTTTGCTACTTTATATAGAGCCTTTATATAGAGCCTTTGTTTTGGTCTTGTTTTGCTGGGACGGTGTTCATCAGAGCCAGTTTTATCATGGTGCTTGATGGGTTTTGATAATACTTTTTGTGCAAGAATGGTTCCAGAACAGCTGACCTTCATTGTTATACATAATTACATAATGCCATATGTGTTATTTCATAGTATTGGTGTAGAATGTAGAAAATAATTCTACACTTTTGCATTGCAGTTACAAATGAACTGATGTAACAGGATCACACCTGACCAGCAGTGACTAGGAAGACAGTAGTATTGAACAGAAATTGCTAATAAAACAGTTTATAATAGGATTAGGGTATTAGGGTATTTATAATATAACTGGAGTGCAGATAATTTTTGACTCTCATTTCTGACCCTCATCTGGACTGTGCTCTAAATGGTCATGGGATTTTTTTTTGTGGTCTGTCACTTTTTATAAGTCTGTTGCATAAGTTGCAGAACCTAAATGCATGGACCTGATCAAGCCTCTAAGTAGAGTCAAACCAAAAGTCTACAAAAAAAAAAAAAAGATTTGTGCATCTTTGTACACCTTTGCATCCTGCTTTTAAAAATACACAAAAACATGCAAAGTTTGTTTCAAATGCAATGATAATTTCTCTTTGTTTTGTAACCCAGCTGAAGCCCCTGGTGGATCTTGTACGTGGCATTCCCTGTGCCGTGACAAAGAGACGACACATGATTAAGGCTCTGCATGAGTATCTGGCATCCTTTGACTCATGTAAATGTGCCCCATGTCCAAACAATGGCCGTCCAACCTTGTCAGGGACAGAGTGTGTGTGTATCTGCCAGACTGGAACTTACGGCACCAACTGCGAGAAACGGGCCAAAGACTACACTTCAGGTTTTTTTATTTTATTAGACTAACTTAGTTATATGGTGATTTTTTTAATCTTTATTCTTTTAGCATTATTAAAATAGAGGTAAGCTATCTTACTACGGTTAAAATGCGAGTTAAATTTAACTTTGTGTTGTCGAAAATGTACATTAAAGTGTCTGTGAATACCTGAGGAAAAATATTAGTGCATAAATGTGACTTCTATGAAATGTTTTGTTATGATGCAGGGTGTAAGTAAAGAATTTTATACTGTAAAATTCTCGACTGCAATTTTTACAAATGACATGCAAATGAACAATTCTGTGTCTTTTCTTATTCTATGTACTATGTAAGATATTACAATACTTTCTTGCAAATATGTTTAACAGTTCTACATAGAACTGCATTTAAAGGATGAAAAGACATTTACTGTATGTTTAATGTAAGTAAGTCAAGTTACTTTGAATGTGTGTGATTTTTCCATACTCAGATGCTATTGATGGCTACTGGAACTGCTGGAGCTCATGGAGTGTCTGTGACACAACCTTAAGGAGGTACCGCACTCGCTCGTGTAACAACCCAGCTCCTCAGAGAGGAGGTAAACTCTGCCAAGGCCCTGAGCGCCAGGAGGAGGAGTGTACCCTCAGTATCTTCCAACAGTAAGTGAGCCCACAATACACAGCAACATGTAGAAACAACCTGGTTTTTTTGAAGCATGTTCTACAACCTTACATTGTTCGATGCTTCTTCATAGGAAGGATGTGTGCATCAATGATGATGACTTTGAGACTGAGGGAGACAGTGAGAGTGTTCTGCCTCCAGGAGTATCTGGCTGTGCCAAACCCAAACCTCCTGCCCACAGCTACTTGAGGGTTAGGTCTCTCTCTCTCTCTCTCTCTCTCTCTCTCTTTCACACACACACACACACACACACACACACACACACACACACACACACACACACACACACACACACATATTCTTATTGCAATGCAAACTCAGTCACCCATCTCTCTTCACCATCTCAGGCTGGCAACCATGGTCAGCCATGAACAAAAGCTGGTATTTCCCTTATTTTCCCCCAGGAGTGTTACTCAGTGCTGCTTGATGCTTCTGTATCTTTATCTAACTTGTATGAAGAATAGACAAACATTTGATCAATCTCTCATATTTGTGATATATTACATCTGGTCCTTTAGAAACCAAAAAGTTATCCATAAACTAAAACATACTAAGGGCTGGATTAGTGGCACAGTAGGTAAGGTAGCAGCCTTATAGCTCAGGGGCAATCATGAGCTTGGGTTACTGTTTCTGTTTTAGCATGCCCCTACATCCCGCTCCCCCAAAGTATGGAAGTAGGAATATTGAAGCCCTGCAATGGGTTGGGTTCTCATCCAAAGTGTATTCCTGTCTTATGGTCAGAGCTCCTATGATTGGACCCAGATGCAGTAGATAAAGAGGTTACCGAAGATAAATGAATGAATAAAACTAAGTTTTAGTCCTTAATATTTCTTCATCCCAAAGACAAACATTTTGTATATATTGTAGTAGGATTATATAATATGGAATATGTGCATATCTGTTGCAAAGCAGTGTGTGTGTGTGTGTGTGTGTGTGTGTGTGTGTTTGGGAGGAGGGGAGGGGGAGGAGGGGGGTGTTAGTGTTACTATACAGGGCACTCCTGAGTTACCAGTGATCCTGATCCCTTATGGAGCCCTTCCTGTAGCTCTTCTTCTGGTTGGAGTTCTTGTCACATAGAGGCCTCTAGCTGTTTCTGGGTATGGCCCTGTGTGGATTGCTTGGGGATGCATTTGGTGGTTAAGCATAGTTTTGCTTGATGACCATGAGGATGGTCTTGGACCCGAAGGTGAGGGTAGTTTTTCTGTGATTGGTTGTTACTGTCGTTGCTGTGGGACTGAAATTTCCATGAAGTTTGTACTGGGCGGCACGGTGGTGTAGTGGCTAGCACTGTTGCCTTGTGCCTCCAGGGTCCGGGTTTGATTCTCTGCCAGGCTCGATTCCCATCTCTGTGTGCATGGAGTTTGCATGTTCTTCCTGTGCTTGGTGGGGTTCTTCTGGGTACTCCGGTTTCCTCCCACAGTCCAAAGACATGCAGATTAGTCTAATGGACACTCCCAAATTGCCCATAGTGTGTGAATGAGTGTGTGAGTGAGTCTATGTGTGTGTGCCCTGCGATGGATTGGCACCCTGTCCAGGGTGTACCCTGCCTCATGCCCTAAGCATCCTGGAATTGGCTCAAAGCCCCCGGGACCCTGAATACAGGATGAAGCGGTATAGACGATGAGTTAATTGATGAGTTTTGTACTGAGCCTACATTAGTGAAAATGGACTAAAACCCCTTTCCTGGTATGTAATTGCACTTTCAACATTATAGCATGCAGATATATTTGATTTATATCACACTACCTAATATGACCCAAATGTGGAAGTGTTTCTTTTCAAGTCTATGCATTCTCAAGGTTTATTCTTCTTATCTTCTCAGTGAGTTTTTCGACAGGTCGAAAGAACAGGTGCATAAGTACAGATAAACAAGGATAAACCTTTTTGCACCTGACGTCACAAAATCATATTAGCTGCAGGATGCCAGGGCCAAAACACACAGACAAAACCAGTCATAGTAACACTTACAGCAAGAAAACTCATGTGTTAATTTTATGTCATGTTATACAACACTTTGTCTCCTTAGAAATTGTTTCTAAGCTGTTCTTGAATTGCTTCTGAACAAATTAAGTTTTTCACAGCTACAATGCTAACTAGCTTCTAACACAAGGTTGAATCCCAAATCCCTCTCTGACTCTTGATCAAGAGCACTACTTGGTGTGTGGAAAAAGGGAAACAACATCTACATAGCACACTAGCTTTCCATTTCACACTACTTGGGATTCAGCTCTGGAACAGTTAGTTAACTATTAATTAGAAAGTTTGAAATGTCAGTAGTAGTTAATGTTACTTGCACATCATTTTATGAAGTGTAAAGCATACAGCATATTCCATAGTGTTGTCTCATTTGTAACAGAAGCACTGAATGAACCAATGAAAGCACTAGCATTTGCAATAAATTCAAGGAGGAGTTGCATATTTGTACACCGACTGAGGAAATCACATTATCAAAACAAATAAAAGATTCTGTAAATTAACTTCGGTATTACCATCTTCATACATTTTCACAGACTTGTTTCTCTTAGATAAGTTGCAAAATCCACCACAACATATTGCATATGAAAATAATCTGTAGAACAGAAGGTAACAGTTGCCAGGTCACACTTTCATCTGTATAACAAAGCATCAGGTAATCATCAGGTAATCTTTCTGTTTATTTTTTTAAAATAAAAATTTATATTCTTCACTTCGAACTCTTTTTTTTAAATCAATTTAAACAATGGCACAGCTTACTTGAAATACTTACTGTACAGACTTCTATAATCCTGAAGTATGAAAACCACAAAGGTGCAGGCTTCTTCTGCTGTCTTGCCTCTCTCTATAGGGAAAAAAAAGTCTGTCACACTGCTCTTTAGGAGCCAACACCTACGGCTGCTCCCTGCATCGCCTGTTGGTTTCAGGAACATTGCTGCCAGTGTGATGTCTCCTCAGTGTAGAGCATACCTGGATGAACAGGAAATCAAAGGAAGCAAAAGACACATGGGATTGCTTAAATATCCTGTTTGTGACATCAGAATTGTTGGTGAGAGGAATATTTATATTTTCTGCAATCTCATTGAGCATAATATAACAAGAGATCAATGTGTTAAAAATCACTTTTTTTATCACTACCATTCCAATATATGTGTTGTTCATAATTACGTTTGAAATTAAATACTCATGATTGTTACTGTATCATATTTGATATTATTTCTGGAGTATGTTAAACAGTTATTTTCTATCATGTGAATAAACACACACACACACACACACACACACACACACACACACAGATATGTTTACAAATTCATTCACATCTAGGGGCAATTTAGTGATTTGAATCTTTCTTGTTTTTGAGTAGTGGGAGGAAACTGAGGAACTTGGAGGAGAACCACACATACAAAGCAATAATCTGAAACTCGGCTCAGACAGTAACCTGAGCTCAGATCAATTTGTGGACACAGAAGCTATGGTGAGGGAATACTATCCACTGCAGCTGCCATAAAGATCAAACTCAGATCCAAATGTCTGCATGAAATGAATCTGTTAAAAAGGCCTTCAATCAGATCCTAGTATGAGATGGGACACTAGATCATTCCAGGAATGATCACATGCACACACATTCAAACACTCATTCACATCTAGGGCAAAAACAATACCCAATGTACTTACTCATATGTTTTTGGGAAGTGGATGGAAAATTATGAAAATGGCAGAAAAGACAACCGCTTTGAAGAAGAACCTAGAACTGTAATCCATGCCACACATCTGTCACTTTATTCTGTTCTGTTAAAAATTAACCATCTAATGAGAAAACAGTCAAAAAAGGAAAAACATAAAGGAGAACAATAAAGGCGTAATAGTGAAAGAAAGCCAAAAAAAGTAACGAGAGAGAGAAAGAGAGAGAGAGAGGAAGAGAGAGAGGGAGAGAGGAAGAGAGAGAGGGAGAGAGGTCCTCGGGTCCTGCCTCCCTTCGTCTTTCTTAAATCATGTGTACAAGCTGTTTCCAATAAACTGTTAAATTTGATAAAGCAGTCAGTATTATATTACAAAGCCCAGAAGGCGCTCAGGCTTCTGCTATTGTGAATACATTTTGCTCTGATAATAATGTTGCGATTTCGAGTGGCTGCATAAGGAGAACCCGCGCTTGCTAGAAATCATGTCCATAGTTGACACCTGTATAAATGGACAGGCAATGCGATTTTAATATATTTATACTGGGTGTATTACAGTTGAAAGACTCATAGAAGTGAGTACAAGACGGAGGCAGAAGAGGTGTTGGCCCTTAACCACAGGGAGATTGCATATGAAAATTCCTATATGAAGAGCTGTCCTACTGTTTTATTCAGGTCTCTAAGCTCCCTGGGCGCAGCGGCTCACTGAATGTCAGTCAAACATGATAGATCCTGATTAGATAAGGTAGAAACAAGGATCAGGAGGAAATGCTTAGTGGTGTTCTCATTTGGTTCTCCCACTCTCTCTCTGTGTGTGTGTGTGTGTGTGTGTATGAGAGAGTGCGAGAGAGAGCGTTTATAACATGAATCTTTTATCTTTGGGGTTAAAAAAATAATCTATACTGTAAAATGTATATATGTAATATTTATCAATATAAATCATTAAACATTTCCATATACAATCTCTCATGTAGTAAATTAAACGAAAAATTAAGATTTCAAAAAGCACAGTACTTAAATAGAGTGCTAAAATGACACACGCATGCATAGACAGAGGTGCATCTACAGTACTTGCACATGCAAACATGCAAGGGCCCATATGCACATGTACAGTAAATGTAAAATGGCCCCTTGTTCTTGAGTTATGAGAAAAAGGTTGTATGACCAGGTCGTCCCCACTGCTATGATGTGTACTGTATTTACAGCTGCACAGTGACAAGTATGCGTGTCGAAACAGATGCCAGAAGATAAGTAATCTTAAATGACAATATGGAATCAAAGCTCCTCAAGTGTTAATATGTTTGTTTACTTCATGCAAAAAGTCTGACTGAATTCTCCAGTGTGCCCCCTACAGGAGTCCTCCGGTAACATGGGTAGTATTTATAAGCAAGTATGAAAAAAATATATATGTACAGGACATTGCTGCTTGATTACATGAAGGCATGGTTTAACAGCAAGTATGTTTCAACCCTTACATTTTATATTGATTCAGATTTGTATTACTTTATGATACCAGTTGCATTTATGAAAAATAGCTACATCTGTCTCGTTATTTGTCATCATCAGACACAGCTTCAGTATGCGCATGATAGTTACATGAGTGAATCAAAGAGGATGAAAATGACAAAACTACTGAACTTTGATGTTGATTCAAATTGCAGGTTGAATCCCCGAACATGTAAAGCATTGACCTAACTGCCCTACATCACATACAAATAAATATCTAATTACTTCTTTCTTATCATTCATATATGGGATATATTTTGATATAATAGGATCAAAAGGATGATCTTAACAGTGTAAGATATGTTCATCATCTGTATTTTTATATTTGAAAACCGTATGAACTTAATATTTAATAGTTTATCAAATAAATAAATTTGAACATCTCCATGTATTAAATGTTGACTAAAGAACTCAGTATCCCAGTATGGTCTTGTGTAAATTGTACAGATTAAGAGTGTGTGAGGGGGTAACAACACTGGGCCACTTACACTGTTCAAATAGCTTTTCAGAATTTTGTCTATACATTATTCCATTATATGCTATATTGGCAAAAGTATATAGATACTTGACCATGATACCCAAATTTGCTTGTGGAATGTCCCAATGTTGTATCTCCTTTTACTGCTCGAACAGCCCATACTCTTCTAAAAAGTCTTTTTACTGTACTAAAAAAAAAATCACAGATCAGCAAATCTAAATAAATAAATTGAACAAAAACAAAAACCAGTAAATGATAGCAAATGGTATAATAATTTACATTTATTTTACTAAAATTGACATAAATGAGTAAAAGCTACATAAGACCAAACATATTTTTGTGATAGATTTTAGAGTGTGGCTTTTGGAATTTTGTCAACTTAGTTCCAAGAGCAGTAGTGAATTTAGTTCAAAAGTAGTGAATGGGAAGACCCTCATATAGGATGTCCACAAACCTTTGGCAATATAGTTTAATTATTCTTCAAAAAATTAACTTTACAAATGCTATGTCCTGCAAGAAATTTAGTTTGATGTCATACCGACAGCTCTCTCTTCACTATAACACCACATGAATAGTAGTAGTCATAGACTATATTGAGGGCTCAGATGTTACAGTATGTAGTGGGAGATGCGTGTTGTAGCTGGCAAAGAATGCAATGTCAAACTATTATGAGTGGAAATCAAGAATCATTCTACTAAAGGCACACAGATCTGTCAAAGCCTAGTAATTACTTAATAATCTAGTTTTCTCAAGAAATATGCATAAACCTAACTACAAAACAAATGAAAATAATTGAAGTACTCAAATAAGCAAGAGCAGATAAAATACACATGTTTGGCCTCTCTTAAAATCTGTTTCTGAATATTTGTCATATGGTCATAAATATAACTGGTAATAGAACTGTTTGTACACAGCATGTACCTTAAGTGGACTGAATGAGATATACATGTATACATGTATACATATATGTATATCATAATGTAGAGGATGTGAAGTGGTGAAATTATTATTGACAGCAGCGAGACTGCGGGTGCGTTTGACATAGCATTAAAAAAAAGGAGGTTGACAATTGTGCTCCGGTACATACTGAGTTCATAGAGGAAAAATAAAATGACCTAACATCATATTTAATCAGTTTGTACAATAAAATACAAGTTCAAATATAATAGAATTAATATAAAAGGGTAAGTAGCCTCTGTGGCAGATTCTCATGCAACCATAAAGCAACAAGGCTACTTTCTAGTATCTAAGAGAACACAGACCGGATGACTCCAGTTAGTTGCAGATTAAGAACTCGGTGTGTGTGTGTGTGTGTGTGTGTGTGCATGTGTGAATGCGTGCATGATTGTGTGTGTGTTGCTGTATACATATGCCATGTGGTTTGTGCATGCACACGTGTGTTTATGTGAATTTTCCTGTATTGTCAATTGCATGCCTTCACTTTTCCGCAAACTCCCATCCTCAGTCTCATCCCCCAAGGTGGAGGGAATTACCATGTCTGTTCCTATATTTAGCCCTTTTAAGGTTGCAGTCTGAAAGCTAAAGTCAAAAGATGCCATTCTTTATTAATGTCTAAGGCTATGAAATGGGTCATGTTTCCTGCTGCCAGCCCTGAGGGACTCACCTTTTCAAACATAACGAATGCCTCAATTAAAATCCTTTTCAAAAACCATACTTATTTTTTGACGACTCCATCTTCCTCCATTTCTCTCTTTCTCTCTCTTTAGTGTGCAGTTTAGAGAGATGACACAGGATAATGTAAGTGGAGTGAGATGGTAGGGTCTCAGATACAAATATCTGTAAGGCTGAAACACGGGACAAAGGGACAAAGGAAGAAGGGTAATAAAGAGAGACCTGCAGCACCAGCAGATGGCGGGGTAAGAACACTAATCAGTGCTGTAAGAGACGTTCACTAGCTCAGGGGATCCATCAGTCTTCACACTTTTCATCTCTAATGTGTCATAAACTCTGAACTGAGATGCATGTAAGTTCAATATTTACTTGAAGTTTACAATTACGACATAATAATCAGCTTTTGACTTATGGCATCCTTGCTTCCTGCGATTAAGATACATATAGGGATAAATACAGCTCTCTTCCATGCAAAGTATAGTGACAGCAGTTGTAATAATCTGGTTTAAGTTAATGTGATTGAAAAAACATTATACATTCATATCACATTATATTTGATAAATGTGTCATGTATGCTAGTAATTATATTCTGTAAATAAATGGTTGTAATGTAAACTGTGTTAAAAGTTTCTTATAGCACTCTGTCTAGCTACACAAAGTTTAATTCTTTTTTCCCCCCATAACTGATGAATCTGCCTCAGAGAAATAAAGCAAATTGAATGATTAGTTCTTTTGACTTTTTTTTATTTGAGTGGCAAACACAAATTAGGCAGCCTGATCATATACAGTATTTAATGTAAAAATAGAACCGGACAAAACACCACTTAAGAATGTCAAATGATTGTAGGCAGGTAAACATGTAAAGCATACTGCCAGTTTAGCTTTTCAAAGGAGAATAAAAATAATCAGCAGTTTAACCCTTTTTCCTATGGCCAGCGTATACTTAGCTCAGATTGTCTTGACTGTTTCCAATTAGTCTCAAGGAAAGAAAATTTGAAACAAAACACAGACTTGGTTTCCATCCTGTTTAGTTATTTAGAGTTACATGACTACATTGAGCAGGGTCATGTATGACTCAATTTTATGCTTTTGGGAACAAAATCTCCATTTTATTATACCCCATGGAGTCCCAAAATGAACTGAAGACCTTTTTTTTTAATGTGACAACCCATGCATTTGTCAGATTGAACATATGACCTCGAGAAGGAATATTCTCACTTTTGCAAATTTAGTATATTGCTTTGAGCTACAGTTTATTATTATTATTTTATATATATACACATGTGTGTGTGTGTGTGTGTGTGTGTGTGTGTGAGTGTGTGGTCTAAACCAATAACACAGATATTAGATATGAAATATTCCATAGCTTTTGCACCTTCCTTTCTCTTCTTTAGAATCAAACATTGCCAGACTAGGTAATGACTGTATGAGACTATTTGTTACATTGTCCTATCTCATGAGTGATGTTTGCTGAAATATATGAACATTGCATATAGTAATCCTTTACATTCACATAACATACAGTAAGAAAATAAACATGACAAAATACATCAAGTTATTGTATATTAAGTATTATATATTAAGCTTAAGTATTCATTTAGAGCTACATGTTTGCTCACACTTGTGAGTGGAAAAACTGTAAACAGATGTAACTATGGTTTTTAGTGATATACAAAATAAATTTTTTGCCAAAGCCCATATATGATCTCTTATTATGTACAGCAGCACAAAGGCTTAAGATTGTCACATGGGAAGGTGAAAGGTTAATGAAAGGCCAGCCTACGTTTAGTGTTGAATTGAGGGTTATGAAATAATGTTAAAAATGACTAAGCCAACAGATATAGTAAACTAACAGTAATTATTATATAATGAGATTCTATGATTACCTTTTAATTAACGGCTAGATTAACATGTAAAATCTCTAAACACTGAACTATGCTTTAGATTCACCTTCAAAAAAACAGTACAAAAGTTACAGCAAAGAAACTGTAAAACCTTGTGACCACCCAGGCTTTCAGCTTCCTGTCTAACTGTTAATCAGTCTCGAAATGGTCATATCACACATTTCACATGACTATTGACTGCGATTTTGGGCTCTTCTTCATCCTGACAGTAAAACAAATGGCCTGCCTGCACACTGTGGAAATTGGAAGCCATTTGTGGCTGTTTGGACCTCAAACTTGTGACAAATAGGCAAGCCTGGAGGTGTATAATGTATAATATGACCCACAGGAAATCTGAAATATATAGATAAATGTGTACCTTTGTTTGTCATATTATTGCCAATATTTTGTTTTCATATATGCATATTCATATTTATATTCAATATGTTTTATATGAAGACAATACTATTAGACAACATAGTGGTATCGTGTTAGCTATTTTCACTTACTGTATACAGTTACCCACAGTAATATAAAAAAAAAATAAAGGACTTAACATGTCACTAAAACAAATCAGTTCAAAATATATGGAAGTAGGAGAAACTAATTTACTATACTTATACTTATAGTCTAACAGGCTTGGTGCATAGACCATGCTAATTAACTTTGACAGAAAATGAGCTATTAGGATAAAGCAGAGACCTAAAAACCTACTTTAAGTGAACAATATTTCTTTTGCCATTTATTTTTCACTGCTGCTTTTAATAGATTGTCTAAAGCTACAAAGATTTTCTTATTCATACTTCATATATTCTAGTCTGTCCGAAAGGACAGATATCCAAAAAGATAGATATATTGTGCATGGGGAGGAGATTGCTGAAAATGGAGGCGTGTCTCTGAAATTCTGACATGAGTCACTGGTGTATTACCTTTCTTTTTCCATGGATAAAAATATGAACAGCACTTGCTTAAATTGTGGCTTCTTCAAAAGCATAATCATCTCCTCACATAATAACTGGCAATTACTTTGGCATTTTATTAATTAGACAAATCAAAATAGTTAATTAAGATCATCATAAACTATTCTGTGTACACATTACAATATCACAGCCTTGATTATGTATCTTGTGGCTGAATTAAATAGCACACCCAGTTAACACAGAATAAAAACATATAACAATGAACATACTTCTTTCTTGCCTATTGACTCACTTCCCACTCCTCTCAATAGTAAATACATAATTTTCACACCTGCCTCAGATTTCTGCCATTGTTTTTTTGTTTCATATCCAAAAAAAATTAATGTGCTGGATCAAGTGCTATTTTATTAAGTCCTATTTAAAATGGAAACCATAATTAAAAATGAACCAAATAGGGTGAGACTATTGATGCAGCAATATATTGGCAGTGTTGTACAGTAGATGTTTATTTCAATGCTTTAATTATATTGTCACTTCCGGCGCAGTCACAGGTGGCTGCCTTCCAGAACTGCTCCGTATCTTAGTATCATGGACAATACAGTATATCGCATCCCCTACATGAATTACTGATGTCATACAGGAGCACGGTCAGCCACAGACCGAGACTACCAAAGTCTAAAACTGAATGCCACAGGACGTCATTTATACGAGCGGCAATCAAACTCTATAATTCTTCCCCCTTCATTCGGGAGCTGTCATGACAGCATAATCGATAGAGCTTTATTATGCCCTGATACCATGTGCAATATTAGTATCACAATAATACTATCACATGCAAAACCAATAATTATGCAATATTATGAAAATCATGTGCAATATCCGGTGTGCAATATCAATATCATTATTACTCCATATGCAATATAAAATATTATGTGCAATATATATATATCCTATGTGCAATTATATAAATGTACAATACACAAAATAGACAATTCTGCATCTTTCTGTAGTTAGTAGTTTTTTAGTTTTTCTATATATTTTTTATTCTTTTTATTCTATTTATATCTGTTTTTTTGACATTATAGTACATTGTGTTTTTTTCTTCTTCTAATTTTCTTCTTATCCTATGGTATTTGTATCTTTTAAATATGCACCTACTGGAGAAACAATTTCTTTCGGGATTAATAAAGACTTATCTTATCTTATCTTATTAGTTTTTTTTTTATTGTAGACCCATTTAACAACTTGTTTTGGATTTCCAGGAAATCAGCTTGATCACCTGCATAAGAAAAACTTTTATTGATTAAATATTAATGTATATTTAAATAGAATTCACTAATTAAGAACACAGTGAGATAGCAATGATTAACCTCTTAAACTCACAGGACTTCATGTTCCTTTTTCACATTATTAATTTTTAATTTACGTCACTGTAATAATTGAATTCATATTTGTTCCTGAATAACATTTTAAATAAAAAATTAAGAATAAATAAGAGGGGAGGGGTTGAAAATAAGGAATTTTGAAAACAATCATGAATTACATGGATTTCTAACTACATTGTCATTATTTACTAATTCTATACTTTTTTTTCAGCTTGTTTTATGGAACTATTGTGTTGATTTTCTAAAAAACTGCAAGTTCAGATCACTAGTTATTTACTAGTACATTTGTTAGAACAGGAAGATGACCAAACTGTGAATGTACTAAAAAGCAGCTCAATTTGTATTTATTGGTATTTAACGTAAATTTTTTAGATAAAAGATAATTGAATCTTCATATGGACCATTTCTGCAGCTAAACTATATTCGGTATGAGTTAGCTGTAACCTAAGGACCGGTTTTTCATACTGTAAACTGCTCCATTGAACTCCATTCATCTCCCTATGGTCCTCCCCTAAATACAGATATCAATTAGGCTAAAGCATGCAGCAATAGCTCCCATGCTAGCCATCAGTGTAAGAATGAATAGATCTACTGGGATATTAACTGCAACACTGATGGCTTCGTAAGTGGGCTGACCAAGGGTAATTAAACCAGCATTATCCTGTTAGTGAGTTTACAGGCATTTGGTATGGGGACTGGAGCATCGCAGAGCAGCTGTGGAACAGAAAGACAGTATGTTAAGACCGACACTGTACTCTGGCTAATCATGCTGGACCTCTCTTTATGTAAGAGTGTCCTTGATAAATGTGGAATTACACCACAATTACAGAGATAATTACTATATGGCTAAGATTAATAACTTTATTATCCAGAATATTTCACTTTAAAAAGGCAAGAAAATGTATATGTCATGCTGGAAAATCTAAATTTACCAAGAGTCAATTAACCAGCTTATTTTCAAACTCATTATTCACTAATACCACCTTCGAAAGGCACCTTGAAAAGTGAATTTAATATGTAAAAAGGGTCAGAATGTTTCAAGTACAATTATGTGGAAATTTGTTTAAGAGAGTATAAAGACATTAGTGGCTCTCCTCATTAAAGATTATATTGAGAAGCTTATTTAGTAAGGCTTGTGCAAGCACGTTTATCCTTTGTTAATTAGAATAATCAATAATTAATGTGCAACTATTAAAATGATCTTGTGGTTTTGGCCTATAAATTCGAACATTTGTAAACGATATCAAGATACACACACACACACACACACACACACACACACACACACACACACACACACACACACACACACACACACACACA
>JAQMYJ010000011.1:14281316-14301412 GCA_030014305.1 Clarias laeviceps | reverse complement strand
AAGTAGATTAATATCAAAAGCTTCAATTTTCTCTGGACTCGATCATAAATACATGTCTGTCAGTTGGAACAAACCAAGAAACAAAAAAAAAAATCATTTGAGATTTGGACGATTTATGATGATTTAATTTCTGCCTAGATGCAGATGTTAGGTTCCCCATCCTAACATTCTGAGGTCTGTTGCTCAGGAAGTCCATAATTGTTTTTTTTCCTGCTTTGTTTGTTTAACTCATGCCTTTATTAATTAAAAATTTGCTCTATTATTTATCTATTTATTTATATTTTATATATACTTTATTGTATATTATTCATGTTTTTTCCATATCACTATCAACTCTGCTCCTTGTTAGTGTTTCGGCAGTTTTCATCAAGGGATCGCCACAGCGGACCATCCAATCCGCACAACAACACAACAGTGTGGTCTCATGAGGCACCAGAGCAGGCCTGAGCAGTTCTGGTTAGGCAGCAGAGTTAATTTGAGACCCAGAAATATATAGCAGAACCCTGAATTGCATATCTGAATTTAACCTGTAGCATTATTTTAAAACTTTTTGGGGGTTTTGCTGGAATGAGTGACTATGTGTGCGCACGTGCATTTGTGTGTAGGTATACAGGTATATACTCGACGACTGACCGCTACACCTTTTTCAATTGGCTGAGACATAAACACTGGAGCATTTGCACATGGTGGTGAGTGATGGCGAAATCTTTTTGCAAGCCGTGTGTTTATCGTGGATAGTAAAAAGTCCTGAATAATCCAGCCTAATACAGTAAATGTAATGATTAAATAATCAGGACATAAACAATGAACAGAATAATTAGCAGTAAGAAAGCCTCTACTGTTCATTACTACAGTCAGGTATGGTGAAACAAACTAAATTCCTCAAGTAATAGAATCAATGCATTTTAGAAAGTGACCCAAGAACTAATCAAAAAGTTGATTAGTTGACCCCAGCAAAAAAAGCTATAAAAATGTGGTCGCCGCATGAGAGGTGCAGAAGTAAACAATCTTAAATATTGTATATAGTTGCTGTAAAAATGGCATCATAGATTCAATTTAGTAACAAAAACCTGAGAACTTTTAATGAGTTACTTTTAAAAAGTTAATGAGTTAGTGTACAATACCTTGTCCCGCTTCAGTTCATTGTGGAAGGTTTTGTGATCATGGCCTCCTCGGATTTTATATCGTTCTTCTACATGGTCCGTGTAGGACCATGAGCTTTTGTAGAACTCGTCACTAAAGTCATTGTCAATAGCCACCTGATTAAAAATGTGACAAAGATCATGAACTAGTTATAGTGTTAACATACTTCTATACTGACATAATTCATCTTAAACTAGCTTGTGCCAGAGTGGAAATTATCTATAGGTTTTAAGAACCCCACTGAGGAAAAGTGTTAAAACTCATAAAGGTAAACTTGCATATATACTTATATTGTATACAGTATATACTTTTTGACAAACAACCCTGTCAAAAAGTATATACTGTACTGTATACAATTGTTTTAGGCCATAAAATGGCATGCCAATCTTAGGTCAACAAATATCTGTCATATATTAAGCAGTTGTCATAAATGCTTATGTAGGTAAAATGAAGCCTTATAAAAATAAAAATAAAATAAAAAAAACAGTAAAAATAAGAGAGGCAAAATTTATAACAGTGTATTATGCTTTAAACAAAGAAAATGAAGATTTTATTAAATTTGTACTATTACTGACAAACAGCTTTTTAAATGTCTAAATAAAGTATAAAATTGTCATGTTTAAAAATGTAAAAGAATAAGCTGTACTGTTGCACACTACATACCATGAAATTGGGTTGGATTTTTGACATATTGTTGATTTTCTTTTTAAATAACTTTAATTTGATTTCCCAAAATTGCACCCTGACCCTGATCAGTTAGTAAGGGGGAAGGAATAAACGCCACATGCCGAATGAATGAGTGCTATGTGTTAATGTTCATATAAGCTTGCTGCTTGCATCAGTTACATTCACAATCAATACAATGTGACTGGTTCTTTATAGGAAGAATCAATTTATCAGTTTTTTTGCTCACCTGAAAGCTGTATCTAAGTATACTTTGTGGTAGTCTATAAAAGTCTTGGTGGTCCCCACTAAACACTTTCCTGCACTGGCCACCAAAGCTGAGCGTGTTAACAACACCAGCCTTCAGCTTGCCTGTCAAAGCGTCAAACCTGTGAAATACAGCAGCGACTAAACATGGTAAATATAAGTTTGTCTTGTAAGCTACGACATACCACCCTTTAAAAACACATCTGCATTTTCCAACCTAATCTCTGCCCAACACATCTTTCACTCAACAGTGATTAGCATGGACAAGCTGCTTTGAGAAAAGCTTTGAGAAAAGAACAGAAATCCTCCATATTCACATGGTAAAGTCTAAAGTTAGGAGGCTGGAGTTTTGGAGTTCTGTTTTATTCCCTCAGTACAGGAAAATGTATTGAAGGCTTATTCAGATGGCACATAAGCTGTAGATACAGTATAAATCTGGTTGAAAAACAAGGGCTATTCCTTTAATAAGCAATGTTTTTTACCCTTTTCCAGTGAGATCAGAATTGGGTGGAGTCTTATGCAAGTTACACACAGCTGTGCTGAACTGGTCACAACGCTGTTCATCTAAACCATCCTCCTGGCAGTCGTGATCACCATTACACACCAGAGTGGAGCTGATACACTGACCTGCACATGCACATAGTTTTTAAAAGTTCTGCCTTGTCTCTTTATGCTAAATGTAAATAATCATCTAAAATAGTCAAAAAATAATCATTTTGCAAGGCTAGGTACCAGAAGTGCATCGAAACCGATTTCCACATCCTGCTTCCAGGGGACAGCTTTTGGTAGGGACACATGCTTGTCTTTGAACGGCCTCCCCTGTGCAAATACTGCCACCGAACTGAGGGAAAACTTGTATAGAGCGAGTTCTAACCTAAGATAAACCAAACAAAAATGATTAAAAGAATATGATTCAATAGGATTAAAGATTTATTTCAGTCAATTTAATTTACACTTGTTTGTTTCTGTCCACCTGTGATTTGCTACAGCCGTCACACTCCGACCACTCTCCGTACATGCCCCATATGCAGTTTACTGGCTGCTCACATCTGTCAGAGCAAACACAAAAATTATTCATTACATTAAACATGATCTGATTATTTCTACTCATAGACTGCTAACCAGTCATAAATATAAAAGAATGCAAAACACATTAAGATATTTGTCAGGCAACACATCTTTTCTGTCTAAAATGGTTTCATTTTGGGGTTCTCCAAGGATAATATTAAGCACCAAAGTATTGTGCCTCAAATGACTCTGTGAAATTGTTTAGTGTCTAAAACTGACCTCCAAATGTAGTTAGTAAGGAAGATATTTTAGTTTTGGTGATGATGCAAGAATAATGTAGTTAAAAAGTTATGGAAGTTTACAGCTGTCAGCTTCAATAGCCACATCACATAATAGAATTAGGCAAGATTCAAATCAATACTTGGGTAGTTCATTGATAACATTTATCCTAAAGAGCCAAAATATTCATGAAAAAAAATTGACTAATTTGCTTAGAAGAGCTGACTTCACCTAAACTTGTTGAACTATTAACCTAAAACAACTAACTCATTTGTAAATCACACATGTAAGACACAACTCTACAAAGTCATTTGTTTCGACTGATCGACTATGTTTTCAAGGTAACAAGTTTGTTTTTTTGGACAAGCTAACCCTTTAAAGATATGTGATATAACCAGGTTTTTAAAAAGTGTTATTTTTTACTGATATACTGTATAGAGCCACTGTTTTAACCTACCTTATATGTGACAAAGACAAGAACAGGATTAACAGGGAGGATGAACTGACAGTTAGCAGAAATTTCTGGAAAAACATACCAGATATACCATACATCAGTGATGTAACACAAAAATGATAAATATTTTGTTCCTAAAATCAGAAGTCACAAATACATGTTTTTTTTTCCACCCAATATCACCTGAAACTTTCAAATATAATCTGCACAATTCGACTTAAACACCTGTGACTTGACCTGTAATTGTAATTATGCACTGGAATGAAATTAATACTCAAGAATGAAATCAATTGGGTGTTTTAAAATGAATACATCTTAATAGTTTTTTTTAGAAATATGTAATAGAAATTAAATACATTTAAAGAGTAATGTTTTTTGTATGAAAATGCAATTGTGTATAAACACAAACTTTATAATATCTGCAAAAAAAAGAACATTATAAAATGAGCAAAATAACCTAAATTGCATATATTGGTACTGTATATGTGATTTAATAAATAGGCAGTTTTTATCCTCAAAACCAGATTATTTGCTACTAACAAATGCCTTAAACAGAATTCTTATTCAGGAAATGAGCAACATAAAATCAAATAAAGAATAATAATAACAAGGCAAAAAGCAAGGCTGGGAGTGATTTCCGTCTAACCGATACTGTAGATTAATGAAGCTGATAAATAAATAAATAAATAAGTTTGGGACTAGTTTAGTGTGTGTTTGTGTGTGTATTTGTGTGTGTGCGCGCGCCTGTGCGTAATAGCCCTTGCCCCACATCATTCTTATTACTCAATCGATGAGAAACTGTGATATAGTGCATTGCTCAACACTAACATCAGTGTTGAGCTGTTGATATAAATTAGAGTTTTAGTACAGAATATAGGGCAGAGTCAATGCAAGAACAAATTTATACTATTAATTAACTAATTGAGTTGATTCATCCTAAGAATGTGTTAAATTTGCAAAAGTCATTTCAGAAGTGTTTTTCTGCTAAGAAAAATAAACAATGTTTTATCAAGATAATTCCTCAGTATTACAAAATGGTCAAACCATTCCATGAAGTGGCTTGTTATTGCTCTGGGAAAGTTCCCCGGATGATGACAGCATTTAAACAGACACTATACAGTACAAAGGTTTTAATTCACCGTAGACTGCAGCCAGACTGCACGACTTTTTGGGAGACTGTGAGCACACACTAACACCGATATCGGCAGATTTTTTTATGATGACTCAATAATGGTGGATCCCTCACTTAAGACTGCAACATATGAGGGATTATGCAACTCGTTACTCCAAACTTTCACTACAACTTGAAAGTAAGAACAAACTTTCAAGACGAAGAAGTAGAAAATCAACAAATTGCACATAGACAATTGGCACCATCTTTGTGCGTATGACTTGGCTTTATTTCGTTACCACGGTGGAGTGCCTCTCTGAATGAAGACCCAAGCATGGGGAAGTGACTGATCTCGCCACTTGTATGTTCATTGGCTCATGACAGTCGGATCTGTGACCAGTGTTCACTATGCAATGTTGGCTCTGGAAAACCTAACATGTTTGATATACTGCGCCTCATATCGGGAGGAGTCTGTCCTCAGTCTTGTCCTCTTACACACTTACTAATTCGAGTCTGTACCCCTTACACACTTACAGATTTCTGTGCCTGTTTGCCACATTAACTGGCTGCAACGTGTTCTGACTGCTGCAGACTGGGACAAAATCCTGTCTAAAGTTGTGTAGTATGGTCTGACTATTACAATGACTCTTCCATAAACAAAAACACTTCCCAGAGGAAAACTTTACTATATTAACAATTTGAAATTTTTCTGCTACATACTGTAAGTAAACATTTTCATATACTTTTTAGTCTTTGGTTTAGATAATGTGATGCATGTCCTATACAGGTCCATGTAAAGAGACATAACTATATAACATATAAACAATATATTTTAGAATGAGTGCATTGATTAAAAAATGTGATCTGAATTACAGTTGAATAACTACTGTTAGAGCAGCTGTTTTAGAACACTGTGGTATAATAATTGTAGTGCAGTATTTTACCCAGTGTAGTGGTTTGTGTTCAGTGCTTACCTTCATGCTGGAGGCCTGAGTGACTCTGATATCTAGCTGACGGAAGCCTGTGCTCATATAATAGTGCATGCTGAGAGATTACTCAACCCAGTGATTCCCTGCACTTACTCAACCATAGGGCTGTTTTTGTACACAAACACTTATGTGCTTTTATTTGGTTTTGGACTGGCACCAGTATATTTTCACAATGTGACCTCGTACAAAAGCTGTATTTTGTAAGTGGTACACATATGTAGCCAAACAAAGAGTGGGACAAAATATGGCTCTTGTTTTTTTATAAACCATCTGGAACTGACAGGTCCATGAGCTACAGAGACTTGTTCAACTATTGCTTTTGTTGGATGAGAAGTCCCAAAATTCCATCAAAATGCTGATGGAGTCAGAAGTTAAAACCAAAGTCTAAAACTAATGTTCAAACTAAAGTTTGGTAAATTCAGCAAAGTTTATGCAGAAAGATGTTTTTGTTATGGAGCAGGCAGCATTTATCTGGAGGAAACTATCAAACAAACAAACAAAAGAACAACAAAAAAACAAAACAAAAAAATATATATTGTATATAATTTACAGTATATATAAACCCAGAACACAGTGTCTATCCATACCATGTTAACAAATGTGGCCTTCGTCTTTCAAACCTCATGCTAATGGCTTTCAAGCAAAAACCTAACATTCAGTAATATCTAGAATAATTCTTTAAGGATTTCTGTAGTGAAGCTTTCTAAAACCTAAAGATGTTTTGCATATGTGTATGAGTTTAGAACTTCTGTTTATTCTGGATGTTTCCGTAAATGGTTATTATCTTCATTTGTCTACATGCCTGCTAAACTTACAAATACATTTGAAGGCTAAAACCACCAAAGTCACCAGAGTGACTTTTTTGGTTTGCAGTATTAACAAAAACAAAACAAACAACAACAGCAAAATGGAAGCACTACACAAGATTGCCTGCTTTACTGGCCTCCCAGGAACTCCAGTGATGATAAAAGCATTTTCGCAGGAGCAGGAGAAATAAAGGTGGAAATAAAGTTGTTGTTTTTTTGTTCCCCATAACCGTGTTCTGTTATTCTGCACAGTCAAAAGTCCTGGACTTATTGGACAATTAAAAGCCCTTACTGCTGTTACTTGTTTCTGCTTTCCTGCATGCTTTAGTGACATGACCCAAATTTAGAACACACTGCCACCTATTGGACAAAGAAATAAACTATCAAAGTATTTCTTAAACTTTATTAAAATGAGTTTTGTGCAATTAGTTCTTAAATGTTAGTTATTAAAAGATAGTGTTATAGAAAGCTACAAATATTTATACTTTGTTAACTTTTGTATTTCTATGTTATCATTATTTAAAACACTTTGCACAGCTTGACAGCAATGTCACATTTCTTTCATAATAACATTCTAATTTAAATTTTAATGTTTTTTTCCCTCCCTTATGTTGAAAAAGTCTCCTAACAGAAGGTTCCAGTACATTTTCTACCTGATTATGTGGAACCTGCATAATATGTGCTGTGAATAATTCCAGTGAATAGGTTGTTATTATAAAAAAGGGTGATCTTAGAACAAGTGCATTAATATAAAGTAAATCTATGATTTGCAGATTCTCTACTGTCAGAGGTATCATTATAGAAAACTAATCATCATCTGATTAAACATAATTTCTCACTACATGTCTTTTTTCTTTTCTTTTCTTTTATGCAAAGCACTTTGAATTACAATGGTATACATGTATGAAATGTGCTATACAAATAAACTTGCCTTGACTTGCCTATATGGTATGACTGTTAAACCAATTTCTACCAACTTTGTTTAGACTGGCAGAAAATTAAGCTAAGCTTGAAATGAGTAAAAATGCATAGAATTTGTTTTATATTAAATATTATGTTAATTTTATTGTAATATTATTTAAAATAGTAAATAATACTAAATTATTATTAAATTATTCAAATACTAAAATTTGACTTAATATTTTCACCTGCTAAGCTGGCTTTTCAGAATAAACAACATTAAATTATTCCCTGTCCTCTACATGAACTTGCGGTGCATATCAGCCTGACCGCTACTCCCTTACTCCTTTAATTCTCTTTTTCCCGTGTTCAAAACAGACCAAGTGATTTCCCTCTCACATTGTCCAGAATGACTGGGAGGCATCCTGAAGACATGCTGTAATAATACAGTGTTTCCCCCATCATTAAGATAATGTAGATACATTACATGCTCTGCATTGTTACCGATGGCTGTTTCCCTCCTGTTTTTAGCAGATCATTGATGAGATTCTCTGGAATATGACACATTATGGCACAAACATAAGCCCTGACTAAAATGATGAAAATAGACCTACGTATGTATGCTTTGTGTGGGAACATTGAAAGAGGAAATTAAAGTAAACCAAAAAGATCAGATAAGAATGGATCCAATCATATGAATCTATAAATAAGACATTAATAACATTAAAAAAATATTACAGTTGGTGTGCTTACTTTATAACACAGTATTAATAAGTTTTACTATAAACTAACAACAACAAGACTATGTTAACAGTAAAATGTCAAGGAAAATAAAATTGATATGTATGTACGTAGTATGTAATTCTGATTGATTTAGTATCAACACTAGTAGTGCAATGTATTCATATCATAACAGACCCCCTGTTCTGGGTATTAAGAAATCCTATCTTTTATCACAGTAAATCAATTGATATGTTTTGTTATAATTAACAATAATTAAAAGTTGTTGCATGATTTTGCATTACAATATTTTATAATTCTTGAAGTGTGGTGAGGTATCTGGTGAAAAATCATCAGTGCCAAAGTTTTATATACAATACTGTAAACAATATTTAGTCTATACACTGTTACTGTGGTGCAGGATTAAAAAAAAATTCCTAGAGAAAGGGGTAGGGGACGTGTTGTGTTAGGTGTGGTTCACTCAATTTGCACATTCATACAGTATAGATTTATCGAGCATGACATGGTAATTCCATTGGTGCCTTACAACATTAGGGTTCTGGGTTTAAGTCTGAGCTTTGATTACAGTCTGTGTTGTGTTTCTGTGCATGTGCTTTCACATTTGTGTGATTCCTCTGTGGGCTCTGGATTAGCTACTATAAGTTGCCTCTAGGGGTGAATGTATGTAAATGTACACTGCCTGGCCATTAAAATACGATCTCATGCTTTAACATTTGTTGGACCATCTTTATGCTGTGCAATGTGGTGGCCAACTCATGTGTGAAAATGATTTCTCATCCTTCCTGAAAAACTCTTTCACAATTTAAGTCCTGCAATATTTTGAAATGATAACCTGGTCATTCAGTACATTCAGGTGCTCAGATGACCTCATTATATTGCCACATAATGTATCTGAGCCTAGACCAGACAAACTGAAGCAACCCTGACACAGTCATCGCTCTGGAACAGGGGCAATCTAGACTCGTCAGTCCATGTGACCTTTGTCCATTACTCTTAAGTCCAAGCTTTTTTTTTTTTTTTTACATTTTTTTCTGATTAGTTTCAGTAACAATTGTTTTTTATGGCCACACAAGTGTTACTTAATTTTTGTGAGTTCCTGATGAAATGCTCTTCCTCTCACAAATAAATATAATATAATATAAAGTATTTAAATGATATCAGATCATGGTTCAGCATTATCCTTCCAAGTTTTAAGAAATATGTTGGACAGTGATAATAGTTTATTATTAACTAATTATTAAATAGATATGGGCTTTCATGCTATTCCTTATCCAGTGTTCCTGGGATAGACATTTGATCCACTGAAACTCGTGAATGTGATGAAATTTGTAGCTACTGTATATTTCTCAGCATTTTTGTTTTATTCTGATGACATGGAAGCATTAAATGCACAAAATGAAAACGTAAAATTCCCCTGATAACTGGCTTGCAAAATAATAACCAGAAAGGAGCGAAGTAGTTATTTTTATGTATGCATTGACTCCTGGTGATTTGGGTAAGAAGTTAGTGACAAGTTAATATAGAAGTTAGTATAAAATTAGTGATGGATTTTTTTTTTTTTTTTGTGGAATAAGTGTGAAGGCTGAAAGGATTCACTTTTAATTATTATATTTTTGAGGAAATATTAATACAATTATATATAAAAAACAAAATTTGGATGGTTTAAAGTGAATATAGGAAACATTTTTTTACTACGCACCATGTACCAAAAGAATGGAACCGTATGGAATTTCTGTCATGGCTTCTGTCTCGCTTTTATAGAGGGAGGTGGAGAACCAGCAGCTGCTGCATTCCTACAAAACACACAGACACATGATACAAATCCACAAAACAATACACACATTCAGAGATGGCTGTGTGAATAGTGTAATCTCTTGTTTTGTTGGTTTAAGCCAAAACTGAAAGGCCTTTTTCAATTTTATGTGCTCTTTTCAAAATCATGTTTGATAAAATGCAATGAATATAACAGACAGTTTTTAAAGTTTGGTAAAGGTTCACGTCAGATACTTGATGTGGAAATGTAGATGTAACACTTCATAAAGTGAAAAGTGGCTTCATGCTCTGACTTTAGTTTACAAGAGTTTAAATCAATCAGGTCAAGTATTATTGAGCACCCAGATTATCATAAAATATATAGGATTTAATGGTGTGATCAAAAAGAAACAAATATATTAAAACAGTTATGTACTTTACAGTAAATGTACTTTCATATTTGGAAAATCCAACGTTGACTGAAAACAAAAGTCATGCTTCGCTTCCCTTATCACACAGATAAGAGCTACTGCCGTTGGCTTAAACTGCCCTAGATATGCTTCTAAGAAATGCATCTGACCTCACTGACACTCAGCACCATATTAAGGACAAATGTTACTAACTTTTAGAAAATAGTAATAGTTTCTAGTAATTTGGAGGTGATTTACATCTAATATGTTATTTGGTTTTTAACTGCACAACGTGAAGAACCATGAGGCAGATAGGCTAAATCACAGCAGTTTCCACTTCTGTCAGCCAAGAACAGGAATCTGAAACTACAGTGGGCACAGACTCCCCAAAACTAGACAGTCCAACATCACTCACACATCTCACATGTCTGTTCTTGGCTGTAAGGAGTGGAACCTGATATGGTCTTCTACTGTTGCAGCCTGTCTCTAGGTTCAGCATTTTGTTCATCCATGTTATTCAGCTATTTATGGATGTAAAGAGAGCTTAATTGAGTTACTGTTGTCCATTCTTCCCTGATCCCACTCATCAAAAAGACATTTCTACTCACAGAACTGCCTTTTACTAGATATAAAAATAATGTGTGTCTGTGTGTGTGTGTGTGTGTGTGAGAGAGAGAGAGAGAGAGAGAGTGAGAGAGAGAGAGAGAGAAAGAGTGTGTGTGAGAGAGAGAGAGAGAGAGAGAGAGAGAGAGAGAGAGAAAGAAAGTGAGGGAAAAAGAGAGAGAGTGAGGGAGAGATAGAGAGAACATGTGTAATTTTTGTTTTCCTAACTCATAAATGTTTCATTTAAATTTAAAAAGCAATGTCTTTGGGAAATTGATCATGTTCGCTAATATCTTAAAACAACACTGTCATTGACGTACTTGTTACAAAAACAGCAAAAAAAACTGAACTTGCAGCCTTTTTGTTTTTCTTTATTCATCCCAAATAACTTGATTAAAAGATACTGTGATATTTGTTCTATCTTTATAAAGGTAAAAGTTAAAAAGAAATTTAGTAAATTAAAGAAGTTACTAAATTAGAGTAAATTTTAGGTATTTTGTATTCTTTTCATCTCATCTTGTGATGAATGCATGTTTTAGATGCAGTAAAATAAATAAATAAATAAATGATAAATTATAAATAAATGCATTGATGCATTGACTGTTGAGTTCTTTTTTATTTGTGAGACTAGACTTTCCTGGCTTTTAGAAATTATTAGGTTTTTCACTCATTACCATTCTCTACAGTTCACATATTATCTATAAGGACCTCCACATTTGAATTCATGATTGGGATATCACTACCAGAACATATTTACATTAATATGCTTGAAGCAATCAATGAAACATGGTTTGCAAAACCATCCAAATCAAGTTTTGTCCCACGTTGTTGAGGTTGAAACGTTAAAACTAAATGTAAAAGAAAAAATGCACACAGCACAGGTTTCACTAATAACAAGTTTCTGTTGAGGTCTCCAACTCAGTGTATTCATGGAGCTAACTTTGTGCATAGGAGTATTGTCATGCCTGAGCCTTTTTGGGATAGTACCTTTGATGTAGGGGAATTGTAATGCTATACTGAACATACAAAGACATTCCGTACAATTGTGTGATTTTAAGCTGTGGTAATACTTTGGGGAGAAACTTCTTATTGGTGTGATGGTCACGTATTCCACATATGTTTGCCAATATAGTGTATAAGATGTGGCTAAAGAATAGTGTGTGTGTGTGTGTGTGTGTGTGTGTGTATCTGTGTGCTTGTGTGTCCCTGAAATGGAATGGCACCCTGCCAGGGCATTCCCTGGCTCATATCCCTAGTCCCCTGAGATAAACTCGTGGCTTCCCATGAACCTGTACAACATAAGCTTTGTATGTATTAAATGGTACATATTGAGAGGACATTAATAATTTGCTCATCATGCAATCAGGTCCAGCTCACAATCAGTTCAGGCAACTGTCATATTATTAAACCACACCTATTGCTGCACACCAATTTCATAAGTTGACTTCTGCCAAAAATAAATAAATAAAATGAAAATAGGAGCTCTTTTTAACCTAATACCAAGAAAAGTTGAGTTAGGTATATGTCAAACATTAAACTAAAAGAAAGACAAACAATACTCCGTAGAATACTTTTTTATTTAAAAGAACTACATTTCTAGTTGCTGCAATTCAAGTGAATAATTGAGTGAGCAACTGGGCTAAAGGTACTTTAGTGTGTTTGTGCACTGAGGTAGCATTAAATCACACACAGGCACAGGACATACAGTGCAGTGCTTACAGCTAATATACCTGTGTAATTGCTTATGATAAGAGCAAAGTATAGCAGGTCACTTGTTTGCTTCACTCACTCACTCACTCACTCACACATGCGCACCACACACACACACACACACACACACACACACAGTCTAGGGTTAAAGGTCTTTTTTTTTTTTTTTGTGAGGGGGCAGTTATGTGACAACAGTCAGGGCACAGGGTTGGGTGTAACTCATGACCAATGTCCAATCACAAAAGTATTGATACTCTGTATAAGAATGGGTCTGAATTTTGCTATACAACAAACATTAAATATAATAATATATACATATACTTCCACTCATGCAATTAAAGGTACATTTCCCATACCAAAGTGTTTTCATCCGTCTGTAAACATTTTTAGAAAAAGTTTTTCAAACCCCTAAATGTTTGAAAAACTCGGACTATTCAGTTCTAACTGAAAATCTGTGCTTTTTTTGTGACACTAAGACTTTTTTCTTTTTATCTGAATCCAGCTTCTTTTTTTATATTCAAAACCAATGCAAATTAATTCTCCTTAAAATAATGACGTGAGTTCTCATCTCAACAATTTTCATCACTACTGCCAATCATTTTAGAAAGGAATATTCTTGTACCTTCGCATATTTTTGAATTCCTGTTATTCAAAGCAGTTTAGTTCACCAGCGTTTTGTCTTCAGGAATATGTGCCACGTTTGCGTAAAGTTCAGGTGGGCTAGAAGAGCTGGTTTTTCATGTTCAGACATGCCGATTTGTTTTTGACATATTTGTTCCCCTCTGAGGTTGTACTGAAGCAGGACACGTCAGTGTCACACTAACGATAATAACAATCGATTTATTTCCCAGACTTCAGAGAGTGCATGTCTGTTTACTCCGTTAATCTTCAGTAATCAAGTCTTCTACTAAGTATAAAACAAAAGTATAGAATCGCACGACTTTATAAATTAATTCCTAGAAAGCAAGCGAGGACGAAGCGCGCGCGCTGAGGGCGGAGTCCCCGCCTTATTTAGGAAAGTAATGCGAAAACACGTCTCAGCTCGCGGTAGGAGTTCGGAACAACTTCGACTGATTGGGCTCTAGTTTGTGTATTTGGTTATTTGGAGTCTCACTGTTTCGACGAACGGCAAACGGATACGGGATAGACAAGGGAAACACGCGGAATCTGATCCAAGTTTATAAACTCACGCAAAAATCTGTCGAGGAATCCGATACGCACTCTGCTAAATCAGTTTACATGCAGCTCCTGGCGATTGGATTTCCCATAGTTCCCTGGGAATCGTAAACCCGCTCCTGTGCGGTTTGAAGGCTTGCTTACAGTCTGGAACGGTGAGTGTTTAACTGTTATAGCATTTCGAAAACATGGAATTAAAAAACAGCATTCCCAAGGACCTCTTTTCCCATGCTTCTTGGGAATACAGGGACATCCTCCTTGTGGAATTTTGTTTCTCTTGTCATGTTTGTTCCGCTGGAACATCTGGGAACATATGGAAGTTAAGAACACAGATGTTTTGGAAAACTGTGCAAATTCTGACAAGTGTTTTATCTAATAAGGTCATTGTGTTGTTGCTGCTTTTCATCTTTACATACACATATGTATGTATGTGTGTGTGTGTGTGTGTGTGTGCGTGCGTGTGTGTGTGCGGGTGTAGTAAACAGTAGGGAGAAAAAAAACCAAGGTGGTTAAACCATTGTTTTGTACACTATTAAAGCCTCACTATCACAATCTTTACTTGATTTAGTATTGAGTATACAAACAATAGAAAGTGTTTTTTTTTTTTTTTTTTTTTTTTCCAAAGGAAAGTTACAAGGACTCTGCTTTCCTGTTGTTAGTTATGTCAAAAGGTAACAACCTTCAGTTGTTACACTACACATAGTGTCAACACTATGTAGTATTGCCTAATATGCTGGGACATTGGTTCAGGTCACATGCTGGGAAACAGATTGACAATAAAATGTGTAATTTGCTTGGTTGATTTGCAGGCTTTTCACTTTTATCTACACAAGTCATTAAGTCATTAGAACTCCAGCTAATGAGTCAAGGGCTTACAGACTAAGCATATATAATATGTGAAAGAGCTCCTATGGCTCAAATTTGCCCAAAGAATCATTTGCCTGTGGTTCAGAGACTGAAAGAGAAAATAAGAAAATAGTTTAATTTTATATATTGAAATTTTAAATTTGAAAAAGTGTTAGATTAGTGTTAATTGACCAAGTTGCTCTTAACTATACCCATGCAATTAAAATGGTCACAGGTTAAACTCCTAAGGGATTTAGACAGCCATTTGCACATCCACACAGAGTAGTACAACAATGTCAAGTACTGCACTTATACAGTTACATTTACCTGTTTTTATTTTTATGTTTTGAAAAGTATATGCATCTAGATTGAACCATACATTTCAAATTCCCAAAGATGTGTGTAGTTGTGGGTATAGTTAAAAAATCTTTAAATATTTATATTTTTATATAATCTTTGAAGGCCATAATCTGTAGCCGTAATTATGATAGGACTTTCGATAGTCTCAAATCTGATGGATTCTTTTGTAGCAGCTCAGTGCGTGCAGTGTGCTGCAGATGTTAACATTAATTATAGATTATAATTGGTAGATTTGGATTATTGTCAAGCAGTGTGGAGATGTTGATATGTAAATATGTATTTTTTTATATGTTCCTATAGTTTGACTGTATTTTCGCACTGTATTTTTGTTGTCATCCTTAACAAATGAAATTCTGCCACCACCCCCACACACTTATTTGAATTGAAAATTAAAATAAAAATCAGAGAGAGAGAGAGAGAGAGAGAGAGAGAGAGAGACTATTGTCACTGCTAATAATCTTTATAGATTTTAACTCAGTTTAAAATTTATATTATTGCATCCTTGTACTTAGATTATTTGATTACAGATGTTACCAAGCACAGTTCAATAACTAATTGTCATTGCAGTAATACTATAAAATAAAACATAGATTAGTGTAATGTAGTGCAGGTGTTAAGAGGTAACTGAAAAGACTTAAATAGTGCATGGCCTGCAACCTCCAAACATGAGAGATTTTTCTTGCTTGGTGTTATCTGTAGAGAAAACCCCCGTTCTTCACTCACTGTGGGTGTGACTTAAAGGCTGCTCCTTATTTGTGCAAAGGAAATAGCTGTGACTCCAAGCTGCCGTTTCTGAGAATCCACTTTCCAGTAGCAGGAGAGGACAGAGTGGAGCACAAACATTTCACAAGCTCCCCACATGGCTCAGGCGTTTAACACGTGTTATATTCCATGCTGACGTGATCACTATATTCAGTTTCATTGTCCCATTAACACCATTACAGGTGGCTGTCCTTAGAGTGATGATAATTTGATTTATAAATTTTGAGGACCTTGGAGGGGTAGAGATTGGCACATCTGGTTTTATCTATATTTAACACATATTTCCATGTGCCTTTATTAGTTTTCTTACTTTCTTAAGTTTCCTCCTCCTCATGTTCTTCTTCTATTATTATTATTATTATTATTATTATTATTATTATGTGTTTTCCACCTTTCTCCCCAAAACAGACCAGGTGGATTGTACATGGGCAAAACTAAATTGACAACATTGAATGTGTGAGTGAATGTGTGTATTTGTGTGCTTGGTATTCAAAAATGGACTGCTGTCTAGAGGTCAACCAATATTGTTTTTTTCCATTGCTAATCTTCAGCAATCAGGGCAGCTGATGGCCAATAGTGATGACTTTTTTGGCCCATATGTTTGGCCAAAAAAGATAAATATAAGATATTTTATCTGATAAAATATAAGCTAACAAGTGCATTTAACATTCACTAGCAGCAAAGGTAGCATTTAGTGCATTTTTAGCTAGCAATTAGCACTATGCCAACATAACCTTGCAAATCCCATAAACATGCTAGCAAAATTAGAATTGTACAGTTTTATATTCACTACAAGACACAAACAAAGTGAACAGTTTAAAAATATGTATTGAGATAAGTATTACAAGTAATATCACTTTTAATTACATATATGTTCTTTAGGAAAAGTAAAGGAGAAAAACAACAGCCAGATTCTAAACTTCTTTACTGTCTGTGGTTCCACAGCAACAACACTGTGGTTTTAATCAGCTTAATCTGAGCTATTGACTGTATATTGACTATTGACTATACTGATTATTTAAAAATGATTTATCTGCGGACCAAATAGTTGGTTGACCTCTACTGCTGTCCCATCTAGCGAGTACTCGGAGTACCACATTCCCAGAAAAGGCCCATGACCCTGAGCTGTATAGACCAGTCAGTGAAAATGAATGAGTGGTTGTACTGCACTTCTTGATAGTAATTATTTACGACAAAAAGAGGGGGAAAAAAAACGCATAAATGCAGGTCAGAGAAGTGCCAGTTTATGCATGTTGTTTGTCTAAATATTATGTAATTACTATAATAACTGGCGTGTATCTATGAGCAAGTCCTACAAGTTTCTACAGTAGCTATTTAAAACCTTATAACATCCTGAGAGGTTTTTTTTTTACTTATATATATGAAACTAAGAATCTCTAATTATGAAATGAGCCATGAAAAAACAAAATTACAGTTTTTAAACCATTTTGGGAAATAAATCTTTTTTTTTTCTGCTGTGTGAAAAGATTTTAAATCACATGTTTTTAATTTACCAGTAAGCCCAGCTTCCCACGTAATCTACTTCCTGGTTAAGAGCACATATTTATTTTTAGCTTATGTAAATATATATTGTCATTTGGGTTTAATCACATTGTGCGTGTTCTCTGTTCTCACTGTGAACTGTGTCTAACTGCCAGATAAACTTTTCCGTCAACAAGCCCCTCCACATTTCTTAGCAACATCTGGTACAGAGTTCATACAATTATGTCACGTTGTGTGAAACTACGTCTACCACTACTGCATGGACCAAAGGGGTGTATATGGCGGTTGGTTAAATATTCTGAGTAATGGGTAAGGTAGACTTTTCAATGTTTAGATAATTCAAATAATACAGACAGTAGACAGTATGAAAGATGGCACTGTTTTGATGTCAATTAAACAATCTATTATGATTAAATTTTGTATCACGGTAACAGGCACTTTTATAATGTTATCGATTTTCATGTTAGATAAGGATTTTCTTTGCCTTTTTTATTACCAGTATTACTGCCATTTCTTGTAATTTGTTACGCAGTATGAATACACTTTAGTATATTTTTCAGTCTCCAGGAATTAAATAAGGTTTTGTGCATTTTCCCCGCTAAGTTTCACTACCATTTGTATTTACAATAAACTGTAATATAAATGGTTTATTATTTAAGGTCTTGTTCAGTTTAAAAAAAAAGAAAAGAAAAAGTGAATTTTAAGACTGGATCATATATCACCATTTTTCATAATACTTACTGCTTCTTATCTTCCAATCCATGCTTCGTTTTTTGTAAATATGCATACATACAGTATTTATAGTTTTATCGGATAAAAAGAAATACATTTTCTAAATACTATTTCATGCCATTTTATGTAGTGTCTGTAACTTTTTTGAATTAAAATCTTTCAATGATTTTAATTGTCATTCATTTGAAACTTTGGCCAGTTTGCATTTCACATAAAAAAACATAAACCTGAAAAAAAAAATTATTCTAAAATATCTAAAAGTGTTAAGATATTGCAACATGAATTTGACATGGCTATAGACACTAAAGATTTTTAGCTTTTTAAGCATTTACCAAAAAACAATTCAAGTAAAAAATTTTACAGTTCATATGCTACAGTTCATAAGCTTACACCAATTTTAATATCAATATTCATAAAAAAATATGAATATTTTAGATTTTAATTTATTAATGTTAGAAGCAAGACAGTATAACAAATTACTATTTTTGAGGCACACATAAAATCATCTCTCCAAAACAGCTGAAGTTAGCAACATGACCTTTTCTTAGGGGAGTGTGAGGGGTCACTTACATGTTGCATAAACTTCAGAAGTAGCTTGTTTGGCACGCACATTTTCTGTATTATATGCATGTAGTGTGTTTTGGCCAATACTATATATAAATTGTACATTTAAAAATGAGTGACAACGCATGACCCTTGAATGACAAATTATACTATAGATATCATGCTAAATAATGTTGTATCAATCTGATCTCTCTCATGTGTTTTGCATTAGGTTTTATTGATTTATTTATATATTATATCAAAAGTCTGAGTTATTAACCTACTACTCTATATAGGACGCTGTGCCATGGGGACACATCGATGCTTTTTCATCTGTCTCTTGCTCGTTGCTGTTATTGCAGCAGAGCATGTACAAGCCACTATGCAAGGTATGTTTTTTTTTTTTTTATTGTGATGATATTGCAGCATCTGTTGACTTGCAAACTCACATTATTAGATACGCAAACTGTCTTGCCAAAGCTCAGCTCAACTGGCAAGACAGTTTGTGTGTCTAATCATGTGAGTTTTCCGGATGAACACAAATCCATATTCAAAAGTAAAAACTGTCAAAGTGAGCTCAGTTAAATTACACATTGGTATATTCCTGTATAATAAATAAAGCATAGAATGGTCTTGGCATGGGACCTTGCTTCTTTACAATTCATAACACATGTGCTTTATTGGAGAAACTGCACCAGAAACAGGATGTTATTATCAGGAAACTACTTTTAATATCAGAGGAACAGTTGCTCCAAACAGAGAGACCCTACTCTATCTGAAAGCATAAACTCTCTATAGGAATTCACTTCTCCTTGAAGATACCTCTCTGTGTTCTTGTTAACATTTGCATTACTGCTCATTGTGGGATATTTAACAAAGGAAGAGAGAAAAGGAGTTACGGTTTGAGGACAGAATGTCTTAGCTTATTAGAACTGAGTATTAATTTTTTCCTCTACGTTTAACTTTTTTTTTTCTCTCTGTCTGAGTATTTTCCCACACGGAAAAAACCTATATAAACATATATGTTTTAATATAGGTTTTGATATAGGTTTTAATATATGTGACATATATAAAATTGGTCGTTTTCCTATATTATATGTACATATATGCACATATATGCGTGCATATATGTACCTATATAGACATATATAAAATTGGCCGTTTTCCTATATTATATGTACATATATGCACATATATGCGTACATATACGTGCATACATGTACCCATATAGGTACATGTATGCACGTATATATGCACACATATATACATGCATACATGTACCTATGTGCATATATGCACCTATATGTTTACCTAGATATTAGTAAAATTATTAAAATC
>JAQMYJ010000011.1:14248607-14261531 GCA_030014305.1 Clarias laeviceps | reverse complement strand
GTCCAAACCACCTCAATCTGGCCTCTCTGACTTTATCTCCAAAACATCTAACATGGGTTGTCTCTCTGATGAACTCAAAAAAACCTCATCTTTATATTGAGAATGAAATTACACAAACTGGGGACAAAGAACGTGTCTATTATAATCTTTAAAGCTGTCAGTCATTTCTAAAACTCAAGTGTTAGACTGAATCCTTCATTTTCTTTGCTTCTCCGCTCAGAGGATTTGTGCGTTTGTAGTGTATCATACCTTCAGTTCTCTCCTTTTTGAAATATGTCAAAAGCTGTGCTTGAACTGTTCTCTTGGCCATTGCGAAAATGCGGACAGCGCGAAAAATGATGCAAAACTTGCCTGAGCTTATGAATTACAATATTGAATTCTGATAATCGTGGGTAATTGTCGTTATTTATAGTTTGAGTGTTTTAATATTTCATTTTCATGAGAAATTTTACATAATACACAGCATTATTAATCTAAAGGGGATGGTTTTACAAAGGGGATGGTTTTTGTATTTTTTTCCCTCAAATAGAGCCCTGGTTGTTTCCAGTGGTCAAATTGTAAAAAAAATTAAATAAATAATTTGCGTGGAGTTTGCATGTTCTCCCCACGCTTGGTGGGTTTCCTCCAGGTTATCTGGTTTCCTCCTACAGTCCAAAGACATGCAGGTTAGGCAAATTCACCACAAATTGTCCTTGAGTGTTGTATGTTAGAGTCTGTGTCCCGCTTCAGATTCCTATCCTGTCCAGGGTGCAGAGGTGGAAAGAGTAATACACTTTTGTACTCAAGTACAAGTACTGTTACTTCAGTGAAATTTTACTGAAGTACAAGTAAAGTTACCATTTATAAAAATCTACTCAAGTAAAAAGTAGCTCATTAAAAATTTACTCAGAGTAAAAGTTACCAAGTTACTTTTTTAACAGCGGGAGTGGGATGGGGTTCAAAAATGACAAGAGGATATAAATCTCAAACTAGATGTTTTTAATTGAAGGAACACCTTTGCATAATAAAGCTGATGCCTTTCTTGTGCTTGAAATCGAAGTGGTCGCTTAAATACTGTATGACGCTTTGCGCCGGATAGCCAAGGGAAAAAAGAGCCCAGAGCCAAGAATAACGTTCAGCACAAAACCTTTATCAGCCTCTTTCAGCGTCACAAAATTATATGTGATAATGTGATACACAACATAGTAGTGGCCGTTACAATGACCAGGGGTTTGCTTCATAAGAATTTGATGGCATTTCGCTTTCAGCTGGGTCTGCATCACTAGCATCTGTTTTGTCCGTCTCCATCATTCTTAGTTTAGCGCGTTTTTTTTAAAATTATTTTTCATTTTCATTCATTTATTTTTTACTCAGTAGCGAATATGATTTAAAATGTAGCAAAGTACAATACTTCAAACAAAACATACTTAAGTAAAAGTAAAAGTACACATTTTAAAAACTACTTTAAAAAGTAAAAGTACACAAAAAAAACTCAATTACAGTAATGCGAGTAAATGTAATTTGTTATTTTCCACCTCTGCCGGGGGGTACCTTCCCCATGTCCCGAGTCCCCTGGGACAGACTCCATGCTTCCATGCTTCCATGCTTCTGTACAGCATAAGTGGTGTGAAGAATGAATAAGTGAAAGTGAGTGTTTACTCCCATTTAACTTTTTCCGTTACGTATCGATGACTTTGTTCATCTTTACTATTCGTCTACATTGCATTTTTACCCAGACGTAAAGGTATCCCAGCTGCTGAATTTAATCATCTCTACCCACTCTAGTTCTTATGAATAGTATGCTAGACAACTTCAATGTTATATCAAGGTAGGTCGATAAAAAAAACACCATCAATAGATCGTAAGACTTTCTATAGATCAGAGAGCATTATCTAGATCAATGACTATAGATCATAAGACTTTCTACAGATCATAATATTTCCTATGGATCACAAAGGCTTTGAATCAGCCATAAAGCATTCTATAATGTCATAACTTTCTGCAGATAATAATACTCGAAATTATAAAGATTTTCTATAAATTACAAGACTTTTTTAGATTGTGATGAATTTTTATAGATCATTGGACTTTCAATATACTTTTATAGCTCTATATAAATATAGTAATTTAAATTTTTATTATAAATAGTAGCTTATGTCTATCACTATCCTGATCAGGTTGGAGCCTATTGTGTTCATCTGCCCTCTAGTGGCAAGAATCATAAAATCTATGCAAAGTGGCAAATTATTAATAATTTAATAAAGCATTTTTCAGCAGGTTGGGTGGTGAGCTGTTTTTAACAGACAACTGAGAAACACTCAACAAACATGCGAACACGTCTAACGCCTATAGAGAACAGAAAGAACAGATAAGGGAACAGTTTTATTTACACTTTATTGTTTAAAGTTTATTCATGAGATGTATTGGGAAAAATACTACTCTTAATCCCTTGATTAAAAAAAAAACATAGAATAAAAGTAACATTTGAGGTTATGCAAACGGACACACCTCTCAAACCTCAGCATTCACCTAACTGCTGGTGGACACACATCGCTGTAGATACACAACTCTGTCTTAGTTGAATTAACTCCTTCAAGAAGGGGAAGGTAGAATGTAAAAGTGGCTCTGAATGCCTCAGTTTCTCATATACCCCTAAGCTGTGGCACAACACCAATATGCATAAACACTTTAGTGAAATTGCAGATTTGTACATCCTAAAAGAAACGTGGGAAACCTGAACAACAGACAAACTAAAGAGAATATTTTCAGTGTTAAAAAATTACTTCTGTATTCATGTATTTGCTGCATTGTTAGGACTAAGCATTAGAAAAAAGACAAAAGGGGGAAAATTATTTATTAAGTCTCTGAAAATGAGATTAAATCTTATGTTGAATTAACACCAAATACAAGTATTAGAAAAGACAAACTTGTGAACAAATTGATATAAAATACATTGTGTAAATTTTAAGGCAGCACAGTGGCTTGGTGGTGATCCCTGTTGCCTTGCACCTCCGGGGTCCGGGTTCAAATCCTGCCTTGGGATCTGTGTGCATGGAGTTTGCATGTTCTCCCCGTGCTTGGTGGGTTTCCTCTGGGTACTCTGGTTTTCTCCCACAATCCGAAGACATGTAGATTAGGCTAATTAGCGGTCCCAAATGGCCCTGTAGTATGTAAATGAGTGTGTGTATCTGTAACCCGCAATGGATTGGAACCCTGTCCTGGGTGTATGCTGCCTTGTGCCCTACGTCTCCTGGGATAGGCTCCAGGCCCCCACATATAGGATATGGGAAGAGACACATTTTATATACACACACACACACTATTGTGTTACAACCCACCTATCTCCTATTAATCTTTTGAAACAGCAGTGTTTGAAACAACAGTAAGTAGTGATGGTAATCACGTAGGCCTTTTAATTCTTTATTTCTATCACTGAGTTACTACCGCTACTACTACTACTACAACTAATATTATTATTATTATTATTATCATAATATAATTATTATTATCACGTCAATACTATAAAATATTAAAAGAACGGAAAAGAACGCGGATGGAATTAGCCTATCACAGAATAGAGTGAGCTGACACGAGCCAATCAAATAATGGACCGAGGCCGACACTAGCCAATCACAGAAGGGGATGACGGACGTTCATGGCCAAACCTAGTACCAGGTAGTTCGGCGTAATACAGGTGGAAACTAAGATCTCCTTCTCTACGCCCGACTAAAAACAAAAACACGTGACACTTCCGGGTGTTGCACTGATCGGTGCGGCTTCTAAAAACGTTCGTGTACAACATACAAAACACAGAACTATTTACTGTCGCACTCGAATTTGAAAACCCCATTTTTCTAAATTGTTTGCACATTGTTCTTATTTCTTTAATGTTTGAACATGGAACAGAAGTTAGCAGAATTCAGAGCCCGAAGGAAAGTCGAGAAACCAGCAACGAAACCAGAGAACGGAGCTGATAGTAACTGCTCCGAGACATACACAGTTCCGAGTGAAGTGACCGAGTCCACGGAGTCACACACGGCTGTGCACAAGGCAAGTATGACCCGTTTCCCTTATAGATATAACACGGATTCAGATATCAGCCACCTTATTACTGTAATCTCTATTACAGCATGTTGGACAGTACTTGGCAAGAAGGCACAATATGTTTGCAAGATCATAACTGAAATTCATTCTACACTGATGTAGACAAGATGTGTGTGTGTGTGTGTGTGTGTGTGAGAGAGAGAGAGAGAATGACCAAATCAGTTCTGCTTAACTTATATCTGTTTTTTTTAATTGCTTGGTTTAATTAGTGGAGTCTAAAATGTATAAGTTATGCCTGAGGAGTTTATGCAGATAACATTTGAATACACACGGCACAGTGAACACTGTTGGTTTGGTAAGTGAGCTATCATTTGGTAGCACAGTGTGTCCCCATTGCAGTTCCACCTTATTATTACTCATTAAATACTTTTAAATATGTGACTTGATCATCTACGGAGCCCCTCTGGTGGTGATGGGCGAAAAATATGTTGTGGCCATGACTAAGGCGTGTGAATGAGATACTCTGCTGTGGCCATGACTTACTAAATAGTGGGAACGAGATACTGTGTTGTGGCCACGACTTACTAAGGTGTGTGAACAAAACAGTATAGTGCATGGCTAAGAGATACCATGTTGTGGCCACAACTTAAGGACATGTGGTGATGAGACCACTTATGTCTCAGATGTGACCGGGTGATTGTTGTTTAGTTCTGCTGTGTGTCATTAAGTAAGTAAAGGTAATCATCCATCTATGCCAATTTTATAAATGAAATCAATTTAAATTTGTCCATAGTTTACAAGAGGCTAAATGCTATGAAGTTGTGGCCACAACATATCTTGTGGCCAATTTTGTTCCCTTGCCTTAGTAGGTCGTGGCCACAGAATATTTTTTTTCCCCTCCAGGGTCACCAGAGGGGCTCTGTGAGAATCAGTGGCTGCCACTGGCTCTCTGTTTTTCCCCGTCACATTGCTATAATGCGTGACTTCTTTCCCCAGGAAAACAGAGACTGGTTGCTGGACAGCGCTATTGGCCGCTGGCTTGGTATACAACGTTTGGCTGTTACTAATCTGACAGTGCTGAAGGTTTTACTGTGGCTTGTCTTACTGGGTCTCTTCTCCGAGCTGGACTTTGGGCTGCCTTTCTTTCTCCTGTCACTGTTTTACTGGCTCTATGAAGGTCTGCGGGGTCCAGTTGCAAGAAGGCCTGGTGAGATGAGTGCCTATTCGGTGTTTAACCCCAACTGTCAGCCCATCCTGGGTACACTTACTGCAGAACAGCTGGAGGGAGAGATGGGTTACAGACCATTAAACAGAAGAGTCAATACATAACACACTACTGACAAACCCTTGGACTATGGCTAAAGCGTGTTGTCAAAAACTGCTGGTCTAGCATACCAAAAGTGCCAAATAAAATACTTGTTAATATATTTGATTTAAAAAAATTATAAACATACCTGTTTTATTTTTTTTCCTTCAAAGTCATAATCATGTTTTATCACTTTCAACTAAGTGGAATTTCCATATAAGTTCCATATATACATTTTAGTGGCTGTACAGAAAAAGGTCAAAATGTTAAAAATAAAGTCTGTATACTGTAGCTCACTTGGAAAAGTGGATATTTGAAGACATACAGTAGATGCCTGTATAACATACACAGGTCACCCTATTATGTTCTTTTCATTAGATAATGAGACAACAACAACAAAAAAAGAAAAATCTCAATGCAGCCATTTAGTTTGATCCTGTTTACTTTAAAATGTTTAAATGAAGACATTGACAGTATATACCCATTTATTGTTCACTCAATAAAGCTTATAAAGATGACTGCCTCATTGTCGTCATTTTTTTTTATTCAAGAGTCACATACTGCAAAATTTCATTCATCTTGACAAGGTTGGGGTCGTCATGAATTCCTAACAGAAAATATAAAAACAGGTTTTTAGCAAATAGTGAAGTTTAAAGTCCAAAAAACATTTCTGACCACTAGGTTATAGAGATATTACTTATGTGTTAATTATGCCAGTTTGCCACTCTTTATATACTCTTTATATATATATATATATATATATATATATATTCACTGTCTATACCGCTTTATCATGTATTCAGGGTCTCAGGGGGCCTGGAGGTGAGAGACCCCCGCCTTGTGCCTACAGGAGACTTAGGGCACGAGGCAGGGTACAACCTGGACAGGGTGCCAATCCATCACAGTGCACATACACACACACACTCTACGGGCAATTTGGGAACGCCAGTTAGCCTAACCTACATGTCTTTGGACTGTGGGAGGAAACCGGAGCACCCGGAGGAAACCCACCAAGCACGGGGAGAACATGTAAGCCTGGCTGGGAATCGAACCCGGACCCTGGAGGTGCAAGGCGATAGTGCTAACCACTACACCACTATGCTGCCTGTTTTTTTTTTTCCTTGTTGATGTCAATGTGCTAAAATTTTGCAGCTAGAATGATTATTCCCTCAATCTTCAACTGGCGGAGGGAGAATAATGCTTTCACTACTGACACTCTCTGAGATACCTAGAAAACAAATGTGCTGTAATAGTCCAGCTGGGCCAGTGAACATTTACATTACTTTAGAAATGACTAGTTACCATTTTAAATTAACATTTTAAATGAGTCAAAAATAGCTTCCTCTGTAGGCAGCTGTGTAAGGACAGTTCTTTTGTTTTATTGAAGCAGGACTGGTATTCCCAAAACAGGTACAAACACCCCTTATTATAAATCCAACAATGCAAAAAGTTCAACTGTGAGACATTCTCCATTTTACAATTCACAACCTACAAAATGACAAAAAGATGTCTAAATCAACGTTCTTCCATTGAGTTGCACAAAACAAACACAGATTTGTTTTCAGGAATGAATCACACAAAACATACTGCTGATTAAAACTGCACAATGACACGAACCAAACCTGCAGTACAACATGATAAAGGTATGGCTCAGTTGTATCTGCCTTAACGCCAGTTTAACCCCATCTTCATAACATTATAATTACTGTATAGTATAATGCACTATAATGCAGTTACTTATTATTCTTGCACAAAAATGTTTGCCCTTATCTTTAATTCCACATATATTTAAATTATAGTATATTTAAGTTTAACGTACTTAAAGGCTGATGTTAATATTAGCCAAGAATTCATATAAATTATAAAATTCCCCTAAGCACAGAGAACACAGGCTTAACCAGATTCACCGTTTATATTTTCTTTTTGTTAGTTGGTCCAAATCTCCAGAGCATATCGCCTTTCCACAAACTGTCACTACGATCTATCATTTTCATTGTACACCCCATAACTCACTTTACCAACTCATATGTGCAAAGAAATCTTGGCAGCAACACAAATGCACCTCATGTTTGGTCCACTTCATACAGATCAATTCAGATTTGATGCAGCTTCCTGACTCTAATTGGACCATGAGTGGAACCATATCAATACCAATTCTTTCGGATGGTCTTGTACTGGATATTTTGGTCTACACCTGAGTGCAACTGCTGTGCTCTAACATGCAGAAATGAATAACTTTTTTGGCAGAGTTCAATACCACTCTAAAGTTAATGCAAAAGACGTGTGCCTCTACCAGATAGGTTCCCAAGTGCATTTTTAACTAATGAAAATTTTCTCCTTTTCTCCTACCTCGTTTATCTTTAAAGTGTTTAGAGTGTTGTTTAAAAAAACAAATAGCCACCCCAGATTACCCTGATGTGAAGCAGAGGTGCCTTGTTTATACGAGGGGCTTTCAAGTCTAACCAGCACTTGAGTTCTCATGAGAATCTCCTTATCTCCCAAAAAATCTGACCAATTGCATCTACAGGTAAAGTTATAGCCAGTATATATGTATGTATGTAGAGATTGACACTCCATGCCAGACCCAAGCCTGGATCAAATGGGAGGGTTGCATCAGGAAGTGCATCTGGTGTAAAACCTGTGCCAATTATTGTGCAGATTGGATGGTCCGCTGTGGCGACCCCTGACCGGAGGCAAAAAACTTACAACAACAACTAGAGGTTTCCTGCAGCTCCGCCCACGTACATAATATTTACCCACGGTTCCGCCCACAGGTGTGGTCACCTTGCTGCTTCACCAGTGTTTTGGCAGTACAGCCCCTACTTCTGCCTGTTGTATCGCTGTAGATGCTTTGCAGGTGTTTCAGTAGCTATAAGCTCGGCCTGACGTACCCATTTTTGCCATATCCGATGCTGCCTGCTGTTAAAGTCGGTTAAGAGCAAAAATGCAACTTAATTCATAACATTTGTATCATGTGCTTTTTCTGGATTTTTGGTTGATATTCTGTCTCAATCCTTTACCATAAACCTATGATAAAAATTATAGACCCTTCATTTCTTTGTAAGTGGGCAAACTTTGAAAATCTGTAGGGGATCAAATACTTATTTCCCCCACTGTATGTACAAGTGGTCAGTCCAGTGGTATAGGTCTGCACTAATCTGCGTTGTTTTAGTTTTAAGGGGTAATTACAGTAATACAACCTTCCTGCACCTGCTTATTCTGCTAACGCGAGAGGGAATTGTCTGGTACTAGTTAATCGATCGCGGATGGCAGATTGACAGATTTTTAAAAAGGGTGCACAGACATACTTGGGTGGCCATCAGTATACTTATTTATTATTATTATTATTTATATATTTAACTGACTGTTACAAGTTATGACCAATAGTCCATTTCCATTAAAACTGTGCAATTAATATTTAACTAGTCAGGATAATGAAGCAAGGTTTTTACTATGATGTTTGTGCGAGAAAAGGTAAACTTTTTCCTTAAAATATAATGCTTATTTGAGGAGCAAACTGATGGGCTAGTAATGGATTTGCTATTTGGTTTCACCAGTGGAATAAACATAATCACTATGCAGTAACTTGATTGTATATACAGACACATACCTCGATATTTGAATATTGACAGAGTCGTTATTTATTAGTCAAATTAGTTGAAATTAAATAAGTAATAATTTATTTTGTTTGCTTGTATTTATATCAGGTGGCACAGTGGCCTTGTGGTTAGCACTGTGAGCTCACACCCCCAGGGTCAAGGGTTCAAGTCCCACCTTCTGGTCTTTGTGCAGAGAGTTTCCATGTTCTCTCCATTAGCCCAATTGGCATCTCAAGTTGTCTGTAGCGTGTGTGTGTGTGTGTGTGTGTGTGTGTGCGCTCTACGATGGATTGCCACTCTGCGTAGGTATGCCCTGCACTATTTTGAGTCCCTGGGGATAGGCTTCATGTCTCTCGTGACATTTTCAGAGTAAGTGGTATACAGTCATGTTCAAAGGTTAGTACTTCCTCTTTTAAATCTATGTGTTTTTGTGTAAAATAATAACATACAGGTGCATCTCAATAAATTTTAATATTATTCAAAAGTTTATTTATTTATTTTAATTTCGATGATTATGGCTTACAGCTAATGAAAACCCAAAATCCCTTATCTCCGAAAATTAGAATATTGTGAAAAGGTTAAATATGGCCGACTCATGGTGGCACACTCTAATCAGCTAATTAACTCAAAACACCTGCGAAGGTTTTCTGAGCCTTTATATGGTCTCTCAGTCTGGTTCGAATTCTAATTGTATTTGTCATATACACAGTCATACACAGTATGATATGCAGTGAAATGCTTATGTTCAGTAGGCTACTCGATCATGGGGAAGACTGTTGACTTGACAGTTGTCCGGAAGACCATAATTTACACCCGGCACATGGAGGGGGGTATGACACAAAAAGTTGAATCAAAGGAAAAAATGTAGTAGCAAAAGAGCCACCACGCACAAACGTATCCAGGGTAAAGTTGGCACATTCAGTGGTGGTTTGGGGATCCATGTTATCTGGTGGTGTTGGTCCACTGTTATATGGTCCAAGGTCAGCGCTGCTGTCTACTAGGAAGTTTTAGAGCACTTCATGCTTCTTTCTGCTGACCAGCTTTATGGAGATGCTGATTTAATTTCCCAGCAGGACTTGGCACCTGCTCACAATGCCTAAAGTACTGATACCAGGTTCAAGGACCATGGTATCCCTGTGCTTGATTGGCCAGCAAACTCGCCCAACCAACCACCCATGGAGAATCTATGGGGTATTATGAAGAGGAAGATCTGTAACACCAGACTCAACGATGCAGAAGAGCTGAAGGCCGCTTTTAGAGCAACGTTGGCTTCCATAACACCTCATCAGTGCTACAGACTGATCGCCTCCATGCCACGCCGCATTGTTGTAGTAATTCATGCAAAGGGAGTCCTGATCGAGTATTAAGGGCTGTACATGTTCATACTTTTCAAAAATCTTTTTAATTTTTAATATTCTAATTTTCGGAGATAGTGAATTTTGGGTTTTCATTATTTGTAAGCCGTAATCATCAAAATAAAAGGAAATAAACACCTGAAACATATTGGTCTGTGTGTAATGTATCTATATAATGTATAAGTTTCCCTTTTTGAATTGAATTACTGAAATAAATCAACTTTTTGGTGATATTCTATTTACTTTTTTCACCATGTCATTATTTATTTAACAAAAAGAGCCAAAAAGAAAAAAATAACATGGGTGATAATAAATATGTGGGTGATTCTCACAAAATCTTGGTTTAGAAAATTTCAAGCATGAAAAAAATTAATAAATTGACCTTTTTTTTCAGACATTAGCAACAAAGTATTTGTGAACATTAATTTAAAAACTTTTACTTACCATTTAACACCTTTTTGAACATAATTTCCAAAATAAGTCGTAAAAATTCTCATTGTCATTTTTAAAATGGATTATTAATAGTCATGCATAGTTAATTGAAGTTCTGAAATAATATTTGTTTTTTATTTTATTTTTTATTTAAAAAAATAATAATAATAATAATTTTCATCGATTTCTCTCATTACCGCAACACAATTTACAACCTTTTTTTTAATATATTTTGATGAAACCTGATACTTTTTCAAAATGACGTGTCAAACCTGAAAGAACATAATTTGTATATTCTGCAGATGCATTTTAAATCAAAATACTATTTTTCTATTAATTAAATTAACCTCTAATTAATATCTGTTGCGGTAATGATGTATAGGTTTCAGAAATTAGGTTAATTATTTTGGTAATGATAATAGGTATACTAGTCTGAGATTTATACTGAGACTAGTATACTAGTCTGAGATAATGCAGAAAAAAACAGAGAATATTTGCATAATCATGCATTCAAGTTCAAAACATATTTTTATTATCGAGTTTCCACACAGCTAAACTCTGCTTCAGTGTATGGTGTCAGTGTTTTACACGTTTGTTTATGTAGTTTGCCTAGATCTCAGGCAACACACAGAAGGGTCAGTATTACCCAGTTTAAACCATCTCTTATTTACAGCTTTAAGAATAAATAATCTAGCATCTCAACATAAAAAATTACTTTTTCTCATTTTAGGTATAGTTACTTTAACTCACCTGATGAATTCTCATTGTCCCTTGTCTTCAGGTCTGTAGGTACGAATTCGGCACTTGTTTTAACATCTTCCTCCGTAATTTTAAAAAGCCTTACAGATGAATTGAGATTTAGCTGCACAAAAATAGCTGATATGCTGGTATCATAGGACCCAATTCTGTCAGCCAGGTTTTTCAAGGCACCACCCACTCCATCAGGAGCATCCTTTCCATGGGATGCCTCTGTGAAGTTTCATGTTACACAATTAAATCCTTATGAATGGCACTGTCGATGGTATATGAAAGTTGGTTTTGTTCCGGTATTTTGATGTGGGCCTATCTGAAATTAAGTGAATGTTCCTTGCATTCGAATGCTCCACTCGTATGCTCCTCAGTACCGGCTCAAGGTGAGCCCATGTGACTATGGCATTGAGCTGAAGACAGTCTAAAAGTGATGCAAAGGACCTTCCCCCCACTGAGATAAATAACTCCAGGATGGAGGGTTACCTGCTGGTTACCACCTCCAAAGTGAGTTTCTTTTATTTCTCTGCTATATTTACAAGCATGTTTCTTACTGTAGTCAACATGAACTACTTCATTCTGGGTAAGGGACTCTTTCAATTTCCTCAGTCTTTCAGACTGATGCTTGATGTTGTAAATGTGTCTTGAGAAGTTAGAGAGGTGGTCCTGTGTCAGTTCCACAAGCTTTTCGATGTAGGTATGTCAAGAAAAACATTCCTCACTTCCTTATCTTCAGTGGGCCCATCTGTACCTTGTTTTGGTACAGATTTTGTAACCCACTCTTCCCATATTACGATTTACGTAGTACGTTTTCTTTCAGTGAAGGATCCAGTGTTGTAGGAAATTTCTTATATTTGCAATTGCTGCATGTCTGTACATGCAGGACATGTCATTGTCACTACACACACACTGGCCTGCACAATGTCCCTTCGGGAGGATGGGGCTACAATTCCAAATTTCGAATTTCACCAGATTTGCCATTTATTACAGTCTAAATGTAATTTTGGTGAAAAAAGCAGCTAACAATTCTGTGCATTTTGCAATTCTCTTGCTGTTGAGTAATATTCTCCGGTGCCCTCTCTTTCTAGATTTTTTTGCACCTCGCTGCCTTCCATGTTCAGAACTCCCAGCTTTTTCTCCTCCTTCTCAAGTCTTCTCAGTCTTTTCTTTAGGTTTAAAGTCTCTTTAGTTCTCCAGAAGCTTCTAATCCATGTTACGCAACTTTTCCCTCAATTTTGATTTTTTTTTTTTTTTTGGGTGATGTTTTTGGGGTATATTTATTTGTTTGTCTTGGTGTCTGTATTTCATTTCTGGGGATGTCCCTGTATCTCATGCCATTACACACAAAAAAAGTTGGGGAAAAAATGGAAATAAAAAAAAAAGACAACTACACTACGTTCCAAATTATTACGCAAATGATATCTTTCTCTGATTTTCATAATTAGTCAATGCAAATGACAGT
>JAQMYJ010000011.1:14210904-14232328 GCA_030014305.1 Clarias laeviceps | reverse complement strand
ATTGTCTTATTCTCTAAAGGTTTAACTTTAGAAATATTTATGACAAGAAATGAAGTCTAAAGGTTTCACTTTAGAAAAAAAAAAAAAAATAATAATAGCCACATAAGTTAGTGAAAATGACCTTTTTTGTAATTTTTAACTTAACTGTGATACAAAAATAAATAAAGGAAGAAAAACATATTGGGTTATAACTTGCTTTCATTTGTACATACTTTGCTCATACTCATACTCGGACCAAAGAGGAGATTTATGGATGCAGCGAGAGGGGACATGAAGTTAGTTAGTGTGAGAGAAGAGGATGCAGAGGATAGGGTTAGGTGGAGGCAGCTAATTTGCTGTAGCCACCCCTGAAAGGGAACAGCAGAAAGACAAAGAAGAAGAAAGAAAACTCATACTGGGACCTTCCTGCCAAGACAAGTACAGTTTAAGGAAAACTCTAGTCTTCTCAGTTTATCAGAATGAATAGAAGTGATTAAAAATACCTTAAATGTATATTTAAATATCAATGTAATATTGATGAAGTTTTATTAGCTTGATTTTAGTAAAAGAAGTAGAAAGTCCCATAAAAGTCAGTTTGACGGTTTCTGTGTGATCAGCTGTACAGAAGGCCAGTTAAAAGTGTGTTACTGTTCCAAAAGTGTTTTAATCTGTATTTTAAATCTGTATGAGGGTTTGAACTTCTTGGGCAGATCTCTCTTTATCTCTCGCTTTTCGAATTAAGGATAGCATTATGGCCAAGAAACAATAACAATATTGGAACAAAAGTTTGTTTGGAAAGGGGAGTATTTTTATTTATAAATATAGGCCTAGTGGTAAATAATAATTTGTATAATATAACTTTATTCAGTATGGTGGCATGGTGACGTAGGGGTTAGCACTGTAACCTTGCATTTCTAGGGTTGAGGGTTCGATTGTCGTCTCAGTTCTGTGAGTGTGGAGTTTCCATGTTCTCCCTGTGCTTGGTGGGTTTCCCCCAGGTACTCCAGTCCACCCCCCCCCCCCACACACACACACAGTCCAAAGACATGCAGATTAGGTTAATTGGCATTCCCAAATTGCCTGTAGTGTGTATGCCCTGCAACGGATTGGCACCCTGTCCAGGGTGTACCCTGTCTCATGCCCAAAATCTCCTGGGATAGGCTCCAGGCCCCTGCAGAGGATAATCGGTATAGACAATGAATGAATGAATTAATTTTATTCAGATGCTGCATCAGACACATTGTGGCCCTCTCTAGAAAGGTTTCTACCTTCTATCTACTGTGACAAGTAAACAAGTTATCTATGTAACAATGTCAGTTGGATGTCAGTAATAAACTGTAGGTGCTCAAATACACACTCATCTGAGATATATGATGATAATATTATAAACAACAAAATAATAACCTATATATGGAGCAAAATTACTTCTTTCTCAACTCTTTTTTAAGGGACCAGAACAGCTTCTCAGCCAGGTGTATGATTTCACCTCTTTATCTCACTTACAAGTAAGCAGATAAAAGTTTGCAAAGTTGATTTCAAGTATGGCATTTGGATAACTGGAATCAAAGCTGTAAAAGCTGTGACTTACAGTGAGACAAGCCATCAGTACTGTATGTTGAAAAATTGCATGCTTTGCTTCACTGCACTCTTAAACAAATAGAACAGAAGAAATGTGCTTGGTTATTTTTTTTTAAAAAGGTCATGTGACTTGTGACACGGTTTTAAAAACTATATATAATGTGTCTAAAGTGCTGCTACAAGTTGACATGGGATCCTTTAAGCAGCATCAACTTAAAGGAGCATCAACTTGGTATTGTAAAAATATATGTTGCTTGTAAATGTTTTTCATCAGTCAGTAATATTTCTCAAATATCATAAAAAGGTAATGTTTACTGTACGATTTCCAGAACATTCCCAAACATTCCAGAAAAAAATCCTTTCTTATATGACTTAAGACTGATGAAAAACATTCACAAGCAACATATATTTTTACAATACCAAGTTGGGTTGCCAGATTCCATATACTGTATACTATCCACATTTCTACAACAGGTCGTTCCAGTCCACTAATTTTGATTGGTTGAAGAGTGCTTATTTATTCCACGACCACACTGTGACATTACAGAGTTTGTATCACTCCACTCTTCTGTAGTGTTACCTTGACCCTAATATTCCAGTATTTGGAATGATATAATAATTGGAATCATGTAACCACCTCAGTTGGAACAGTTTGACCGAATCCAGCACAGTTGGAAATTTCATCACACTTAGAAATAATAATAATAATTTGATAACCTGTTGGCAGCATGGTGGCGTAATGGTTAGTACTGTCGCCTTGCACCTCCAGGGTCGATTCCCGTCTCTGTGTGCATAGAGTTTGCATGTTCTCCCCGTGCTTGGTGGGTTTTCTCCGGGTACTCCGGTTTCCTCCCACAGTCCAAAGATATGCAGGTTAGGCTAATTGGTGTTCCCAAAATTGCCTGTAGTGTGTGAATGAGTGTGTGAGTGTGTGTATGTGTGTGCCCTATGATGGATTGGCACCCTGTCCAGGGTGTACCCTGCCTCATGCCCTAAGCCTCCTGGGATAGGCTGCAGGTCCCCGCGACCCTGAATACAGGATAAAGCGGTATAAAAGATGAGTGAGTGAATGAGAATGATAACCTTTTCTTCTTTGGTCCGGAGTTTACGGCATCCATTTCTCCCAAAAAATACCTGAAATACTGATTCATCTAACCACAGTACATGTTTCCACTGTGTGATGGTCCATCCCAGATGCATCCGAGCCCAGAGAAGTCGACGGTGCTTCTGGACGCTGTTAACATAGGGCTTCCTTTTGGCACAGTACAGTTTAATTGGCATTTGTGGATGTAACTACATATTGTGATACTTGACAAAGTAGTCTTGGGCCCATGTGGTGGTATCACTTATAGATGAATGACGATTCTTCATGCAGTGCCGCCTGAGGGATCGGAGATCACGGTTGTTCAGCTTAGGCTTGCGTCCTTGTCCTTTACGCACTGAAATTCCTCCAGGTTCCTTGAATCTTTTAATTATGTTATGCACTGTTGAAGTCTGTTGTTTTTAAACATTTAACAAATTTTGTCATGTATTCGTTGGCAAACTGGCGATTCTCTGCCCATCTTTGCTCCTAAAGTACTAGACCTTTCTTGGATGCTGCTTTTGTACCAAATCATAATTACAATCACGCGTTGACATCACCTGTTTGAAATCACATCATTATTTAACCCATTTACCTGATTACTAGCCCTAAATTGCTCCTGTCCCAACCTTTTTTGGAATGTGTTTCAGGTCTGAATGACAGGAAAGGATGTATATTTACAAATGAAATGAAGTTGACCAGACAAAACATGAAATATTTTTGTGTTCATATTGTCTGCAATGAAATACAAGTCAAAGTAAATTTAGAATTCACTACTAACTTTTTCTGATTTGGGGTTGTACTTAATATAAATTTTTTGCACATATAACTGTTGTATAAAAGCAATTACAATTTTGCTTACTCCAAAATGGTATGTACACTATGAAAACTGAATCTTGTGCTATAACTTAAATCTAAATGTTAAGTAGAAAGGAGGGTTATGAGCAGTTATGTACCAGATGCCTATCAGTTTATTTTTAGCTGTCAACAATTGGTACTTACGCTTGTACTGAATATTGGCAAGGCACTAATCACCAGTCTGATCATCTTTAATCATCTGTACCTGTTTACCACTGGCTAATTCCTTTGGTAGTTTGAATGAAGCATAAGTCATTGTTTGTCACTTAACGAAAAAAACATTCCTCTGAAATAGGTACAGGCACTGGACTGAAAATTAAAGCTAGAAGCATGAAGATGAATAATTAAACTTAAATGAATACCCTTTAAAATAAACAAATTCTGTGTGCATTTTATATCATTTATTATAAATAATTATACATAAACATAAACATCTTCACTATGGGCCTTTTGTAGACAAGTTCAGGTTAAACCATTTACAGTAAATGGCATTACAATAATTAGCAACAGCATTAATTACTCTCTGTCAGAGATGTAAATGTAGGTGTTATTAAAAAAGATAGATCAAAATGGCAAATGAATACTCAAAAGACTTGATGCAAGCAAACAGTACTGTGATCATAAAATATGAGTGGATGAGGCAAAAAGCAATATAGGAAGCATAACAAAACCAGGGTAAACAATTTATTCATAGTAAAATTAAGTAAAGAAGACTAAGCATTGGTCACAATACCACAATAATATTTCCAGTTTAAAGATTTGCCAGAAAAAGAGGTGAAGGGGTGTCTCAAATTGGTGAGCTAGCCTGAAAAAAAAAAATACTAACTTTAGATTTTTTACTATTCAAAGCCCATAAGGAGATGCTTAGTTAAGGTTCGGATCAATTCTGGCAAAATGAAGTGTGTTAGGGATTATTGGACAAACAGACAAAATGACCAAAATAAAATAAATCTTTTAAACCCAGTGAGCACAGACTGACCAAAGATATAATAATTGACTTAAACTGACCCATTGAAAAAGATACCAGTCAAGGTTTATTTTTATTTTTGTCTCTGGTCAATTTATAAATCTATTTAAAAAAAAAAAAAATCATATAATTTTTTTCCCTGTAACTTTGTCCCTGTAACATTGCTTTGTGACAATATCCATTGTTAAGACATTGTATAGTGTCTTAACAATGGATATTGTCACAAAGCAATGTTAAAATAGAAAATTAGTTCAACTGAATTTCTATAAATGTTGTAGACAACATGAACACAAATTTCCCCTTTACTGTAAAAGTTGCTTATCAACCTAGGCATTTTTGGAGTCCAATTAACAAATAACAGAGGAGAGCAATCTAAAATCTACAACCTTTATTTTAAACTAGAAGTAAAACAATTAGAAGCCCAAATTTATGTTTATATATGCAATTTTTGATATTCACACAAAAATGTGAAATTATGTGAAAGAACAGGACTAAAGGGATCTTGTTTTAATGCTTGAAATGAAATAAGCAATATGAGTCAATGAAATGAGCCACATCACTAATATAGATTTCACTTTTGTGGAATAATCTACTGCCTTTGATTTGCACTTTACAGCTGAAGGCCTTTCTCCTCGAACATGGAAACATCTTCTGATTGGCTGAGCAAGTGCCATCTGGCTGCTGAACAGTGAATCCCTGTGGTCTCAAATGTCTGACCCTACAATAGAATGAACAAACAGAAAAAAATTCTGCACTTTGTTTGATAGTTAATAGGAATTAATCTTGTTAGTTAGAATGATCTTCCTAAAATATTGTGCTTTTGTGTGTTCATATTCTTATACAAACTTTTTATATTGCATTCACAATGCACTAACAATTGACATTTGATGCGAGAGAAGAGAAAAGGTATCTTGATTCTTCTGTATGTCTGCATGTATGGTGGCAGTAACAGATAAAAAACCTTGAGCCTTGAACCTTCTACTTTAAAACTAAAAAGCCAGTTTTCTTTTCAGCTTTTCTTTATACAGTGTGATGTTTTTGTCATGGTGTCCTGGATCAAGCCAATAAGCAAAACTTTATCTGACTTTAATTCCCCAACACTATAACTTGCATGTTAATAATATTTCACTATTTCAAATATGAATATATGTTGGTAAGGAATACATGCAAGCAACATTGACAATTATCTGTAAGTAATGGAAAAGTATAAAAAAAAAAAAAGCTAGCATTTATGCTAACAATGCTGAGGAGTAAATGAGGAAGTACCAGCTAACTAACTTAAATGACTATCTATAGTAATTAAATATTAAATATTCCATTTATTTCACAAGCTTGACACTTGATATATATAAATGAAATAATGAAAAATTACACTGAAGAACTATTACGTTTTGTCCCATGACAAGAGGGTCAAGGGGTGGCCACAGCGGACCACTCAAGCTTGCCACGGGTTTTATGCCGGATGCTCTTCCTGACGCAAGCCTCACATTTTTATCTGAGCTTGGGACTGTCACTGAATCCAGTGGCTGGGGTTTTGGGCACTGACTGGGAATCGACCACGGTTCTAGGAATAACCTGGCCATTCCACATGATGAGAAACCTTCCACTGAGCCATCAGTGCCCTTACTGTTACACTACAATTAACTAAAAAAAAGCTTTTTATATATATATTTTTTGTTCCTAAATGGATACTACTTGGGTCACCAGTATTAAAAGAAACATTAGGTTTGATATAGAAAGCTTTCTTTAGAAGTCACTTAAACATATTCTCTCTCTCTCTCTCTCTCTCTCTCTCTCTCTCTCTCTCTTCTCTCTCTATTTCTATGTTTTATCAGCTCAACAGCCAACATAATATTATTAACATTATTATTGGTTGGATGCATTTGAGGTTAATTAAATATTTTGCAAAGTAAAATATATATTCAAATATGTGTTGTTTATGAGCCGCTCTTTCACAGTTTCAGTCCTATCAGGGAAGTAAAACTGATGGAATAACCTGGCCATTCACTACATTCAGGTCATCAGCTGACTTTATTTTATTGCCAAGTAATATTGCTGAGCCTTGACGTGACCAAATGAAGCAACCTAGATCATAACACTGCCCTCATATGCTTGTATAGTGGATGCATGAATGATGCATTGCTTCACTCACTTCCCTTCTTACCCTGACACACCGATCGTTCTGGTATAGAGTCTATCTGAACTCATCAGGCAACACGACATTTTTCTTTTTTTCATTCCATTTTCAAAATTTTATCTTTATGCTCCAAAGCAAGAGGCTTTCTTTTGGACACACTGCTGTTTAGTCCCACTCCTGTGAGTTCTCATCACATGTGAATGTGAAAATGCACTACCTTTCTTTGTTCGATTTGATATGATTTGATGTCCTTTTGATATGATGTCCATTTTTGAGCCAGGCTGTATAGAATATTGTATATTTTTAAGTTTAAACCTGCATCTACAATATTTTTGATTTCATCAATATACATAATGTTTGACTCCTGGTAAGTCGTACATTAAAACCAGCGCACCATGTTGTGGGAGTGAACAGGTGAACTCTGGATGCGTCTGAATGACCTCTGCTTTTCTCCAGCAAAAAGGGCAAAAAAAAGGTAATCAAATGAGCCAGTGAAGAACAAAGCAGCAGCATGCAGGCGGTCCTTATTGTCAGCGAGGGCCTGTTGACCCCAAAAACTACATCCAAACCCCCAAGCCCTGGACTCTTCAGTCTACCCAGCAACTAGGCCACAAAACCTGGTCCATCTGCTGCTGTGTATAATGAGTTAGTGCGTTAGGTGCAAGTGAGCATTGGGGGGAGGAGAGGAAGAGGAAAAGGACGACCCTGTGGCTGGCACAAGCCTTCTCCTTTTAAGCTACATTCCCTCGGGGGACCTGATGCTGCTTCCCCAGTCATCATGGAGCAGTCTCTAAAAAGCCCTCCTATTGGGCAGACTGGGTGTTCCTCTAGTGGTTTAGGGAGCAAGGGAAGGAGGTTGTACACATGCTGCTAAGATGAGGCCTGCTGTCACATAAGCACTGATTGATATAAGCCTTGGGGAGGGACCTTGACTAGGATGGGGGTCTGCTTTCACCAGTGCTTTCAGCTGTCCTGGGGCTTGAAAGGGGATTTTAACTGCAATGTCACAATATTTCATTCCATATATGCCTTACCCTTGTTCGTTTGGTCTCCTGTTTTACAAGGGTCCTTGCTGCAGGATGACTGTCTAGTGCCTTCTGCAGATCCTTGTTGACCCCACAAGAGCAAAACAACTAATGAACCGGGGTGGGGATGTCCCTGGAGCCAGAGCAGATGGCACTAAAGGGTGAAGGGTGATGGAGAGGACAGAGACACAGGTCACCAGGGACACCTACATCGGTATTCTATGTTTTCTCTACAGATACATTATCAGAAACAATCTCTGACATGGTTTAGAAGGAAATTAGTTGCTTTGCTTTAATTTTGATGCTAATGAAACCAAAGCATGATGCTAGGACTGTGAATAGTTTTGATGTATATGTAAATATGCATGGAGAAGAATGGAACATGGAAGGAAAGTTCTAGAATTATCAATCTATATGAAATGCAGCATATTTCTGGCAAAGCATCAGCCGCAGTTCATTTCCAAAAGACAGCCCCCTCTTCTGTCAAACTTTTATGGATGGCGCCTGCCATCGCCCCTCCATGCTAATAGGGAGAACTTTCTTAATTGGCCAGTTGCTGTCCCCCATCCTGCCATGGCGGCCTGGCAGATTACGGTCTGTAGAATGAGGGGCTCCAGTCTGCACGCTATGGTAATCACTCATTATGTGGGCCAGCTGTCTCTTTGTGTGTAGTCAGAGGGTCAGGCCTCCTGCCTAATGCTGGCCTGCTCGTCCGTGCTCTAGTGTGGGCCTCTCCTCCTCCACATCACCTGCTCAAATATCCATCTGCAAGTAGAGATCAGCCTGATAGAGCTTGGCCATAGCTGATTAAACTGCCCACAAGTACTGATTCATATGAGGGGTCAAACCGTTGTAGAAATTCTTTATTTACTTAATTGTGGCAACAACAAAATTGGTTAACAAATCATGGACCAAGAAATGTATGAACTAAAGATCCTTAACAAAATTGCATCCTCTAAGACTCCTCTAGTTCAAGCTGTTTTATTTTGAAGAGTCCATAGCAAAATCCTTGTTGAATTAACACTACAGTGTTTATATTGGTCCAGGGGGACTCAATGAACTCTGGAAGTGTTAAATCAACACTGGGGATTTTACCTTGTATATCTACAGGGAGGTAGCTTGATTTGGCCTTAAAACTGGGTTCTTTGGGTTCTTTTATGCTTCTTAACTTTCTGACTGAATTCTACTGGAAACAAATCTTGCAACCCTCTAACTTTAACGAAATGTAGAAGTGACAATGTAGCGACATTTCCTAAATATTGCATAGACTAGAATTGTAATGTTCTGTAAACATAAATTTGTAAGTTGAGATAAAACAAAACGAGATGCAAACACAGCATCTAATCTCCATCAATGAAGGAGTAGCAATCCTAATCACTTTCAGCAATCCTAATCACCTAATATTCCTGATGTCTCTGCTGTGTAAACACAACCAGACTCTGAACACGGCAGGTAGCAGGTGTGAAGCTTTCTAGTGTGTATTGTAAGTGTTTGGAGTGTGATTACTTGCACATGCAGGTGGACAAGAAGATAAGATTTCAGACTAAACTATCAGGCTGAACACAGAGATCAAAGGTGTGCAGTGCTGACACATGCTGCCAACTGTTGCCAAAATACAGATAGTTATTGCTATGACTCTGGGGATCAGCTGTCCATCTGAGGCTGAAGTAGCTATGGTGGTGGTGGTTTGAGGTTGTGTTTGTAGAGGGGCGGGGTATGAGGAGACAGTCTGTAGTAGCCAGCTGTGCTGTGGCTGGCCCTCAGGCTTGCACAGGAGCCATACCAGATCACCCCCCCCCCCCCATCTTCTTCCCTCTACTCCTGTTTTCTAGCACACAAAGGGCTAGGGCTGCTTCAAAAAAGGGCTGGGGGAGGATTTGGGGTGGGGGGGGGGGGCGTTGCATACAAAAGTGCACTGAGCCCCCTCGTCAAAAGGAAAAAAGAAAGGAAAAAAACTGCCCTCTTTTGTCAGAGGCCTGAAAGAGCGGCGTGGCACAGTGGCAGCTGTTGCGCCTGCACAGGACATTTGAGACGCTCCTTTTCACAAATACAAAGTCTGGAGTGTGGAGGGAAGGGATGGTGCACTGGGGATTTATGTACAAACCGAAAGGCACACTTTACAGATACAAGCACCTCATGGTAGAAAAGGTAGAGCTGGGTGGTGGTGGGGGAAGATGGGGGGTGGAAAGAAAGAAAGAAAAAACTTTCAGAGATGACAGCCATTAATGTGAGTCTATCCATCACCTTACAAAGGAGTCCCACAGGGCAGCCATATGGAAGGAGACACTTTGCCTATTGTCTAGAGATCACTGGCACCTTTTACTATGACTTAACCAACCATCAGGAATTCAGCAGCACATTCAGCTCTGAGATATTTATGGGTTTATGTTTTTCCAATGAAGGCAATCTGCAAAACAACAGCAGCTGTAACTTTCAGAATAAAAGCAGAGCAGTAGGTCACTTTTTCAGCAAGGTACTGCAATTGCGCTTAATTTAACGAAATCTAAACTGCTTTTTAGTTTAAGGATAATGCACCATTTTTCCCCAGAAGTCTTTCCAGCAGAGGTCTGAATTCAATCATCCTTCATAATGTGCCACATGCTTCAGATTAAAGAGAGCTCTGAAATAAATATTTAAATCAACAGATAGATATCACAAATTAAGACAAAGGAAAAAGTTCCTGAGATGATATGACAAAGAAACACTGATAGGCGACCATGTTGTGTGTCTTGACATGATCCATGAAATCGGATAGTAGTAGGAGTTGTGGGTGGGATGTTTCAGAAGTAGGAGAATCAGTGAAAGATTATGCACCGGGATATGTTTGTAGGAAGTGCATTTGCACGTATAACAGGCATTAAAAAGTCAATACTAATACATATAGTGGAAATAATTTGTTTCCCCCAGTAAGCGCAGCGTCCCTCGTGTGTTCTGTCGTTCAAGGACCTCTAGTGGACGGTCTGTAACATGACATGAAGAAAATTGGTATGCTTTTTTGGTTCCCCTCACACACAGCACCACTGATTTACAACAATCCTAACTTGAAATAGGTGCATTAAAGTAAAGAAAACCTGAGCATATGTAAAACAACTGGTTCTCCGGGTTTTTCATTTATTTAATTTAAACTTATACCAGCACAAGTCACTTCCTCTAATTCTCACATGAGTAAACTGCTAGTATACTGTATATTGCAGTAGTCTATAATAGTCTATAATAGTCTATAATAAATCAGATTCTGTAATGTTTTTATTCTTCTTCAATTTAATCATTAAAATTAATCATTAAAATACTATATTATGACAATAAATTTAGTAGAACAGACTCCATATTAATGTTAGCCTGAGTAACATTTTATAATTAATTTCTTACAGGAATAAGTTGATTTGAACTAACCAACTAGACATTAAGATACGATAACCTATTAAAATAATAATGAAAAATACCCGTTAATGCTAAAACAGAAAACGTTAAACAAATATAAAATTCTATTGTTAGTAGTTTGTTATACTGCCTTTAAAACTTTAGTTGTGGCACCATCTAGTGGTTATATAGTAGACTGCATTTAATAATAACAACGTTAATAACCTAACTGAGGGACCTTTAGGATTTACAGTAATTTGATTTAATTTGATATGATGATTTGATGTGTAGTACCTCTTCATTTGTTTATGTTACCATATTTTTCAATCTTTTTCACCATCTTTTTTTCATAAAATGGTTTACATTATATAAATGTAATGGAAAACATTATATTGTCTATAGCAAAGTTTACACTGTAAATCTTTGATAAATGGAAATTGTTGAAAGCTTAAAAAATAAAAATTTGACACTGTTTCCTAAAGCTGTTTTTAGAGTTTCATATTTTTGTAGCCATGTGCTGGTGATTATTGTATTTGCATGCACATAGGGTTATCTTAATGAATTTTTGAAAATGGTGGTAGTGTTCTAAAGATGATTTTCACAAAACATTCAGTGAAAGTCAAATAAATAATTGACTTGTGTCACTGGTGATAATTTTAAATAGTAGTGTAAGTTTTATATATTAAAAGCAAAATGCTTTAGAAGCTGGGACTGAATTTAAAGCTACATACTGTAAATCCCTTCTTGAGATTTGGATTAAACTCATTCCAATGACTTGTCAGACAGGGATATTTCCATGAATAATTTCTATGAATTAAGAAATTAATGATAAATACAAATAAATAAAAGATAATAATAATAATAATAATCATAATAATAATAAATTTTAAGTCGAATATAGTTTCATGCTAACTCATTATCAATTTTTAAGACTATAACATTGAACCAATACCAGGAAGGTTTGGTCTAGGAATTAAGATTTTATACAGATTTTTAATTATATATTTATAATATTGAGATAAAAAGTGTTACTATCAGACAGCATGGTGGCATAATTGTTAGGCATGTGGCCATACACCTCCAGGGTCGAAAGTTTAATTCCTGCATCGGGTTTGTGTGGAATTTGCATGCGTGGTGGGTTTTCTCTGTAAATTGCTGCTATATAAAGCTTTACCTTATTAGAAGTTACCACAGCTGAATTTGTTGCCTTAAAGAGCAATTTATGCGTCCAAGTTTACTGGTCTGCAAGGTGGACATTTGATCATGATGTTTTGAATCATGATCAATATGTCACAAAACCTTTCTGTCAAAAAACAAGCATAACTTGGATTTATGCAGCAAATAAATAATTATTGATTTATCTAAAATGGGCTTTAACATATTCTTAGATTTGGAGAGGAGGGAAGGGAGGTTAACACTCAAAACACACTACTATAAACATAATCTTTATGACAGGGCTCTTCAAGTTCAGTCCTGGAGGAACAGTTTGTTAATTCTTCTGCGCAAACACAGCTGATTCAACTAATCACTTAAATACCAGGTTCAATGAGTGTGTTTGGTGAATTACAAACTGTGCTGGACATTGGCCCTCTAGGACTGGAGTTCCCTGCTTTATGATTTCTGCTGAGGTATAAAGATATAAATTACAAAAAGGGGATTTGTTATCATTGGTGTCAAAACAGCTACTACTTGTGAGTAATGATGTTCGTGCAGTGTAAGAAGCTGGGATGTACCATTTTTCCTTACTTGTAAATTACCCTTAAATGACTGAGAAAGGGTTTTATTTTATTTTATTAGATTTGATAGGATCTGTAAATATACCCTCTTATATGTAACATTGCAAAAAAACAAACAAATAAATCACATAATTGCCTGTATATACACAGAACCACAGCCTCAGGGATTATGCAATAACTTTGCCAGACCAGAGAATAATACAAAATATCCTGATTTTGTAAATCAGAGAACTTCTTTCATGTGAGAAAATTAGAGGTTGGTGCAAATGTGGGTTAGCATTTTATTAAAAACACTGGCAAACAGATACAGATTAAGCAAAAATAATAAATAAGAACAAACAGTGACAGTCAAGCAGCAAACAGTATTACATCGTAACTTTTAAAATACTATTGACCCATAAAGCATTGAATAGTCTCACGCCTTAATGCCACCTTTAATGCCACAGTACCTGAGTGAACTGCTAGTGTTTCATGATCTGCCACACCTACTGCGATCAAAGGATGCAGGCTGTTTGTCAGTACCTCATATTATGAAAACTACAGCAGGGGCAGAGATTTAGTGCCAGAGTTATGGAATAACCTTTTGTGGATAGTTTTTTATTAGGTAAATGTTCACATCTAGGGGACACATGGATGTATAGTATTATGGTGAACTGGTATTTTTGGATGCTAAATTTCTCTCTCTTTCTCTCTTTCTCTTTCTGTCAAGCTACATATGGCATTCCTGAGCAGACCCATTCTGGCCCCTGGACCTGTCTGACTCGTCCTGGTGCCCTGTTGGATCTTGTCGCATGGAGTCCCTGTGTGGTCCGCTTGGAATGTGTGTGATGACTGGGGATTGTTTCACTTGACCATAAAGACGGTCTGGGACTCGGCTGATGCAGACAGCTGTTCTCTGTTGACTTGTCACTGCAGTCGCATAATAGTTCAGAAATATGAAATCCATGAGAGTTGATTATTATTAACATATTAACTTAAACATCCATTATGTTATTCTGAATGTCCAGCCTCCTAACACACAGTATGACTGCAAATCAATCCATGCTATCCGCTATCACCCAAATGAAGACAGGTTCCCTTTTGACTCTGGTTCCTCTCAAGGTTCCTTCCTATTCTCATCTTTGGGAGTTTTTACTGTCACCCATCGCTTCCTCATCAGAGATAATTATGATCTGATAATTGATTTATACATGTTTAGGGCACTGGTGGCTCAGTGGTAGGTGTTTTGCCTGCCATGCGGAAGGCCTGGGTTCGATTCCCAGCCACTGGATGCAGTGCCGGTCCCTAGCTCGGATAAAATGGGAGGGTTGCGTCAGGAAGGGCATCCGGCGTAAAACCTGTGCCAAGTTGTAGTGTGGACTGGATATTCCGCTGTGGCGACCCCTTGTTGGGAGCAGCCGAAAGAACAACAACAACAATTGGTTTATACATGTTTCCTCACACTTTCAAATTAATTTCCATATTTTTTTGATTCTGCAAAGAAAGCTGCTTTGTGACAATGAGCATTGTTAAAAGTGCTATATGAATAAAACTGAATTAAATTGAATGTTACATGAGAAATTGCCTTCTTAAATGAGAAAGCAAGATCTGAAAACAGAATATTAGGACACAAATTACAAATCCTGGTAGGCAACACAGTCATGCTAATATGTATAATTTGGTACTATAGGCCCAAAAGCTGAGGAGAATAAACCATGGAGGTGGTGGACAGTCCTGTAAAGTTTCTCTTTATATTTCCAGTTATTCCACTTTAGAATATCAGCCACGTCAACTACCAGGTTCTGGGATTAAATCCCAAATAGCGATAAATGGAAAGCTAGTGTGCTAGGGTGTACAATCACTTGTCCCACACAATCAGGAGTTATATACTGTATGTGAAGTGGCATATAATTACACATCCCAGTGCTGTTACCATTTATATTCAGCTTTGGAGAATGCCTCTCTCCCATGCTTGTAGAGTGAGTTAGGATGAACTTGACCTGATAAACAGGTTATCCTTTAATGTCTAAGGGTGCCAGAGGAGTAATGAAGGGGACTTTGGATCTCAGTAGTCTTGGTGTGATGGCCTTAGGGTGTGATATATGAAATATGTTTTTTAAATACTTTGTTTAGTTGAACCATGTTTTCAAAAAAATTCTGCATTCGGAAACATTTGTTCAATTTGATGAAATCCATGCGTCTTCTCTGGGTGATCCTGAGGGGTTTGTGCTCCAGGAAAGGATTACAACTTTTATTCAAGGGAGTACTTAAACTGGTCAACTCGCTGCTGCTCCTCATGCTGCTCCAATGTTTTGCGCCATTGCTGTAGACACTCTGCGGTCTAATCTGGGGTTTCAGTAGTCCTGAGCTACCTGTTATCACCTCAGATAACAGGTACTGCCTACTGTTACATTAAAGTGAGGAAGGCCTTTGACACAATCACAGTATGATGTAAAAGTTGATTATGATTCTGCATACCACTAGTCACTAAGGTATGCCTGTAACATACCGACAGTATGACACAAAAGCTGATAATTGTCTGTGACGCCCACAGGATGAGATAAAAGCTGATAATTGCATGTGACAACCTGTGCAAACACCACTGCCCACGCACCACCTGCCGCTCACTGCCAGAATTTCCAATTTTTATGTAGATGTCCACACCATCACATGTGTGTCACCTCTGTGAGGCAGGAATTTCTGGTGTTTACATATTGATTTTTTTTTAGAGAATTGTTTCCTCAGTAGTGTATTTCTACTGAAATATTACATCAGGAGATACAGGATGCAAGGATATCTACACCCATTGCCTCTCTACATATTGTTATAACCCAGAGCATTGTTGAAATATAAATTGGCTCTGCACAAGATCACTGGGAAGGTTGTAAAGTACATGTTTGCCACAGGTACATTAAATTATAAAGCAAACATAAATCTGTCAGAAACATTATAGAAAGGCAGAGGAACCAAAATAATACACTAAGATTAACGATGTCCTGTAAAGCAAAGACAGTTGGGTTGGCATTAGACACTAATGGTTGTTTTAGACTCTTTAGCCTTGGAGGAATCTTTGTCTATAATAAAATAAATCTCAGAGTACCATCATTTGATGCTCTCTGGACGAGGGGCCAAAAATAAAGATTACAAAGTAAAATAGTGGTGCCATAGAAAGAACAAAATCAAGTGTTCTCTATGCGTATACAGTACTGTGCAAGTCTTGAGCCAACCCTGATTTCTTATTATCACATTTTGCATCCAAATGGCCAGATTTTGATGCTATCATATAACTGTCAAAAGAGAGGCATATATTTTTCATGTTGAAGTATGTATACATTTTTGGGGCCGTCTGTATCTAAGCCCTTCTAATGAATACTAGGTAAATCTCTGAAGTTTGTTCGAAATGTATTGTTACTGGCAGTGTTTGAGCATAAAAGCACACTGTGCAAATTAAACCAAGCTGACAGTGTGTAAATACACTTGATATCCTCAGCCTGATGAGTTCCTAATTTTCTGCCAGCACATCTGACACGACAGCGGTTATTTTGACTAATGAGGGAAAGAAACAGCCCACAGTGGCACCGAGCTTCATTAGAAATGTTCAGGCCATGATAGCTCTGAACTAGCCGCAAACCTGTGAAACTGATCCAATGAGCCAAAACATGTTTTAAGTCCAAGTAGTCTGACAGAAATGATAGTTTTTACAGAATAAAGAATAATTTAACTTAACAATAAAAAGAAAAAAAAAACAGAGCTAACTAAGAAATGTTCTAACCCAGTGGGGTCCTGTTTTCATCCTCGCTGATGGTGTCCTCAGCAAATACCCATTGTCCCACACCAGTGAATAAATGCCCAAATTTCTCCCCTTATACCCGTAGGTGGTAAATCATTTCGGTTTTTGCATAGGACATGTACTGTTCATGTAGCATACAATTGGTTTCCTATTTAGCTAGCTATATAATAAAACAATTTCATAATAGGATAAATTAAGTCATTCAAATACACAACACAGCTACATTTAATATTCATATATACAAAGTTACATTTATTTGCAGTGACACTTCACTCCATGGGGATACAGTATGTGAACAATAGAAAATTTTTCCCACAGGAAATGACAGAGCTAATGTTTTTCCTTTAATTTGCCACCTATTTGTATGCTATCATTTGAATTAGTCCTCTACCTGAGTCAGATGTTGGAGATTATATTCAGAGGAAAAAAGACTCTGTGTGGTTTTGTGCATATGTTGTTATACATAACAGTGTGTCATACAGTGTTAGAGATATCGCTTAGGAAACTGTCACCACCCGACTCACCTGACATACTATGGAATGATTTATCACATAATGCTAATCTTGTAGCTATAAGCTTTTTATACAACCTTGAAAAACACAATCAAACATCACCTGGCGAAACTACATTTGATTTTCTCAAGTCATTAAAGTGTATTGCCTGTTGATTGCTGGTGTTTTGGATGTTAATGTGTTACTGTAGGCAGTGAAAATGTCACCACTGATCAATGACTGCAAAACAAATCTGAACATGTTGCATATTTTATCCTCTGATGAATGGTGTGCTGATAGTCTGTCACCGGCAGCACTGAATCACCAGACTTCACATACACAGAGGAATATTTCTTATTTCTGGTATTTTTACAGCTACAGCAGGTCCAAAAACACATAAGCAGACGCAAGCACATACATGCACATGGAGTGGCACACACAGACACACACATGAAATATAAATTGAAGAAATGGAAAAGAATTCGCAGCATAACAGTCACCCTCACCAGGATAAAACATTTTCTGTAGATAAATAAATTACAGCAGTAAACATGCTGCTTAAAATATCTTAAGGAATTTACATGCTCTCCTGTTAGTTCGTGATTGCTTTGCCCAATAATTTTGCCCCAAAACTTTTGACTCCATTTTTGTTTTAATTACAGTGTTAAAAAAAAAGCTTTTGAAGATATGACAGTTTATAGCAGTTTCAATACAAATGATAACAGGAACTTGTTTGTTTCATGGATATTTCATAATTACATTATATATTACATATAATTACATATAATTACAAATAGGTAAAGTATTAAAACACTACCTCTTCATTAACCTGTTCCTATACATATGAAAAGCTGAAAAACAAAACTCTATTATCTCCTATGCAAAACAAAACAAAACAAATTAAATTATGCCTGCCAAGAGTGTCCCTCTTGCTCACACGTCTGCCTAATAAGGTGGGGCAGGTATGTTAAGAGTTAAACAATTTCAAATTGTGCAATGCAGACTAGAGGGATGATAGCAACTGGTTGCATCAGGACTAATTTAGTTTTTTCACACCATGGGGATGTACACTTATGCAATCACAAGTTTTACAGGTTTTATTTGTAAATAATTTCTCATGCTTAAAGCCTTTTTTTTCTGATGTGAAAATATTGACAATTTTGTGTGAATTTAGTCCCAGTTAAGTGAATTTCACTTCTAAGTTGTTGCAAAATGTGGAAAAAGTGGACAAAAACCATGGATCACATGAACCTACCACATATATTTTAGGACCAAACCACATATACTGTATTTTAGGAATAAATATTATATTTAAATAAATATTATAAATTTGTCATCAGACTCTATTATGAAAATAACAGGAATGATCAAACCACAGATATTTTAGATTAAAACATTTCTATTGTGCATAAGACTTTAACATGTAAAATAGCTTTCAATCATGTTTAATCATCACTATTTTCCTTAAAATATTATTTTGTCAATTTTGTCATTACTTCGATCAACATTTAATGCAAAATGCTGATCAACAGGTAAGGAGGAGATAACAGCGCTTAAGAATCGACACAGAGGTGTTTTTAACAAAAAATTTAGTCGGGAGGCACCAGTTGGAATTTTAGAACATGCTCTAATTTTCCTCCTGGCACTAATACTCATGAACAATTCACACCGAGCCCAAATTCGGCTGAATGGAACGGGTATATAAGCTGCATGTCTTTGGACTGTGTGAGGAAACCAAGGGGAATCCCACCAAGCACAGGAGAACATGCAATCTCAATATGGGTTTCTACTGTTTTTAACATAACGTATTTGTATTTAACAGATAAATCGAGTCACGGTCTTTATATGTCATATGTAACTATATAAAACAACTTAAGCCTGTCTGTGTGACTTGGGCATATGCACAATAAATAAATGAGAAATGAGCGTTGTTGAGTGGGTGGTAAATAAGTTAAAATTCTTGAGCCAAAAGAGACATGGGCTGTTGGGTGAGCTGACAGGGAGTTTGGCAGATCCTCAAGAGAAACGGACAGGAGAAACCAACAGCATGCGTCCTTGCCAAAGAAACAAAAAAGAGAAGGCAGAAAGCACATTCCACAGGTCAGTGCAGAGAAGCACATGGTTCTCAATGAGGCCTGAGCCAAGCTTTAAATGGCAGGACCACATACGGTGAGGCCTGTTCATCACCACTAAAACATCTCTATATGTTTGTAAAGTTCTGAATTCTGCTATATGTCAGTCAGTAATGACTGTAACAGTACCTACTGTGGACTCGTGGCCTGCAACACACTGCCAGAACCGCACTGCTGCATGGGTATTCCATCAATTCTAGTCAGTCTCGACAAAATAAAAAAAGAAAATGTTGTTTAGGTTTTGTAACTGACATTATCCATGACATGATTCAACTGTTGTATAGATTGTCCCTGCTAATATTGCCACCTTTTCCCATCGAGTCATCTCATTATCTCTTTTAAACTTAAAGAAGATGCTCGTCAGCATGGCATAAATGGAAATTTACCAATGTGACAAAGAAAAGGTTTATATTAGTGTGCTGTTTTAATATGTTATGGTTTCAAATTTCGGTGGCCGAGAAGTGCAAAACAAAAAACAAAACAAAACCGAAAACAAAATAACAATTCCAAAGACAAAATTACAAAACAAAAAACCAAATAACAAATTAAAAAACAAAATAACAAAAACAAAAACAAAATTACATGATTATTTTGTTTTTGGATTTGTAATTTTGTTTTTCGGTTTTGTTATTTTATTTTTGGTTTTGTAATAAAATAGATAAATAAAAAATAAAAGTGTTATTTAAAATGAAAAAAAAAAGTATCATTGTTTATATGATTGATAATTACGATTTTGTCCCAGTAATCTGACACTGTGCAATATTTGTTAAAAAAAAAAAAATAATTAAGTCATTTTTCAATAAAAACTGAAAAAAAAAATTGGTGTGGTTATATCAGCCTTAGTTAGGGTAGGCCACGGTATGAATAGACAGCTTTCCAGGCATCCCGATCCCAATCTGACATTTTACTGTCCATCTGGTAGCATGCTTTCAGATTATCCTTTTATTTTAGTGGTGGGTACCACTTCCCTTATGATTATTGTATGAGCATAGGGTTAAGGTCTTGCCCAAGGGCGATGGTGGGGCTCGAACCCTAACTCTCTGTCCCTCCACCACCTGAGCCTTCCTGTTGTATATGAGAAATAAAGCATTTTATTTCTTACCTATTACTGTAGCTATCATATTTGCTGCTATTTAATTTGTTGTGGCTTATTGTCTTCAAATTTTTTGTCAAATTCCAGTCATGAACTGGTGCATATTTCACGGGAAAAAAATATTTAACAAAAGAAAAAAATTTAACAGAACTTCACTTTTCTGGTTTTAAAACAAACTTGGTGGAAGGTGATGTCAAACAAGTTCACGATAATTAAACAACAACAGAGTTCTCAGATCTGTCATATTGAGAAATGCCTCAGGTCTGGCCAGCAGGGTCATATGCTCACATTAGTCTACATTTCCTTCCAGATTTCAAGGTTGTGCAAGAATCTGATCAGCATCCTTCCAATTACTGAAATTATTGCCAGTTGAGAATTTAGTTCTAGTCAGATTGGACTGTTTGTTAGTTAAGAGTTTATGGGAAATCAGATGTGTGTGTGTCAGCCCATGCAGAACATATAGTAAATGCAATCCAAAGAAAAGGCTGTCTATTACAGCTCTATAAACTAGAACCGAGCCAAATAAACACTGGCAAACAAGAGCTGCCGCAGTATCGTGTATAATATTATTATTATTATTTTTTTGTGTGTGTGTGTGTGTGGTCTACATATATGATGCAGAAGAAAAACACAAAGATCCACAGCAGAATCCTGAATCCATTCTTAAGAACTGGGACAAAACTTGTTTTTAATTTGCAAAACTTATTATTTCTAAGAACTTAATATATATTGTTGAACAGTGAGGTGGGTTATTAAACATGTTGTAACATTTTTGTACAAATGATAACCATTTCAGGCACTACAGGATTTATGTCAACACGGTCAGACATTAAAAGATGTATTTAAATTATATTTATTTTCTTGTAAACATCTTGTTACTGTCATATATTTAAAAATTCAAGTCAGCACCTTTTAATAGTATTTAATTACTATTAAACACTAGCTTCCTCTAATTTGTTACAAAAAATCCATCCTTGCTTTTTACCTAAAAACAGTAAAGTAGTAATCCTATTAATAAAATATTTCTTAATGTTAAGAAAATTAATGTTTCACTAGAAATACACTATTCTGGGAAAGAATGATAAAAATTGAATATATAAACACCAAAGATTTTTACCTGCTGGTGTTGACACACATCTGATGGTGTTGACACACATCTGATGGTGTTGACACACATCTGATGGTGTTGACACACATCTGATGGTGTTGACACACATC
>JAQMYJ010000011.1:14163254-14192856 GCA_030014305.1 Clarias laeviceps | reverse complement strand
TGGATGGATGAATTTCTTTTGCTTTGGGGAAACTTAAAAATATATTTATATTTAATCAAAATTAAACCTTAAATAATTTTAAAGTTGATCCAAAGTAACATTTTTTTCAGTGTACTTAAAATTTAAAATTTTTCTAAAGTGAAAATCAAGTTGTTACAAAGTCGAAAAATTTGTTTTACTGGCCTAAGGCTTTGTAACAACTTTTATTTTTGATTTGCATGGATGAGTTTATTTTTGCTTTGGGGAAACTTAAAAAATATATTAATCTTTAATAAAAATTAAACGTTAAATAAAATTATAACATTTGATTTGAGAGAAAGTAAAAAAAAATAGCTTGTAACAAATTGAAGCAATCCAAAGTATCATTTTTTTCAGTGAAGGCTGAAAGTTCAATGTGACAGGAAAGGTGTATAATGTATAAATATAAAGTCCAATTTCACTGTTGAAGGTACAAACCAGGGCAGAGGAGGTCAAGATTGCTGACAACTCAAGAGTGCCATGTGTTGATGGACAGAAGGACAGTGAGAGGGATAGAGATTGAGAGAGAGAGAGAGAGAGAGAGAAATGTGTGTTAAGTATGCTAGAAGTCACATAATGTATAATATGAGCAAATATTGCAGATTACAAGCAGATACTCTGGCAGGACTAAGAGAACATATTGTAACTAAAATAGAAAGTTAGAAGGAAAAAAGACATGAGGGCTCCCTGGAATGTAAGGCAACCTGTCATGTCGCCATCAACAAACCTGATCAATGAGAGTGGGGGAAGACAGCATCCTATATGAGATTACACAAACCATTTAACTCTACGTCCATGAGTCCCCCATATCTGTATCTTTACCTAAGACAAATCTTTAAAAAAAAAAAAAAAGATAATTTTCAGCCAAGACTGAGACTGTCTAGAACATTTATTGAAAAGGTATTCAATAACTTTGAGGCTTTGTAATAAAAACATTCTGTGCCATGTTGTAATTTTCATAAAACAAGGTACCAATAAGCAGTCTCCACCCTTTGATCAAAGCAGGCATGGCAGATCATAAAACACAAGCAGTTCACACGGTATTGTGGAATGAAACCATTTCGTGCTTTATATTGAAGGTCAATAGTAGTATTTAAAAATAATTGAGAAAATTTATTGGGAGCCAGTGCAGTGTGGATAAGATAGGGGTGATTTGCTCATATCTTCTGGTTTTAGTAAGGACTTTGGCTGCTGCTTTTTTGACTAAAGGAAGCTTGTTCACGGACCTAGTAGAACATCTAGACCATAAGGCATTACAATAATTCAACGTAGAGATTAGGAAACTTTTTTCTGCATCATGTAGTGACAATATGTTTCATATCCTTGCAATTTTTCTGATATAAATGAATGCTATTCTCTCAAGAGTCAGCCGAAGGAAGTTAATTAGCATCCTAATGTCCTTCACACATTATTCAACTTTATTAAGCTAGTGTCTCTTATTTGGCTTTGCTGAGACATATAACTTTGTGCTATCAGCATTACAGTGCTTACGAATTATGTTACCCAGAGGAAACATATAGGGAGAAAATAGCAGTGAGTGTAAAACAGAACCCGATGGAACACCAATCTTCAATCTACCAATCACGTTAATACACATAGAAAAATCACCATTTACATGTATAAACTGATAATGATCAGTCTAATAAGACCTGAACCAGGAGAGACCCTTTCAATTATTATGATCTATGGTGTCAAAACCTGCACTGCAAAGAAGGTCAAGCAACACAAGCAAGGAGACACAACCCATATCAGGGACCAGTAAGAACCCATGCTGTCTCTGTGCTATGATGAGCCCTAAATTCTGACTGAAACATTTCATGAATGTAGGTATGAAGATAACTGCTGTGCTACAACATACAACACAGGGATATCAAAGGAGACAGGCAGCATTGAAGAGTGACATTCTAAACTGTGGTTTACTTCTGTTTTTAGGAACAGTTGGCTTTAATATTTAATTCAGGCCATACCAGAGTATACCTTACTGTACTCAAGACCATCTTTTTAAGCCGACTTGAAAACAGGATGCTGATTTGTACTCACGCGCAGTGCAGAATGTCCATATTTTGCAAATCTAATGGATATTGAAATTTTTGCACACGGGTCCAGAGTCCATAGTGTGAAAGCTACCAAAATATTATGATGTAAGCATTCTGGACATGCAGACTGAGTTTTTAAAATTTAGGATTTTGTTACTGACAAGCAGTACTTTAGTTTGGATGAAGATTTAAGCACTATCACACTCAAGGTTCTTCTGCTGAATATCAGCCTGGCTGTGATGTGGTTGTAAGCATGAGGCTGCAGCTTGAGTGAAAAAGATATCACAGCTGTTCTGATATTCAGCACATTAGCACAAACTCGAGTGTGATATTGCTTTAACACAACGATTCTACAACCCCATTTATTATTAACAGACTATGTTTATTTATTTAATTGTTATTTTGTTATACATAATACACATATCCTTCTGCAACTGACAGAACTAACTATGACTGACATGTTAGTGACCAACAGTTTGTGTAATTAACAGAGGTGAAAGTGGTTAGCCAAAAGGCGAGAAGAATAAAGCACTGACATGGTAGACAAACCTGTAGATCTTGCAAGTTTCTCTTTATGTCTCCATGTATTCTGCTTTAGAATTAACAGTTAACTACTGTTCTGGGGTTGAATCCCAAATAGCATAAAATGGAAAGCTAGTCCACTATGTCAGGTGTAGAATCATTTGTTCCACACCCTTGTTCAGAGGTTTAAAATTATTAGAACACCTGTGAAGCAAAATTATACAAATAGTTCAACTACAAATAGTGTAGTTACTGTATAATCTATATCAACACACATGGAATGACTGTTGTATCAAATTACCTGGTTGGAGATGTCTAGTTGAAGCTAGATATCAAGCTACAGAGATGTTACAATATGCCAGTATTCCAAAATTAGTCTGTTCAGAAGAGAATAATTATATTTTATTATATTTTTTATATAGTAGGTTAGTACAGCTAGCTACAATGTGTTAACATGTATTAGTATAAGTAAATAAAGTATAAGTAAATAAAGGCACAAGTGCTCAATAAACTTACATGTTGATTTTTCTCTGAAAGCCAGTGCACAGAAGTGCATACCCACAAATATAGAGTGACAATCTGACGTAAAAGCTTAGGTCCAGTAACGTTTACAGAAGTTACACAGGCAGAGAGTGTGAAGCTGAGAATAGGTTGACTGCAGCTCAAAGGCATATGCCAGTTATACTAAGTGTACAGCTCTTTCTTAATATATGAAAGCTGAAACTTGACACAAATGCTTTTTTAGCTTGGTTTGATGTCAAACCAACTCTGTGGTCATGTGGCTTAAAGTCCGAGAAGAATAAAACCATGACCTGGCAGGACATGAACTGTGCATACAGTACATGAATGTTCTTAAGTGCTACTTCTTTTTGCATGCTGTGACTGGAATTACCAGCTTAGCTCATGGTCAGTTGTCAATATTAAATATTGAATATAAAACTTTTATAAGAATGATTATGCAAATATACTGAATAAATGAGGATGGAATGACAGGACTAATGGAGTCTGTTTTTGAACAACCTGAAGGTCATTGGAAATGCTATAATCAGGCAAGCATGGCTGTGTCTGGGATTGTCATATTGTGGTTGGCACGGGAAACTATGCTTTAGCAGACCGTGGATTATATTTAGCAAACAGCGCAGTGGTGATGGAATGATAAATGGACTACAGTGAAGTGTAGTTTTATTGGACAGGAAATCTCATAAGAAGGGGCCAGACATACTCTGCAATTATCCTTGGGGAGAGATCACTCATGGCTTTCAGCAGAGGAAATGGTCGACGTATGATTCAAGCAAAACATGCAATATTATTAACAACCAGCTAATGACTGTGCAGACCTTCTCACAACCTACTACATCTACATCTTTAGATTAGAGTGTATAACTATACTGAACATTTATTTGAAGTAACACTTATTTTTTTTATCCCTTTTGATAAGAGGCAGCTAAAGTGAAAAAAAGTCGAAGCCGCATAGCAAATTGGTTTGTCAACATGAGAAAGGTGATGAAGAATGGTTTTATTTTACTGCCATATTTTGCTATTACCATGGTAAGTTCAGTCAGAGATGCAAAACTCATCAATACTGACTTACACAATGATGATTAGTTTTCTCAACCAGCAGAGGGCAACATTAGCTCCATAGAGACATTATCATAGCACATTACTTTTTCTGTCGGCTTTATATACAGCTATGTTAAATGAACATAAATGGCAAAACATAACTCATGAAGTGGGAATTTTTGAGTAAAGATGAATCTAAACGGTTTGTTTGTCTAGTAAATATAAATTTATGTTGTTTATATGACTAGAAACAAATGTGAGTGTTTTATCTACTGGTAAAGATTATCTAAATAAAATTAGTGGTTTATCTAGTGGTTAAATAAATTGCAGTGGCTTATCTAACTTAAATAAATTGAAGTGGTTTATCTAAGTGTTAAATAGATTTGAGTGGTTTATCTAACTGGTAAATAAACAGTAGTCAAGTCAAGACTGATTATGAAGAGACTGGGATCATATGTTCAGATGTGTAAGGTTGCTGGTTGTAGCATTTTCTTAACCTGATATGAAATTTCTGTTGAATTAACTACAATAATCCATCTACTTTGGTGGTATCATTTTATATAAGAACACAGGTTTCTGTACACAGGTTGCTGTACATGGGACTGAGCAGAGCCCATTCTTCTAGCACGTGCTGCTGAGTAATCCTATTTTATATCCTAGCTACTGTAAATAAAGCACATTACCTTTTATTTTAGCAAACAACAGGCAAATACATTTTTAAATACTGAAATTAGTTTTGCTGCATGGAAAATTTCAAGACTAAATACACAGGTTCTTGTAATGCACAGCTGTATTTAGTCTTGAAATTCTCCATGCAGCAAAACTAATTTCAGTATTTAAAAATGTTAGCTCCATAGCTCCATAAATTTTTTTCTAAATTTACAGGAAATGTATATAATGTAAAATTACAATATACATATACAACATATACATATTAAACAAAACTTTATTGAAAAGAATTTTGTCAGGGAAATTTTTATAGGTTTTATATTATGTTATGTGCGGTGTCTAAAAATATTTAGCATCTTTATAGGTTGAGACATGTGAGAGTAAAATTGCATGTGGGTTCATGCCAAAAAAGAAACCATTGATTTGTGTTCTCAAGACTGAGATAATACAACTAACTGGTAAAGAAAATGCAGTGGATTATCTCACTGGTGAATAGTTTTATATAGCATGTAAATATAATTAAATAAATAAATATTTCAGTGCTTTTCCTAGGGAAAAAAAATACATTTTCGCGTATTACAAATATATTCATGTCTAGTACTGTACTTTGTCAATATACTAACAGAAAATTTTAACATCAGTTAATACAGTATATAACTAACATCATGCTTTTACCAATTTTTGGAATTAAACTTTAAACAAAAAAAATAGTGAAGGTTCAGTGTAAATTCTAAAGCACACTCTTATTTAAACTTATATTACTCATGTATTTGTAACACAGTAAAATTTGCTGTAATGTACATTAAGGATATACTTTATTTTCATCAATTACTGTTTCAGGTACTGTATGTACATTAGTCCATAAACAACCATATACTTTAAGTGTACTAGGTATATTTGAAGTTGTTCCACTTTAGCGCATAAAAGTACACTTAATACATTAAAATTGTACTTTTGTATAATTTAATTACAACTTTAATACATATAGTACAAAATTAGTTGTTCCAAAATAGCAAACTTCGAAGTCATTAGTATGGCTGCAAGTACACTTAAGTATGCTTTGGCATGCTAGGATTTAATACTTTTTTTTCACTTCGGTAATTTAACTGCTAAATAAAACTGAGTTGTTTGTCTAAATACAAAGGGCGTTCAAAGACTTTTTTGATTGTGTATAATAACAGAACAGAGCGATAAGAGTAAAAACTACCTTTATTTTTCTATATAATCCCTTGCTACACTGATGCACTTATCTACTAATCGCTAGTGCTTGAATACCATCAGTGTAGAAAGTTTTCTCAGACTAAATGCTAGCCTCTCACGAACTACTTTAAAGGCCCAAACAGGTGGAAATGGCATGGAGTGAATTCAGGACTGTATGGGGATCTGGCAGTAACTTCCATCCGAATTTCTGTAACACGCAAGTGGTGTTCGTGAATGTTTGTGTGTGCAACTCTCTTCCGCAAGTTGGCGACAATTTATCCATCAGTTTTCAAGGATCAGACACTCTACTTGTTGAATGTTCACAGGAACGACTGCAGTGGGCTATGAGCTACCTCAGCCGGGATTGTCATTCGCGGACCTATGGCCTTTAAAACAATTGCACCATTCAGATTTTACTGTGGCAAAGAGTTTCATCACTGTACTGTGCTTGAAGACCTCTATCAATATCAAATGCTTTTATGCCTTTATTCACAAAAGGTCCCAGTTTGAATGCCCAGCATAGTTAAGATTTGGGAGCTAACAGTGAATGCTGACTATTATCTCTTACTGTTTTTTTTTTTCTTGTATGAAAAGTCATTATAACTGCATTTTCACAGAAATAATAAAAATACAGCATCAAGCATTATTTTAACATCAAATTTCACTAATCTCATCACAAAATATAACGATGTTAAATTAACATTTGTACACTCTACTGTTGCACAGTGTTTGACGAACAAAATGTACAAATACACCAGTAAAGTACCTTTACTTTTGATCATGTATATTTAAACAAATGTATCATCCCAGGTTTGGTATCTACATGCATTTCTGTTTTTTTTTTCAGCTTTGCCTTGGTACAGTATATACTGTACAGTATACTGTAGATAAATATATAATTTTGTGATACCTGTAATAGCCTTGTTGTAATGATCACAAAAGTTGCAAAACTTGGGTCAGATTTTTCTCAGTGTAACAAACAATTCAAATGATTATCCTAATACTTGGGAAAAGATCTTGGGCTTGTAGTTACTTTAATGATAACATAATAGGCACTAGTGTATTTGTTTAAAATATTGCAATCTTGGCTAGACTGGCTCAATTTTTTTTACTTAAAGCACAAAACAATAAATCAGCACATATATTAGAGGAATCAAAGCATTCTTCACATTTTAAGAAAATGATTCATTTTGGGTCCTTGTATAATTGGGAATTGTACTGAGGTCATAATGTTCCCAGCACACTCCATCATTACAGAAATAACTGATGAATTACTAAAAACTAAAATGAACAGTATTCGTTAGAGGAGTTAATGTGCTCTATTTGCTCAGTAATTATGATTTGTTTGTATGGACAAATCCTGAGGGGGGAAGCAGGGATTTGGCCTCAGTCACTTGGGGCTATATAGGAAAATAAACCTCCACGCAGGATAGGCCTAATTAGTCTGTCGCTCTTGCTCTTCATTTTTTGGCCCTGACAGTTGCATCTCAGAGCATCTGAGTTAAATCATGTGGCAGGGTCGCAAGAGCCCCGCGGCACTGGCACAAGATCCATCACTCGAACATTCAATAATGCTCCCTCTATCTCCACTGTCTGTGCTGACAGATGACATTTACAACTCATTAAAATGCACTCATTGTTTACAGGCATCCAGCTCCAAGTGACACAAATAACACTTAATTCAATGTTTTGTAGAGTCTGTATGAAATTTCAGACAGATGGAGCATGCAACCGTTGGTTCTCGCTCCAAGATATTGTGTCAGAATTGGCATCACTGCTAGTGTGATATGGATTATAGTGGGAAAAAATATGCACTTTACAACAGTTTTACCCTAAATGTAGTCAATCAGCCAAGACATGGAATCAGCTGTTTACTTCTTTTTTGCACTAAATTTGCTTCATAGCTGATTGTGTTACCAAGGCAGGGTTTTTGGACACTCACTATAACAGCTTAATTGGTTATCATTTCAAGCCCTTACATTCCACACCTCAAGGTTAACATAGGTTATATACATTCAATCATTTTAACATATGTATAAGTTAGAATCATTTATTTAAAATAAGCTCAACAATTTGAGCTCTTTTTTATTCTTAAATTATTTGTTTATCTCATACCTTTAGTTTTCATCGGATAAAGCAAACTTCAGATGTCAAGCATGTTTTGACTGATTGAGGAAGAAAACTGTATATTAGATTTTTTTTATTTCCAGGAAACTGATTCTTGAAATAATAGAAGCTGTATCAGCATTTAAAAAACTTGAGAAACATAGTGATCTAAGGTTCTATCTATCAATCTATTTAAAATGTTCTCTCTGGGGAAAGCCTTTGTGGAGAACTCTACAATGTTGAGTTGAACCTATGAAAAAAACAGTTTATTTTTCTAAATGTTAACTCACAATCCCCCGACAATAAGGTTAATGTTTTAGTGCTGAGTCACTCAAGAGCCTCACAGAAACTATTATTATTATTATTATTATAACTGCCATAAATCCCAGTTTATCAGAAGTGAAATAGCTGACGGGGTAGGGGTATGGTGTGGAGAAATGTTGATCTGAAGGCCCCCAGTTCAAGCCCCAGCAGCACTGTTGGGCCCTTAAGCAGCCTCAACTGCTCATACATACGGGGATCGAGTTAGCAACCCAGCCCTATCAGAAACTGCCAGAGAAACAATGGGTATATCCCCAGGATTAGTATTTGTTTCCCATTGTGCCAAGGCACATAGATCTAAATAAATAAAATAACTGACAATAGTCAGTTGTAGTTTCTACCAGTGTAAAAAAAAAATTTGAAAATCAAGTACCAAGTTGAACCCTGACTCTGGAGGATCTACAGTATGGAGAAAGCTTGATGACTGTTTTATGACAATAATTGTATTTTTATAAGGGCATTCCATTCTCAACAACGAATTAACAAGCCGAACACTTTTAAGCCACTTACACATTACATGCTTCTTTCACCCATATTTGTTCTTAATTTGAGCACAGCCATACCAAAATTCTCTTTATATAAACATCAATATGTTTCACCTGATTCACACAAATAGCAAACAAACCCAAAACAATCTTATTTGTGAAACAATCCATCATAGTAGAAGTAACAAAATGATCAAATTGTCAGATAGTTAAAATACGTTCTAGACAGGATTTGTAGCATTTCTAAGGGAGAATTTTTTTTTTTTTGTCCTTAAAATGCAATCAAAAAGAGGAATTTTGTGTCGTTGAAGTTAGCATTTTTGGTTTTACTTTGAAACTGTAGCCACATTTTTTTTTTGGCTACGGTTTTGCCATTTCTTGTGAATCTGTACTGAAAATTCAAGTTCCTTCCAAATTTTCAGTCCCCAAATATGATGTATTGTTTCCTCATCCTTCCATTGAATACAGTATCTGCTGTTTTCACTACCAGAACTGGTTGTCGAAGACATGTCAGTGACATGCACATGCACTTTAAAGCATGTTGTGGAAAAAAGGCAACAATCATTCAATCTGTCTGTTTACATTCAGGTCACATGGCCCTAATTTGGATATTTATTGATCAACTTTAGAACCATATATGAACAATTTGCCACTTTAAGGGTAAAAACACAAGGATGGCGTAAAGGGGAGAAAGTCATGAGCAATTCCAAGGAGGAAGTCAATTCCAAGAGCCCCTGAGTGATAAACATGAGTTTATTAAAGGCAGTTTACAAGTGCGTATGTTCCTTTACACCTTGAAACTTTGCTGCTGACTGTGAGTCAGTGCTGTATTATCAGCTAGTATAAAAGTATCCTAGGTTGGTATCATGGTAGCATATTGATTATAAAAACAGTGTGATTGGGAGAAGTGTTTTTGTTTTCCTAACCTCCATTGATTTGGGCTCAAAAATGAGGGTCATTTTTTAAACAAGGATGTATGAAATTTATTAACTTTAAATGGTTGGTATGGCAAATAGCCTACTTTATTATGTACTTTATTTAATGTATTCCTTAATACACAGGAATATAGTATCAAAAGCCTTGTATGGATTGATATATGGTATGATGTGTTGTATTCCTACAAGCCTAGAGCACAGCTTCTACTTTTCTGTGAAGTTTGCGCAGTACAGTAAAGTATATGTCAAAAAAGTTTTATTACTCTATATAGATTTTATGGGTCTTTTAAAAATGCATATGTGGCTAATTATCTCCTTCAGATGAGTGCAAATAGTGCAAAAAATAGTGCAAAATCTGCCTGGTTTCCTTTCAGGGATGGGTGTGGGGGTAAGGTGGACTTAGGTGAGGGGTTAAGTAGAGGGTGTGGGAGACTCACTAACCCGAATGGAGAAAAGGTCAAATTGGGTTAGACTTCCACCCTGTAGGTCACAAACAGATCCTCATATCACAGTTTGGCTGCCATGTCTACTCTGTCAGTCAGTGATTGGGCTTCAGGGTGCAGTTACAAGTTTTGTTTTGTTTTTTTAAGATGTGCAACATCCATTTTTGAAGATAAATGTGTATCATAGCATCAAAAACTGAAAAAAAAATACATACAAATTGTTAGTTTTCCTATGAGATTCTCATTAGGCTGTGCAATTCAAGAAACTAAAAAAATGAAATCTTCATTATGTTTGTCTTCTTTAAATGTTTGCGATCAACCAAGAGAACCAAGGTAATATTGCTAATAATCAAAGTTTATAGCCTCTAAATTTTTTGTAAACAGGATGATGATTAGTGCCACAAATAGACTTACTGATTTGATTTTTAAAACTGTTATCAGTGAAAGTGGACAAATGATTTTTACAAAGCAACAAGGAGCCTCCTCAGCAGCATACGGTACTCGGCACAAACAGTCTGGTGTCACTCCACATTTGCATCAGACTGAGGTAGGTGATTTAAAGTTTGATGGCAGCATTGTGAATTAGAAGTGATTTGGGTGATTATAGAGTGTATTTTTATTTGTTTTTTCAACTGTGGACTTACTCTGCTTTTTTAAGAATGTATCATTATTTACATAACAGTTTGCTTAGGTGTTAACTAAATTATTAAAACTAACCAAGAATTAAATATACCCACTACCAGTCAACTATATAAAAGTTTGGACACACCTTCTAATTCCCTGGTCTTTCCTGATTTTTATTTTTTTCTACATTTTAAACCAATGCTGAAGCCATCAAATATCTTCAATAATCTCATTTGAACACTTGATATTGAGATGTGTCTGCTACTTAAGCTCTGTAAAGCCTTCATAATGTCTGTTGTTTTAATTTTATTACCTAATTCCATGCATGTTTTTTTTTTTGTTTTTTTTATAGTTTTGAAATCCAGTAATTTTTCAAGAATGTCATAAAATCCAAACTTGTAGATTCTCAAATACTCGTGTATACAGTATACAGTATAGTACAGGCTTTGTTATACATTTCTGGATTGTCCCAGAAAAATACCTTGTAATCTTAAAATGCCCCTTTCTACCTTTATATATTAACCTCCAGGGTCCGGGTTCGATTCCCGCCTCTGTGTGCATGGAGTTTGCATGTTCTCCCCATGCTTGGTGGGTTTCCTCTGTGTACTCCGGTTTCCTACCACAGTCCAAAGACATGTAGTCCAAAGACTTCTTGCATGTCTTTGTATTTTAAAACAAACAAATGAAATAAATGAAAATAAATAAAATTTATTTTCATTTACACTCCAAAAAAAAAACGGCTAACTGAGAAGTCCAAAACAACAGAAGAGCAAAAGGGAGGAAAATGCAAAAAACAAAACAAAACAAAAAACACTTTGAGGCAGCTTACTTAATATGCAGTTAGAGTCAAGCAGAGAGGGGAAAAAACTGCCATCACCCTGTACGTCTCCCTGCTTTGGTTGAATTTATTACAACTGCATGACCTGGTGGGTCAGGAATGCTGGCCACATAAGTGCAAAGTGTTCATACGATCATTATTCTGTCTCCTGTAAAACAGCCAATTACTGTCAATCTGTCTCAATTTATTTATACCCAGCATGAGACCAAACATTACATTATAGAATAGAGTAAGCATGTGAGGATAGTTTACCCCCCCAATGAGAACAACGGAACTGGTGAGACTATTAGAACAACCCACTCATGTTTCTTCTTAAACTGGTGCCCACGGATGAAGACTACAGCATGTGAGTACAATGACATATTGCAATAAAAAAAAGTCCTGTAACTTTGCCCAAAGAAATGGAAACAGCGTTAGTGTCTGTGTACATTTGAGAAAGTGAGAGTCAGGGAATGGGAAACAATAATTCAGCTTTGAGCCTTGGGGTTCTATGACCTGATGGCGAACTTTGCTCCCTTTCTCCCCAGGTGGCAAAAGCTGAGACCAGAGACACGACAGCTTCAGTGCTGACATGAAAAGGAAACAGGAGGAGGTGATAAACCATGCGTTCTGTGTCTAACAGTAAATGGCCTTTTTTTCAAAAGGTTGGACCTCTCAGGCAGTTTAACCTTCCAAATGTGACTTATATCACTTTTGAAGTCTGGATTCTGATTAGTCAGTAGATGTTGATTAATTTGCTACAACAACTATGTCAGTAGTGCAGCTGCAAAAGACAGTTTTATATTATTGCCCTTATTCTAATACATAATGATTTCTATATTAACAGTAATCTTTCACAGCTCATGCTGATAACATGTTAGTTTAAATCTAAAGTTCTATTAAATAAATTAAACCTCACTTTTATTTAACCAAAATAATGCATGTTTATATATTATTATTATTATTATTTTATTAATTAATTTATTTTTATTTGTAAGGATAAATTTATTTAACAACTTTGGGAGGAGTCTACAGTATAAGATAAAGCGATGTCCTCACACAAAGGTTTTCAGCACAAAAGCGTTTACTATTTCTTGACTTTATGGTAACATTTTGCCAGCAATGTAACCATATATGGACAAAATGGTATGAATACATTTTTAATTAATAAAAAAATAGCCAGTTAATGTGTTATAAGATGATTAAAAGACATAAATATGCTATTAAAACTGCAGGTTGATAACAGTATTTTGCCTTCAGTTCCTTCTTTTGTGGCTATGTTTGAAGATTAAAAAAAAAAATAAAATCAGCAACTCTGTGTGAGATATTGAATAACGCCATAAAGCCTTTAAAATTATGTCAAGATAATATGTGTAATGAGTTTGCAGTTCAGTTTGGTTGATGGTAAACTAGAAGCTGTAGGCTTTCTTTAATTTATATTGAGGGAACAGCATTATTCGATTTCATCTTGGCTAGTCAAATAAGTTTAAGGTAAAATGCAATTTTGGCTGTTTTTGTGTTGTACTTTTCTGGATACATTGATCTTTTCATTTCTAGAATTTTTAATTAGTTGTAGCTGCTGCTCCAGTTCAAGCCTTATAACCTTGAATGCATCTGTCACCTGTTTGGCCTTAACTTTCAGTTTTTGCTGTTTCTCAAGGATATCTGATTCCTTCCTTACTTCCTATACAAATAGATTACAGGTAAACATCTTTATTTCCTGGTTAGGCTTGCTAGATTAAGTATTTAATTGATTGAATAATAGACAAATAAACCAATATTAATTTATTTATTTTTTCAAGCAAAATTTGCCTTTAATAGTAATCCAGTAATCATACTACTGCTGTTCTTTAATAACCTTTTAAATTTGATGAAATCTTATTTGCATAGCTTTTCTTTTTTTTTTCTTATTTCTTCTTATTATTTTTTTTACAAATATTAAAAAAGTAATAAATTAAAGTAACATTTTCGTAGCCAGGAGTAGCTCAGCAGGTAAGATGTTGGACTACTGATCATAAGGTCATATGTTTAAACCCCAGTACTACTTCAACCTTCACCTGCTGAGATGTATGAAATAAATGTAAGTCAAGATGGATAAGGGTGTCTGACAAAAATTGTAAATGTCCACACATATGCCTCCACTACAAACCATGCCAAACTCATGCCAAACTGTCACAACAATCACTTTGATTTGCCATAAAATGTTAGGATTAGTCAAAAACTGCTCTGATTTCTCATCTCTGACCTGGATACCTGTGTTTTGGATATCTGTGACTACAGGAATTACGAACCTACCACACATGTCCATAGCAAATATCACCATACTCAATGTAGTATCCATTACAGCATGCTACAAGGGTGTTAAAGTTAAACTGGGACGTATCATTTCATGAGCAGAGGGAATGAAGACATACAATAGATAGACATTTACAGAAGACTTTAAACACAGTATGGTGATGAGACTCTTGGCTGCAGAAAAACAAGTGAATGGTGCAACTTTTGTAAAAAAAAAAAAAAAAAAACGCCGGGACATCCATGGATGATAATCCTGGCTAATGTGGCACCGATCTTTTCTGTGAACATTCATCAAGAAGAACACCTGATCCTTAAAAATCGATGGATAACTTATGAAAAGAGATGCATGTGTCGGAGAGAACTGTACACACAATCATTCACAAGCACCTGCTTTTCCAGAAGGTGAGCACAGGTTGTGTACCAAGAGATCTGCCTTTGCCCGACCTCTCTGCCTTTGATTGACATAGAAGATTGCAAATCTGCAGTGTAGGAAATGTTTTTTGACATGGAAGGCTAGATGTCTGATCATGGCTCCTGCATGGATACTGAGAAAACATTTTACATTAATTGTATCCAAGCGCTAGTGAAATGCTGAGAGAAGTGCATTAGTGTACCTGGGGAATTATATAGAGAAATAAAGGTAGCTTTAGGGTAGAGAATAACTGTTCTGTTATTCTCTACAATCAAAAGGCTCAGTTTGACTTAGCCGTTTAGCCATTTTTGGATTTAGCCATTTGGAGGATTTGCTCCACCCTCCTGTGTGAAAGCCAGTAAGTCAACACTAAAGAAATAGTTGGCTGTGATTTATTTTTATTTTTTTTCGGTTTTCCTCCTACACAGTGACCAGTTTGATCATTAATTGGGTAGGTTGACTAAATTTGCAGTAAACATTTTATATTTTTATTTAATCTTGGTGAAAATAGGGCTTTTTAGTTTTTTCAATTTAATTGGTACAAATGAAACCCCATACCAATAAAATATGACATTATATGTTAAACGCATACATATTCTATCATTTTACATATTCTTTTATTTATGGGTTGTAATAAGTGTTCTATTTACAGGATAGGAAAAGCACTTTGTAACATAAATTGTGACCCTGTATTATTATAATGATAGCATTAAAGACTGCAGTTTGTCATTAATTAATACTGTAACTCAGTATGTCTGTGTGTCTTTACAGTTCATCTGAGAGCTCACTTAGAAAACGCCCAGCATTCCAAGCTGACAAACTGCGACGTGATTAACGATGTGCCTGGCCTACTGTGAGGATAAAATCTTGGCTGTGTCGCTTTTTATAAAATGTGGTTTGAATGCTGAGGTTCGCCTCTGCTCAAAACCCAGATAAAGGAGTGAATGAGTCACTAGATAGGACCACAAACGCTGCCACATGGGAACCAGAGCAGGCCTATTATACTTCCATCAGCCCCAAGCTTTCCCCAGGAATCTTTCTGTCCTCTGGCAGGAGGAGGACCTCTTCAGGAGGAATGGACAACTTCCTGGTTGATTTGGATTAATCAGTCAGCCATTTGCTTTGTTAAACTCATTCAAAGTACAAGATAAACAGATCTATAACTGACATATATCAATGTTCTGAATATTACATTACAGCTCATGTTACAAGTATAATGTGTTTCCATGGAAACCCATTTTGGAAAGATTGAAGGTCTGATAGTCTGATATATTTTTAATAATGATCTATGCTGGAATACACCAGCGGTCTCTCGTAAACTGTGACACAGTTGTTTGGAGCTACAGATGTCAAGATGTGCTTCATCCGAGTGCTTCATGGAAATTTCTCATTTTATCATGCATACAGTCAAGTATGGTTCTATAGGTATGTTGACCAAACATGTGTTTCAAGAATGAACCAGAAACCATGCTTTAAAACCTCTATCAGAAATGATCCTCCAAGGAGCACATGACGAGAAATAAGAAAAGGAAATTCTACATAAAAAAATGAATCAGTCAGAATAGGGCTGTAGCTAACTTAGCAGAACCAAATGGAAACTGTTTAAAACAATACTGAGGTATCATCAAGCAACACTTGCAAATGTATTATAAAATCCTACTTAAGCATGGTAATTGAGTAATCACAGCTCATAAAGCTACCACCTCTGCGTGACAGTCGCCGGATTTATCCTGTGCTTAGGTTTCCACGATTAAGCGAGGTGGTGCTTGACATCAATGTCACTTTAATTATATGAGGATTTTGTCTTTATCTCAGAGTTGTCATGGATATTTTTTCATTATAAATCTTTCAAAAAAGTAAAATAAAAATAAAGAAATATATTATTATATTATATTATATTATATTATATTATATTATATTATATTACATTGTTCATTTTTATCTTATTCTCAAAAATCCCTTTACTACTGTATAACATCCCTTATATTTTCAGCATTTATCACATTGTCATTATAAGCTAAAAGAGAGAGCAGCTGTGAGGAAAGGCGACACTCCAAGCTAAAAAAAAAAAAAAACCTGCTACAGCATGCAGTGCTGCTTATAGGGTCTCAGCAGGCTTAATATGGAGATAATGTTTGCAAGAGTTGCATGACGTTGAAGCCACCTTCACAATTGTACAAGCTAAAATACTCTCAGCTGTTTTGTATTAGCCATCATGTCTGAACGCTCCAGTACTTGTAAGTGGCACTGTTAAATACATTCATTTATAACCATTTCCATGACTACAGGAAGAAGTATACAAAGTGCCAATAGCAAACACTTTGGTTTCAAAGTTGCTGGAAGACCATAAATGAGGAAGATGAAGAATTTATTTTATTTAATGTAAAGAAAAATGGAAAATTGTCATAAGATGTATACATTAAGGATGTGTTTAACATACTAACCCAACCTATTCAATTCTTGAAACAGGTTAGGTTATTTAATGCTTGGAATGAGTCAACATGGTCATGCTTATCTGATAACGACAAAAATGATTAGTCTCAGAAAACAAACTTTATTCTATTTAATTCTCTAATTTTGCCTTGTTTGTTAGGATTTCTGCACAGTAATCATGCCTATTTATTTGTGTGTGATAATCTTTGTTTATTTAAGTTAGTATCATGCTAAGAATAGCAGACAAATTAGCAATGTAATGAATTTGAAGCAGTTATGTTTCTGCACAGAGAAACTGGATATTTAGGATTTATGGAGTGACTTGCCAAAAAATTGAGCTGGAAACAAAAGGAACTGAAGCACTGAACATAGTAACTTCCTCCAGGTTAAATAAATGATTAAATGAAAATGTATTGGTATTTATAGAAATAGTACCAGATAGAATTCACACTGCTACTTTATTTAGCAGATAAACAGAGAGGGGTGGGGCGGGGGGGTACTTGACTGTCTGCATCAAAGTTCATTGTGTCATATTATCATCAGAATTTTCCAGCATTCAGCTCTCAAGAAATTGCACTATGTTTTAAATCACATCAGCAGTCGTGTGTGTTAGCACTTAAAAAACTCCTTGTGTGTTGATTTAAACGGATTTTAGATTTCAGGATTTTGCGGGACATCCATTATTGGCTCACTGCACTAGACATGACGCAAACATTGGACAAAAATGTGGTTTGGCTTAGCTACATTTGGCATATGTGTGAAACTGTAAATTAGATTTTTGTTGAATAATTTCTTTAATATTGTGCTTTGACCATCGTCTTTGATTGACCATAAAAACCATATGTAACCCTGGAAGTATAGCAGTATACATAGCAGTTTAACCACATTCGAATGTCCAATTTAATTGCATTTGGCGTGTGTACAAGGTTGACCAAACTACAGGGTGTGCTAGTGCTTTATGGTTCTAGTTAGCTGCAGGTAAGTGTATGCATTCATTTTCTACAATGGACCATTTCACTGTTGACAAACTTACAGTAATGGCTCTGAAGCATATCAGCTGAGACTCCTTTAAATGTTGTCTTGAATAAAAACGAAAAATGTCTTAATCAACTGCATGTGCTTTCTGGAAATGATAAGTCGGCTTTACAGCAGACTGTGAAATAAAAATGCGATTGGAAAGAAAATGCAGATAAACACCTGCATTGTATGAAAATCAAGATTGCGTCCGTGGTAGACTGTTATTATTCCAGGTTATGGAGAAAATTGTTATTAATTTCCTTGCTTAATCTCATTTCATAGTCTCGTGGGTTTAGTGGTTTGTATTGCTTCTTCAACAGAGACCTCACAAAAAAGCAAGGCAGTCCGACTCGTATCCTACTAAAGCTGAATATCCTCCCTTTCATGAGCAACATGTAGTCCAACATTAATAAAATCAGTCATTTGTTGCTTAGCAACATGTCACCATGCCAGTATGCTGTTTCTTCCCTCTTAATGCTCCTGAGATGCTGCGTGCTGCGGAGTGCTGTGTCTGTCTAAGTGGGGGTGGAAATGAGGAAATTACTGTTGCATATGGAGCAGTTTTCTGTAAGAAGCTTCTCTAGCAATCATTAAAAAAATATATAAACTATTTTATTTTAAATTTAATCTTAGTTTTTAATGTAATTTGCTACTAATTTAACAGTTTCAAAATATATCTTCACAAATACAATAACAAGCATGGTAAAACAAAATTAATTATTTTGTTGCACTGTGAACTTTAATCAGTTGGACCTGATTATGTCTTAAAAATAATTAAATGTATGTGCTTTTATCTTTAAAGAAATATTTTGACAAAAAAAGAAAAATAAAGAAAATAAAAGCAATGTGCACATTGTATGCTTAATAAGTATTCATCAATGTCAAACACATTCTGATGGGGTTTTAGACACGGTGAAGCTTCTGATCATAAAACCATGAACAAATATTTTACCATATAGACGAAAACTGGAATTTTATGAGGACAGCCCATTCTGAAGTCTGTTATTCCTCTTATACACAGCAATGACATTTATTATTGTTTAAAGTATAACATTTTATTTTCTTTCTTCATGGTCGCAATCAAAACCATTCTACAAAATAATAGATACAGTCTAGTATCAGTATCAGTATCAGAGCTTTACTATGCAATATAAAATACAGTGTCTCTCAAGTACTGTATTTGCCTCATTAACATTTCCACATCTTGCAGTGTTATAACCTGATATTTGTTTTAGATGACGCATAAATTATACTGTTAAACAATTAAATTAAGACATATCTGTCTTCAGAAACTTCAGTGACAGTAGATATTTATCATTTACTATTGTTAGCACAGGATAATATATTCAGAAATTAGTCATTACTTTATCACACGATGAAACTGAAATTTCTATCGTCCAGAAGTTTATAAGCCAGAAAAGTTGTTTCACTTTTCAGTGACATTGTTTGCTCATGATATATCACCCCCGCTTTAAGTATATTGACTGATGAAATGGAAACAATATGCCTGCACAGCAGGGACTTACATTCTGAACCCAGAATCTCAGGCTCCAGAAGCCTCACACCGCTCTTGATTAAGCCACTAATGCCAGTGTCAGTGTCAGTGACAACAGGCTGCCTCCTGGCCCTAATTGATTTTCCAATCCTCCTCCACTCACTGCACTCATACCTACAGTGTGGGATAGGCTATTTTGAGGGCTGATATATTATTCATCTAAAAGTCAGTGGCAGAAATGCCACAAAAGAGGGAAATATGTAGCCGCACTCGCTTCCAAGATGCCGTAATGAGCCATGCTTGTGACTGAGTCGTGCTGTTGGCCCATTAAAAAGCAACCCCAGGTTTGCAGTCGTTAAAAAACAGCAGCTGCGTTTTCACAGGTCATGACTGATAGAGGACTTTCAGTGTCTCGGGTCTCCAATACAGGCTAAGCTAATTGTAGAAATGCTCATTAAATCAGATAAAGTAGCTCATAAATCAGACTGAAGGGTTGAACTGTGGTCAGTCACAACTGTTTGGAGAGAGTAAATCTCCTCAGGTCTTTTTTATATTTAATGCCTTAGATCTCATTACATCTTTTTCCTGACTGAGTTCCAGCGGCTGTGATACCACGCGAGGCCTGCCCTTGTGCACAGCTGGTTGTCCGTGGGCTTGGATAAAAGGGAAACGATATATTCTTAAATAATGTCATGAACGTGAGCATGCAACTCAAATTTCTTCATTCTTGTATGTTAGGGTTTTACAACCTTACTAGTAAACCTTAACATAATCTCAGCATTTAAACATTCTGTAGGCTGTAATTCACATTACCTCATCTTACACCCCTCATAAAATCAACTGACCAAGTAATTAAATTATATTTATACTGGCATATGAAACCCATGTTACAAATCCTCAAAGTTTGTATCTTGAGTAGTTCCTCAAGAGCCTTTAGCAAAACTAAACGTGTGTTTTAAGCCCATTTAAAGGAATAGCTTGGCAAACCTGCTCCAAATGTAGACAAGCAGCCAAATAGTGTCTGAGATCTGCTGCTACTTTAGATTTGCATGATGATGTGAAGAAAGGTTTCTTTCATCTTACCAATCATCTTTATTTGTATAGTAGTCTTAAATCAGCTTCATGAAGGATTAATACATAAAAAATAAATGAGCAATACAACTTTGAAAGAAGTATTAAATAATGGGACCTCATTGGTTGAAGTATATACTGTAATAACACCAACAAAGGCTCAATGGTTCTCTAAGGTGGATTAATTGCAAATAGAACAAACAAAGGCTTGAATCAAAATAAGAAAACAATAAAATCAAAATCACTTGATAAAAAAAGAAAATATTCTTAATCAGAAGCTAGAAGATACCAATTAACTTTGCCTTCCCCCACTCTACTCTCATCTATTGGTATCTTCCAGCTTCTGAGTGACTGAACACACCTGATCCAGGTAATCAGCTGTAAGCAGTACAGGGATAATTGGAAAACTTGCAGGGCTGCATCTCTCAGTAATCAGGGCTGGCCACCCTTGCGAGGAGATAACTTGGAAAGGCCTCTTCTGCATGTGTTTAGATTGTTGGAGAAAACCAGACCACCCAGAGGAAACGCAAACTTTACACACAAAGACCTGAAGGCAGGAGTGTAACCCAGTACACCACTGTGCCACCCTGAGTTAACTAAATTTTAATCAATTACAGTAGTTCCTTAAGTAGACATACTTGCTTTAATGTATGGGTTGAAATTTGTTTGCAAAGGTTGAGTAAAGGAATTATTATTCTAATAAAATTATGAAAGATAGTGAAAGGTTAGTTAGTCAGTAGGCAGATTATAAGAATGATAGAGGTTAAAAAAAAAAAAAAAACTAATTGGTTTTCCAAGATGGCAACCCTTATAACATACTGTAGACATAGAACACCATGCAGCATGTTGTTGTAGGAAAATAGTCAGTTAAAATAATCAAGAAAATAAAAAAAGTTACTATTACCACCCCAAAGTGGATCATTTAAATTTTATTTCTCTTATATGACAGCAGGTTGCAGATTATACTTTTTCTCTATGAAAAAAGTTACTTTTTAGTTTTTCAGCTATAGAAAAACAGATGCGAGACAAGCTACTTCCTGTTATTACTTATATTATAGCAGGTATAAACACCCCAGCCTTTCTTTTTTTCTTCTTTGAAAGTAAAGTGACAAAAACATAAAAACAAAGTTTGTCACTTTGTGTTACAAAAGTGGCACTTTTCCTTAAAGGACAAATCACAATACAGATTATTAAGTGTGTCTTAAAGCATACCCACAAGCCAGTGTGACACCACAGTTTGTATTAGAGTTCAGTTTATGGTAGATATTTAAACAGAAAATTCCTTGTAAACTAACTGCCGAATGGACACGTTTCTTTTTTGTTCAAGCTGCACGTGAGGTGATCAGTGATGAATTGAGCTTATTGTTCAAAGTGAAATGCTGCCTTTATTTGCTCTCCCTTGACTCTTGTACATGAACCATTGCCCATCTGAAGGTCATGCTCTGTTAGAGCAGTGCTCTTGGAATAGCACGGAAACACATTAGATGCTTCATTTGGACCACATATTTTAGGGAGGAAGCCAAACACTGATGGCCAAACAATTCTAAACTGGCTCATTGTATATGTGATGAGAATAACTCATTTACATTTCCTATGTGCATGCAACAAATAGTGTTGCCTCCATCACCAGGATTAACTGCAGACTAATTGATATTTCACCAAGGAATAAATCTCAGGTTTTCATTCTCTGTCCTCAAAACAATAATTGAATTTGAATAAAGGGTTTCTAGCTTGATGACTGACGATGTGGATGTATGAGTTGTCTATGTAATGTCAAACTTCAATGATTTTTCATGAAAGTTAAATATTCACTCTATTCTTGAGGAGAAAAAGAGCTTTGTGGGTGTGAGTGATCAGCTGAAAGTGAGTGATTGACTCTCAGTGAGCTGCAGCTTCTAAATGAGAGACAGCAGGGTCATTCCTCCTTTTCACACCTCCCGTCTTCTTGGCAGACAGCACATCCCTGAGACAATATGCAACTCTGACACACGCTGTTATTTGAGCACATGCCTAATTACAAGCTGACAAGACCAGAGCCAAGAGAAATACATGTTTCAGAAATATGCATCTCCATGAGTTTGGATCAGCTTGTCCAGACGCCATATGGAAAAATCTACACTGAGGAAGCTACTTGAGCCATGTGTCTAAATGCAGCTCTTGATGTAGCCAGCTAAAATACCTCAGACAGAACTGTTTACACTCACACTGTTCTTTAATGGCTGTTTTAATGCTTTTGGGGGCTCAGCTATTCTTGCAGTGACAATAAGGCTAAGGTAAATAGTAACTCTTTATAACTACACAAAGAGGCTTCCTGTACATACTCACTCGTTTTCAGTAAGCAGTGTATCATGATCAGGTTCACAGTTGATCCATGAGGGGAAACCAGTCCATTGCAGGGGACCATGCTTACACACACTCAAATATTCACAGACAGGGACAATTTAGAGTACCAATTCATCTAGTGACTTGTATTTTTGTTTGTCTGGATAAACAAGCTCCAGTCCAGTATGTGAATCTCCAGTCAAAATTTAGTAATAACACTACTTTGAACAGTTAGGTCCAGTTGATCAATTTAGCCTACCACAACCCCACTCGGGCTCACTCCACATTGGATATACTTCAACCATTGAATTATAGGACATCAATATTCCATTCATTCAATGCTAATTACCTGGACTAAAGGCAGTGATTTTAAAATGTTGCATTTTACAATTGTCGAGTCAGCATATAAATTAGTATAATGTATGACTAAATGAAAAATTGCCTTCACTTGTATCTACAAATTAATGAGTAATTAATCTCAATCAGCTTCGCTAGGGAATGAAGAAAGAGTTTATTACTTGGCAAACGTTTGACCTTAAACCTGTAAAAAAAAATTTTTTAAAGCATTGATTGAAAAAACAAAACAGGAATACACAAACCCAAAACCACAGTCTGGTGCCTTAAAACTCGTTTTTGTAAAACTGTTGTATAAAAGCAATATGACATGTTCAGGGGGTTGCTAAAGGATATCCCCATGCCACATCCCTAATTATATTAGACCATATTATTTATTTTGTAAGGATATGAATATGAAATTCAGGTGAATATAAGCTTAAATCCTTAATGGGAAAAAAAAGAAAGAAAAAGCTTTGTCTTTAAGCCCATGCATGTCTACTACAGACACACATTTAATTAAATGTATAAGGTCTTGAAGTCAGCAATTTGTATACAAATCTATTAATGCAACATAGAATGTTTATTTTTTTTTATTTCATTGTAAAAAAAGAACATTAAATCTAAGCAAATGTGTATAAACATTTAAACATTCAGGCAACAATAACTCATTTTAAACATGATACATTTGTTGCATTTTACTCTTAAATGAAAAGTAATATGGCTTTCTTCGTAAAGAATTTTTACACAGTAGTAAACTAAAATCCCTGCTAATGGCATAATGTTATTTGAAAAATTCTATTGACTTACATAAAATATATATATTTTTAAATAATTTAGAATTTTGGTAACAGCATGAGATCTTAAGATCTTAAGAAAAAAAAGTTTAAATATTGTATTTGAAGACAACCTCACCACAATATTGTTACTGAGTAGTTACTGATTTTACAGAAAATAGAGTGACCCAGGTTACAGAATGATCTCAAAAGTGGAAACTCTGAAGTAAGTAAGCAGGCCACAATGATCAAAAATGTAACGTTATAATTGTAATAGGGTTGAGTTAAATATATCCCTAAGAAAATGCCATAATTCATGACTCTGAAAACATCCTACTTGTTAAGTTAGCAGGCATTAATCATTAATAAGTGTAGAGAGAGGATGTTTGAATGTAAAGAGATGCTAGCATTATTATTATTATTATTATTAATAGTATTTATATTAATAATAATAATAATAATAATAATAATAATAATAATACTTGTAATAATAATAATAATAATATCCTACCAGTCAGAGAGAAAAAACTAAATAGGCCTACTATATGTATTTTGCATGTTGGTGCATGGGCTGCCAATGTTTTTGTTAGGAGCTCACCAGGCAACAGTATGCACATAGCCATGTAGTAGTCTGGTGTGCCATCACTGAATAATATACAGCAACATTTTTTTACTGACCAACAAGGCCACAGGGCTGTCTTCTTGGTTTCTACTTATTCAAAACAGATGCTTAGCAAATTGACAAGTCTCAGATCAAACTTCACACAGATGAAGTTGTTTTTGTTATAGTATGCCTGAGTTTCATGTATTGTGTAATTTTCCATGCAGTAATTTGCCTTTTCTTCAGTGCTTTTTTTTTTTTTTTGCTACTGTCTCCCATGTCACAGAAATGCAATAACGAAATGTAAAAAATAAATAAATAATTCAATTTGGATGATGGTGTCACATAAAGTTTAAATGTATATCCTCAGGACTAACTCATAGCTTCTAGTAATATCTAGGTAATAAATAAAATGTATATAAATATTTTTTTAAATGGATTAAAAAACCTTCATGAGAAGTGAATCTTCATCCTGGAAAGGCTGCTTTCAGGGGACCAAAAAGGTGAAAGCCTGATGGAGCGAGATCAGGACTATAGGGAGGATGCTTTTACACCTCAAAACAGGTTTTGTAGAATGTTGACAGCGTGGGCAGAATTGTGCGGACATGCATTGTCATGCATAATTACAACACCCTTGGATAGCAGTGCTCTGCATTTAATCCGAAGTTTAGGCTTCAGTTCTTTAATAAGCATCTCACTGTAATGAGTACTGTTCATTGTTGAACCTTTTTCCTGAAAATGTTCCAATACTGGCCCTTGAGAATTCCAGAATACTGTAAGCATCAACTGCAAGCTAATGGTTGACTTTTTAACTTTTCCTTTCAAATGAGGACATTTCCTTTCTATACTTTGTCATTTACTCTGAGGCTTGTAGTGTTAAATTCATGTCTCATCACTAGTTATGATTCTCTTTAAGAAACTTTCACCTTGCTAACCAAAGTGCAGATATGTTATATATATATATATATTTGACTGACCTGTATAGACCCTTATATTTCATAATTACTATTTCAGTTATTTTATTTTAAAGTTTAATATTCAAACATGTTTCTTATATAGTTTGTAGAGGGCTAATTCAGAAACATCACATCCATACTGCCAATTTATCCTAAATCATTTATCCAAACTTTTTGTGTTTATTCAAGTTTCTTTTATGATACAAGTGTAATGCTTTCTGCAGTTGTTTTTAAATTTGACATTTGAGTTTGTAGAAAACCTGTACTTACTCAAGTCTATTTAATGTCACATTCATAACACTGATCAAGGTATTTTCAGGCTGTAAAGGATTATACAAATTTTAATGATTTATTTGATTTTAGCTGATGAGATTACATTAAATGTTATTAAACATTATTGTATTAAACTTATTCACTGATGCTAATCTTGTCTGTCCTCTGAAGCTTTTTGTTTACCAATATCAGCCTGAATGTCACGTCCATCACAATTCTAAACTTTACGAATAAGTAAAGTGGGCAAAAGTGGCCCATTTTTTATTTGCTTAATAATAATAATAATAATAATAAGAAGAAGAAGAAGAAGAAGAAGAAGAATTCTTCATTTTCACATTAGTCTGAAAAGATAATGCTCCCAAACTGACCTGCATTGCAAAGGAACAATGTTTCACCTTATGTTTTCAAGCTTGCTGAAAATTGAGCATGTTATTTGGCCACTTCTTCGATTTATATACTTAGTTTCTTTACATTGTAAGTTACATTTTTTGCAGTGTAGTCTCCTGTGGCCATGCTCTTTTTTTTTTCTTCTTGAGATCTCTTTAAACAAGGAGCATTTGTGGTATGCTACTTCAAATATTTTCTTACCATCATCCCAAATTTTTAAGAGGTCTATCATTTTACTCTCCTACCACTGAAATCTTCTTTCACTGTCATCCTTAATCTTTCCTTAGTCAAAAGCATGAGGAATGTTCAATTATATTACCACAAAAGTGACATGAATCTGACATGTAACTGATGTACAGTAAGTTACCATCTGGACAGTCAAAAACTGAAAAGGACAGATTCCATGTGATTTGTGCTTTTTGCACTGCTATTTAAAAACAAGTAATAAAAACAAAAATACTTGTAGATATGAGTCACTTATGAGCAATGTATTTATTTTTTTATTTTGATAACCTTGGCCGTCTGGGTGGAACAAATGTCTGAACTGGTATCACACCAAACTTTTCAACTCACTCAAAGACAATAGAAAAAAAGTTTTACAATAGATTTTTGGATCCCCTTGAAAAAAAATAAATAAATAAATAAACCCCCACACTGAGCTCTGCATGTCTGAAACCACATCCTTATTGCATCTGGCTGCTTGGTCAACACCAAACCATAAACCACACTGGCTCAAGTCATCAGCTTTCTCATCCACACATAATTATACATGCATGCATTTATCTTGCCAGTGCAGACTTGGTACCTACTTTAAATCATCCTTGAAATTGGCAGCAATTATTTTTGGGATTAAATGTGTCAGGTTCTTGTAGACTGGCTTTTAATATTATAGCATGCAAAATAACAAGACAGGAAACTTTGACGTTGCAAACGACATAATATTCCTTAATTCTTTAGAGAAAATGTCTTCTTCGGATTTTTTAGCAAACACAGTCTTTTTCATTACTTTCCAGTTGAAAATATGTTGTTTATGTGTTTTTTTAACCACAAAGAAGCTGCTTTACATGCTCTACAGTTATTCACGGTCATACTAGCCACATAAAAATTCTCTAAGAGTCTCTTTGACCCTAATGGAAATTGGAAAATACAGAAAATGAACAACTGAAATTCAAGGCCCTTTTCGAATTAACTAACAAGCATATAAACCCACAAAAGTATCTCAGTGTCCAAGTGAGTTCAGAGAGATGTTTCTCAGAAGAAATCTGAGTACAAATTGTTCCAACTCACTACAAAACAACAGTCTGTCTTAAAGGAAGGATTCCATGTAAAATCATATTTTTCCACTTATCCAAGACATGGTTAGTGAATGATAGAGACGTCTGGAAATATTCACTTCTAACCACATCCAGTTCTTCCCTGATGTCACACAGACATTCTGATGTGATGGTCATTGACCAAAGTTGTATAGAAATATGCAACGATTCGAGAATGAGATGTTCCACAAACGAATCCGAGGATGATTTATGAAATACTGATGAATTGACTCTTTGAGCCTCTTAAGACTTTTTGTTTTCAGTGAAAGTTTTTGTGTTTCAGAAAAGAAAATTCTGTGCATGAAAATTGAAAGTAGGTATTGCTTTTTGCCATTAATTACACACATGTCGGCAGTAATGTAAAATTATTTAATAATTAATCCAAGCTGCATAGCAAAGCACAACTATGAAGATTGGATTCAAGTTAAGGCATGTGCTTGACTCATCCATGTGTTACTGAAACAGTAGGACAATTTTACACAAAATCCCTTTTAGATACAGATATAATCTATTTATGCAGATATATTTTACAATTGCTGTATATATTATGTAATTCAATTCATTGAACTGTTTAAAAATTAGATAGGCACATTGAAAAATGTGACTATAAACACATATTTACCATAATGTACTGCTGGGCCAAAAAAGTCACCATCTTCATTCAACTAAGCAAATATTTAAGAGCATTCCCTTAGATAATTACTGCAGTTATTAATATGGTTCAGTTGGTAACAAATTATTTAACCCTAACTGATTCTCCCTGGTTTCCTTTGGGTACTCCGGTTTCCTCCGAAAGTCCAAAGACCTGCAAATTAGGCTAATTGGCGTTCCCAAATTGCCCGTGGGTGAATGTGTGGGTGTGTGTGTGTGTGCCCTGCGATGAATTGGTACCCTGTCCATGGTGTATCCCACCTCTGCCCTATGCTTTCTGGAATAGACTCCAGGCCCCTCGCAACCCTGTATACAGGAAAAAGCGGTATAGGCAATGAGTGAGTGAGTGATTCTCCCTGTTGTGGGGGGAAAAGGATGTTACTCTCTTTCATAAGTCAAATTATTGAGTTGCATCAATAAAACAAAACAACTAAGTAGTTTGCTGAAACTATTGCGAAGAGAACTCAAGGGCTAAACAGCTGTGCAACCTTAAGAAAACCATTTATAGAGTAATTAGAGAGAATAATTAGAAAAAAGCTGAAGTTTGCTGAAGTTACCTTTTTTTTGGCCAGGCAATGTATCCTACATGGTATAAATAAAATAATATATGATCTAAGATATAACTAGGTGTGTTTACATGAACCCTAATATTCCACTAACAATTGGAATAACAGCCGAATTGGAATTAAAATGCTGATAGAAATAAGATAAAAGGTGTAAACCATTGATAAGTGTGGAAACACACACTTTCCAGTTTCTATCTTGTCTGAATAATAATTTTCTTTTGGTCCATGTTTTTCCTGTGTGCGGTCAACAATAGGTGATGTGACAGGTTTCCAGGAGGGATATTTAGCTTCCATTCCTGATAGGTAAGCGCCGTGAACTGATTATAATGCCAAAGGCAGGATTTATCAGGAGAGATGGAAAGCCTTACTTAACCTCAAAGTGAGAGAAAAATACTTCTCCTTCTCACGTTATATTTACTTCTGTGCCAGTGCAAACAGGTAATTTGCAATATGTAATCAGAATGATTTCAATCAAATTGAATAAAACTGGTCCATGTGAATGAAGCTACTGAGTTTAAAGTTAACAGGAAACAAGTTATAGCAAAGTGCTGGGATTTGGCCCCATGATTGGCTTGCAACGTGTCAAGGCAGGCTTTTAGCCTGATGGAATTATTGTGGTGGAGGTGGTTAAATAAATGCAAGGTAGCTTCATAAGCAAATGTTTCTGAATTATATGGTATATTAAACTGAGTAAGATATATAATTACATTACGATAAAAATGTAGTATAGTATTTTATCAGTAAATAAATGCAAAATTTTAAAGTGCCCCTATTATGCCATTGTAAAGGTTGCTAATATTACTCAATTCAATTTGTATAGCGCTTTTAACAATTGACATTGTCCCAAAGCAGGTTTACACAATCAAAATAATTATTTAAGTTTGTATTGAATTTGAATGTGTATGAATCAAAATGGTCAGATAGTCCCTGGTGAGCAAGCCGAGGGCGACAGTGGCAAGGAAAAA
>JAQMYJ010000011.1:14136676-14150944 GCA_030014305.1 Clarias laeviceps | reverse complement strand
GATCAGGTGCGCACTCGCCCCACCTGACCGAGGTGCCTTCTGGGAAACTGAGTCAGCAAACAAAAAACTACATGCAATAAACAGCGGCCTCTAGTGGTCATCCCTTACAGCATTCTTACTTTACAGCATTTTTTCAGACCTGCTAAAATGTTTCCACAGTACAGTACAGTACAGTACAGTACAGTAATATACCTTAACTAGCCACTTCATTATGTACACGTGTTCAACTGCTTGTTAATGCAAATATTTAATCAGCCAATCATGTGGCAGCAACTGAATGCAAAGGCATGTAGACATGATCAAGAAAATCTCTGGACATTCAAACTGAGCATGAGAATGAGCACAAAAGATTAATTAATGTTGTATGGTTGTTGGTGCAGACGGGCTGGTCTGAGTGTTTCTGAAACTCCTGATCTACAGGTATTTTCACACACAACCATCCTTAGGATTTAAAGAGAATGTTCTGAAAAAGAGAAAATGCCCAGCAAGCAGCAGTTCTTTGGATAAAAATGCCTTGTTGATGCCAGAGGTCAGAGGAGAATTTGATTTGTTCAAATTGATAGAAACGCAACAGTAACTCAAATAATATTTCCTTATAACCGATGTATGCTGAAGAGCATCTCTGCAGGCACAACATGTTGAACCTTCAGAAGCAGATGCACTATAACACTTGGTGCCACTACTGTCAGCTAATAACAAGAAACTGAGCCTACAATACACATGGACTCACCAAATTTGCACAATAGAAAACTGGAAAAACATTGCCTGGTCTGATGAGTCTTGATTTCGGACATTTGGTGTAAATAGCATGAAAGCATGAATCCATGCACATTTTGGGACCGACCATCATTTAAATGCCACAGCATATCTGAGTATTGTTGCTAACCATGTTCTCCCTTTATGACCTCAAGAGAACGCACCAAGATGTCACAAAGCTAAAAATAACATGACAGGGGGTTCACTATACTCAAATAGCCTTCACAGTTACCAGATCTCAATCCGGGGGGCATCTTTAGGATGTGATGTTAGCATCATGGAATTGTAACTGACAAACCAGCAGCAACTGCATTATGCTATCATGTCAATATGGATCCAAACCTCTCAGTAATTTCCAGGACCTTGTAGAATCAATCAATACCGCGAAGAAGGCAGTTCTGAAGGCAAAAGCAGGTCCAACACAGTACTAGTAAGATGTACTATATAAACGATGATTTGCAGCTGCTGTTGTAGAATAATCTGACTAATCAAAATTCAACAGCACTGTGGTATCATTTTGATTAAAAGTGGCGTAAAGAGGACAGTCTTATATAATCATACATAAGATTTTTTTATGTAACAGATTGTGCCGTAAAATCTGGTTGAAATTTGTTCACATAACTTGAATTAACCAAAAATCTCTGTCACATGGGACTGTGTTTTACAGCATATGTTTACTTTTGGGTTGCTCAACTTCTTTAAATATTTTTTTACTTCACACTTCATAAAGGCTTTTGAGAGGCTAGTCCTTAACAATCTCCACCCATAATGACATACCATCTGGACCCCCTGTAGTTTACAGTACCTACCAGGCCCACCCAGGTGAAGATGCAGCTCTGATCCATATGCTTCACACAGTTGACTCATATTTGGACAAAGTCAGTTCTGTGGTTCACAGCTTACTTCTTTGATTTCTCCACACCTGGCTCTGTGAGTATCGGAAAGCTCAAGGCAATACATCTTGAGATGTTCATACTGTCTACTGACTCACTCTAACCTTAACAAAAAAGTGTCATTTTTACACTATTTAACATCTGTCTTCTGGTACAAAACTAGCTCATGTCAGGTTCCATTGGTGTAGTGACAGGATGGATGGATGCAGGAGGCTTGCTGGAGGGCTTTATCTTGTGATGCCTGGAAAAACCATATGATGGGATTCACTGAAAAAATACAATAAATGCTATTTCCGGATATTCACTTTAAAACTCACTTTTGTATAATTGTTATACATTCTTTTAGAAACTTTGAACTTATGTGTTTTTGGATGAATTTGACAGTGAAAGGGCAAATTATCAGCTGCCTTGACAGACCTTTGCATCAAAGTTCTCAGGTCCCTGCATGTCTGTGTTGGTTTCCACCAAGTTCTCAAGTGTTTTTCATCCAACCATAAATTGCCCCTAGAACATGGGGTATAACATTGTTTCTATTGTTCTATCATTTCCACATGGTCCCCATCTTTTTCTTACCATTGATAGCTGCAATACAAAGCTTTCTGCATTCGATCAGCACAGTTTTCTCTTGATAGTTTTGATACTTTTCAAATAAGGGGGAAGTGGCTGGTTAATAAAACAAACAAAACATAAAGAGAAATAAAATGAAATTGCTTAAAATCATAAACATGCAGCTATTTCTTGTTCTTATTTTGTAGTTGTTTGTTGAAATAACCACATGGAATTTCCACTTGGATGGTTGCTTAAAGTAAGGACAGAAAGACCCAGATTCCATTTCCCTACAAAAATAAATATAATTTCTGGTGGAACATCATTTACTCACAATGAGAACAGCCAGAAGGGTTTCACACTTAGCATTTGCATCATATGTTTATTTTAAAGTGATGTCTCACTGCTCAAGTGGTGAATAAATGATAGGGAAAAAAATGGCTGCATGGATGCTTTATTTTTACAGTGGGGTCATGCATATACATATATTAATTTTTTATTAGTTTTTTCTTTTACAAATATATTAATGAGGCATGCATTACTACCAAATGTGGTAATGGTTCTGGTCAAATATCACACTCATTTAGTTGTTCTCCTGAAAATGGTTAGATACAATTATTCATTATCATGTGACACCATGCGATGTAAGCACTTTTGTTATGATTTCATGATTTTAATTATTAATGAAAAATAAGACTGCAAAATGTGCTTTTTAGGAGGAAGGAAATTTTAGGACAAGGAAAATTAAAAAATTTAATTTTTGATTCTTGAGGTGTTGATATACGAGTACTGTAGTATGTTTATGCTTTGTCTGCCGAGCGTCACGTGATCACAACTGAGCCAATGGTGCTTTTCTCTCTTGCACTGTGGGATTGTATTATTTACTTTATATTTTGTATTAATTATTTTTGTATGAATTTTTGGGGGGTTGTGAAACGCATCATGGTTTTTCCATTATTTCTAATGGGGGAAATTCGCTTTGCTATACACGAGTGCTTTGATACACAAGCACGCTTCCGGAACGAATTATGCTCGCAAACCAAGGTTTAATTGTATTCAAATAATACAGATTGTCAGTGTCTACTTGTAAGTTACGTTGCAGTTCACAACACATTGTACTCATTTTTAATCACATGGTTCATTGATACTATTTTGAGCGTTCAGGTCAGTTAATACCCCACTCTATAATAAAGATGCTGTATAAAAGTCATAACATCTCAAATGTACTGTAAAACACAGCACGAGGTGTTCAGTGCTAACAGCCCATAGGAGCAACCTATATAAACAGAAATAGAATAAAATGTTCCATGACACCCATTATTGGTTGTACAGTATGTTACTCATTTCTGTATCAGTATCTAGTCTATCTATTTTAAACCCTCACTGTTTCTTCATGGTTGGCTACAATGACCTATCACATCACTCCAGAAACCATTGCTCTAAGGGAAAGATGGGTTGCTGAGGAGCCAAACCTTTTGCAACCCACACACACCGATTGACTCGTACACCGTGGGCAATTTCTTTGGGATAGGGATAACCGTAGTACCTAGAGAAAACCCACCCCGCAGTGTGAGAACATGCAATCTCCACACACAGACCCCAGGTGAGATTCAGACCTCCATATCTAAAGGTGAGGCGACAGTGCTAACCACTAAGCCAGCATGCTACTTTTAGTGTGAAAAAAAAAAAGAGTAACCATTTTTTACTCCATGACAGGACTATGGGACAGCAGTTCCCAGAATTAAAAATTCTCCAGGCATAGAGCTATAAAAGTCTTACAGATCTCTTTTTTAAATGAGCCTGTGCACTTGAACTGTCTTTATTACCCCTCAGTGACATTATCATTGACCACTGAGTGCACCACAAAGCACTGTAATAACCCAATTATGTGTCAGTGCTGGGTTAATCAGCTTCCTCTCTCGCATACTTAAAACAAATCCAACTAATTTGTGGATATGAATTATGACACAATGATGCCATTACTAACCTTATTAAGCTGGTGAAAGGGAACTCTATGTGTGCGCCTTTCAGATGTATCACCAACACAGCTGATGTCACTTTAAACCTGCAAAACCTGCACCTCTCCTGCTTTACACGCCTGACACCTTTCATCATAACACAGCAGTAATTGCAGTGAACCACATCCAGGGATCCCACACACATGGTTTTCATTCAGTGATTGATGTGAATTACAAATCAACTGAGGATCTAGACATTGGAGGCTCAGCATAACACGGCATAATAAAGAGAGAAATGATGCTAATCAAGATGCAGATGAAAACCTTCATTTGAATCTAATCTGGATGTGTGGCACACCAGCTGTTTTGACCAGGATAATACATGACCTGAGACTTCATAAAACCTCTACTACTGCAGTTTGAAGGATGAGTGGCCACTGTTCTCTCTATTCACGTTCTTCTCAAATATCAAAGTGACCATCAAAAAAAACAAACCCTGTGACCAGCCTGTGACAAAGTGTGGATAACGGATTGTAACAACAGGAGATTTTTTTCATAAATTTTAACTTAATAAACGAGCGAGGTCTTGAGATACGAGTAGTACGCTTTCGCTTTAACTGCTGAGCGTCAGTCTTGGTTCTTCTCTCGCGCGCTCTGCGGGATTGTTTGTAACATCAGAATCTCTCGCTTTCAGAGAGCAGTGATTCCGTTAGTGTGTGTGCTAACATAAACGAAAAGTTTATGTTACCTCAGATAAAACTGTCAGAAAACACAATGCATACCAGTTTTTTTGTGTATGAAGGTGCATAATCGGAAAACAACCAGGGTGCTCATGCTGACCTGTGTCCACCACCTGCACCATAGAGCAGTGAAAGTGGTCTAGTCTGATTGAATCACGTTTTCTTTATAATCATATGGATGGCCGGGTGCAAGATGGGGAAGGATGCACTATGGGAAGAAGGCATGGATATTAATTTCACACGTACCACCTACCTAAACATTGCCTGAAGGCAGTGGCCTCTTTAAACAGGATAATGCACCTTTCCACACCACAAAAATGGTTCAAGAGTGGTTTGAAGAACACCGCAAGATTGAAATGTTGACTTAACCTCCAAATTCTCTAGATCTCAGTGCAATCTGTGGGATGTGCTGCAAAAACAAGGCGGTTCCATGCAGGCCCACCTCACCACTTACAGGAATTAAAGGATCTGCTACTGATTGCTAGGTGCCACGTCTGGCCCTTAAGCTAAAAAAAATTGGTTACTTAAGACTTTTTTTGGGTGATTAGCAGTTTCTGCTTTTGTGATAGGCAACCTTCTTTTGTCAGGTTATGAACTGAATAATTCACTCACTCATCGTCTACTGCTTTATCCTGTATTTAGGGTCACGGGGGCTGGAGCCTATCCCAGGAGACTTAGGGCACAAGGCGGGGTACATCCTGGACAGGGTGCCAATCCATCACAGGGCACACACACATACACACATACACACATTCACTCACACATTCACTCACACACTACGGGCAATTTGGGAACACCAATTAGCCTTATCTGCATGTCTTTGGACTGTGGGAGGAAACCGGAGTACCAGAAAGAAACCCACCAAGCACGGGGAGAACATGCAACCTCCATGCACACAGAGGCGGTTATCAAACCTGGCCAGGAATCGAACCCGGACCCAGGTGGTGCAAAAACGACTGTGATAACCACTAAGCTAATGAATAATGGAACTGAATAATTGAAAAACAAGAATAAGTAAAATAATAATAATAATAATAATAATAATAATTAAAAAATAAATTCTTATATGGCAGTCTGAATGAGTGTGTGGGTTGTAATTGAGACGCAACACAAGAGAGACAAAGTTACAACAATGACAGATTTATTGAATCTTTTTTTATTAGTTTGGGCTGCTCTGACAAGTGTATTTACAAACAATGGCATGTGAGGATATAAAAATGTGTATAACATAAAGCAGAAGGTCTCAAGCATCAGGTGAACGTGACCAACACAGCGGCGTGCTGAAGGACCGAGACTTCTCTGTGATGGCCCATGTCTGAAACAAGTGAGCGTGAAACTACATGTGTGCTCAGGTCACAGTGCTAAGGTGAAATGCAACAATACAAAAACAATAATGCCAATGTCAATTCTTTAACACCCCCCTGCGCACACACACACACACACACACACACACACACACACACACACACACCCTTAACAAGCACTTCCATTATACAAAAATGACAAAAAGTGACAGGGGCTTCCAGTTACAGTCAACACTGAACAAATGTTTGTAGTTGTTGTGTTATATGACAATTGGATATTGCAGTTTTGCAGATATGAGTACTTTCCAGATGTTTTGCAACTGCATTGCTTCTTCAAGAGCCTTTGCAAAAGATAGGTTCAGGATTGGTTGTATACTCAAGTGGTCCAGACTTACTGTACGTTCCCTACTCTCCTAACTGCATGGATTTCCTTCTAGCTCAACTCAACCTGTTTCCGAAGAACCCACCGTACAGCGTATTTCTACATTTTCCTGCTCAAACACACCCTCTTTCTTAGCCCCTGAGTTGTAGTGAGTGTGTGAGAGCAAGGAAAACACTAAATTGTACCTTCAAACCATCATGACCATGATAACCAGGATCGCCGATCACTCTGCAGTATATGCTCTCATATTAATAATCATATTCTTTGTCCTTTGTTCTACAAGATTCATATCTGACTGCATGAAAGTACAAACACCTGCTTGTGTTACTTTTTTTTTGTTAAACTGAGTTCTAGCACAACACTAAAAATCATGCACCGGAAAATCATTAGCGTCACATAAAAAAGAAATGAACATGAACACTGCAATTTAATCTCTCTTTTTTTGTATGTTAATGTCTCTCTCGTATTATCACTGTATATCATATATCACAAACCTACGGATACACAGTATCCATAAAATCAGGATCCATATGCTCCTATGTTAAAAAAAAAGAAAAAGAAAAATCATAGTTTTGTTACAGAAGCACACTGCATAAATCTTCAATCAACAAATCCCTTAATGAACCGAAAAAATTAAGTTACATTTCTTTTTCCTTTAAAAGATCAAGTTTTAGGTTTTTTCTTTTGTTACTCTATCTTAACATAAAATTGGACATAAGGATGCCTTGCTAAAAACAGGTGCTCTCTTGAAGCTGAAATGACTGTGATTAATTAATAACATGATTTAATGACTGGGAATTTCTCTGTAAAAGTTGCATCAAAATTCCAGTCCACTGGTTCTGACTTTTTGTGTAAACTGCAAATTGCAAATGCACCTGGAGCTTAAGACAAGGAGAAAATTATAAGCATTAAGATGTATCTACTTTTTTTTTTAGCTCGATTAGCCTCATAGCTTTAAAATCATAAAGTGAAAACACAAATGTGCCTTGGATGATTTGCAGAAAGGTTTAAATTGGATACTTTAATGTTTTCTGTTCATACTGTTTTTCCTATACAATTAATGCACTGTTTCCACCATGATTGGTTTTAAAGCTAGATGACTCTTTTGTCACTTGCACTATAACTGTTTTGCTAGAAATCATTACCAGCACAGATACTGATGCAAATTATTTACTGTTTCATTCAATCTGTAAATCCATTACTATTGATTACAGCAAAGCATTCTCTTCCCCTCCCCCTACTTGTCTGAGTTCATGTCAGTAATGCTAGCCTGCCACTAAACTGGGCACCAGTATGGTCTGACACACCAGTCGATTTTTAATTCCAGAAATGACCCACATGAGGCCGCAGTATGTGGCCCACATTCCTGTCCCCTGGACAACATCAAACAGTCTATTAAATCACGTCAGGCCTGCAGCTGCCACCGGGGACGGCTTCGGCGCACTGCTCTGTCAGCATCACCTCACCGTGCCGTATCATGTTTACATCTTAAGAAGCTGAAAGCGGAACTTAGAGGTGTTGAACAAAATATTTATATCCTTAAGATAAAATTTATATATTTCCCTGATGCTTTCAACTGTGCACTGCTGGGCATTGTGTTACTTTTTTTTTTTCTTTTACAAAAGACCTTTAATATTGAAATGTTCATGATACCGTACTTCCATTACAGGCTTTAGGATGCCAATAAGTTTTTAATGAATGATTAATTATTCAATAAGCAAATGTGGCACTGGCCTTAAACATGGACTCAGTATAAACTAGTTGAAAGTCTAACTCATTTTTGGTTGCAATTCCAAGATTTTTGTACCTCATTACCTTATGCTCACACAAGCAAGCTGAAAAAAAAGCCACAAGCAAACTTTATTTTTTGTGCAAGTTGACAAAATAAAGCTGTGATCCCAGAGATTGAAAGAAACTAAATTCAAAGTACGTAAATCAGCGACAAATTGAATCCTGTCTTGGAAATGATGCTCTACAACTTTTCCTGTACAAAAAGCACGGTACATTATTGCATAATGCCGTTATTACCAGCTAAGACACATCACTACGACACTAAGCAATTTCATATGTGCTGAGTGATATGTGACTTAGCTATGGTTTAAAACATGACTTAAGAATGGCAAATGTCCAAAAATAACGCACTGTATACTGAATATGGTGTTATCGCATATGTACTGCAAGTGATTTCTTTCAGTAAAGTTCTTGGGTCAGTTATATAACAGGGTCGACCAAAGTTCCATCTATCGCTTTACACTGACAACTTCACTTCCTTCCTCTTCAACAGCACTGGACAAAAATGTACTACAGTTTAAACAACATTTATGTGCTTAGACCATAGTGCTGTTAAATTCGTAGTCCTAACTGGTCAGAGGTGGTAATTTACTTCTTCTATACAGCAGACAGTTCAATACACTGACAGTAGTCACACACTTATTTGAATGCACTTGTTCTAAAAATGTTATCCCTTTCTACTGTAACAGGTTATTCACAGGAACTTGCAGGCCACATAATCAGACTAAAAAAAGCAACAACGTGTAATCGCTGACGTGGTGACGTTTTCTGTAAGGGATGTTTATTTAGCATTTATGGAATGGAGTCTCCAATCATTTGTAGGAGTCAAATATAAAGCTGTATCTGGACACAGGAAAGTCTTTATGCTTTGTGGTTTCTTAGTAACTAGACAAGCTGCATTTTTTTTTTGTAAATTATATCAACTTCAAGAGAGATAAAAAGGAGAGGCTGTAGAGAGAAAGACTGCTTAACTTAAGTGATAACTGGAAATAATTTTGCTGTTCCACAAGAATAAATGGATAACAGTAAAAAGTGTTTTGCTGTAATGTAGTGTAGTTGGAAAATCACTATGGTGTAAGATGATTAAAACACATGCTGTTACAGGAAAATGATCAAATCTGGGCTATAAGAAGTACATTCTTTGTGTTGGGCCGCATCACTCCACCCCTTTCGTTGATTATTTTCTTATAACATAATGCACCCAAGTTTTATTCCCTTGTTTCTTTAAAAAAAAAAAAAAAAAAAAAGCTTGACAGACCGTGCCCACATTCACACCACAGGCTTGTGGATTGTTAGTGTGAATCCAGGATGAATCCGCACTAATAGGTGCAGTGGCAGGGTGCGAAATAATGAGTAATAAATATGGGAAAATGCTTTTTTTGTTAAACAAACAAATATATTCACTTACAGAATTGATCAGCGAGGCTGCAAACTCTATAACAAAATACCACTGTTGCTACTACACTTGAGCACTTATTCACTTCAAGAATACAGTTTGTATTCTGCTTTTTAAACTGTACACAATGTACAAAACAGATGAGTGCTTATTTCTTTTTTTATATAAGAAAACTCCTTAAAAACAACAACAAAGTCCCCAAGTAAAGACTCGATAGAAGGTACACTCTGAAACCAGTTCTCCGTCAGTTCTGTACACAGTTGTGTTTAAAATGTTCCCATGGTTCCAGATATCTGACACCTGGCTCATGCTGATGGGAGTCTGTTATTCCTTTTACAGAAAAAAAGTCCAAAGAAAATAAAAGAATATATGTCTTTTCCACCTTCCATTTAAAGGTAAGCCATTGCTTGATGAAAGAAAGTGTGTATGCATATACATTTATCTGGCTAGTGTACCGATATCCACCAAAATCCATCCTGTAATGCATCCCGGATGAGAAGATCCCACTCTTATCGACTGAGTTCTGGCGTCTTCTCATTAGAGGAACAGTGGAGATAATGAGGACCTCAGATGTCTACTTTTTTTTTTTCAAAAAAAAAAGTGCTCTTTTAAGAGTCCTCCTCTGCATTGAGATTATGAACTGTTACTGTACCCTCACACACACAGAGGCTGCTATAATGATTTCTGAGAGATGAGGATGATCAGGGCTGAGGCTAGCGGGAGACCAGCCATATGTACACGTCCAGCAGAATTGACATCTCCTCGGGATGGCTCGGCTGATTCATGGCTTGTGTCGTCTAAAAAAGAGATGGAATTTTTTAAATGAATGTTTTGGAAAACATCAAAAAAACATCCAAAAGAAAAGTAAGTGAACAGACGAACCTCTGGGCTCTATTGAGTTACTGTCATTGACGTCGAAGACCCGGTCATGAACGGTTTTCACGCAGTTGTCTGTGAGAGGAACATTAAACAGGCTGCTGTTAGGACAGGCATCATGATATCATTGTGTTATCACTCTTATCCCAATCTCAATAAACTCTGCACAGATGAAACGGTGATAAATGAACTCCACCAGGAGCTGGTAAAACTTACTCGCAGGTCTGACGAAAACTTTCAGCCTCAGACAGGTCTTTCTTCCATTCTCAGCGACTGTAGAGGCTGTGGAAGCAATTAAGATGTTTACTACTAGACTCGAAAAATCCATGCCACATGTGAGTACAAGTGAGAGCACTACTGTTCACCGTAAAATATTAATCCTTATAAAAACCGCTATATAATCTAAACAGCTAACGTTTGCTAGTTTTTACTCCGTTCTATGTTTGGGATGTTGTGTCGGGGTGTTCGTCTGTTGTTTGTTTAATGACAATTTATATTGACGATTTATGTGGACACATCTACAAGAAATGTCCACTTCCATGCTATTAAGCCCAGATTTTCATGTCATGGTTTTGAGGGCTTCCTGAAGAAGCAGGACGAGTTATAAACTCTATACCCCTTTCGTTTAACAGGGTTGCATTATGCCTGAAGCCTATACCAGGGGACTTGAGACACCAGATGCAATACATCTTGGATGGGGTGCAAGTCCATTGCAGGGTACGAGCACACACTGATTCACACTCATACTATGGTCAATTTGGAAATGGCCATTTTTAAATCTGGATGAAAAGAAACTGGAGCATCCAGACGAAACCCACCAAGCATGTGGAGAACATACAAGCTCCTTCAGATCTGAGGCAAGACTCAAACCTTCGTATGTGGAGGTGCGAGGCCTCAGTGCTAACCACTTTGCCATATTTGTTTGGCTGTTGAGTTATAATATGGTTCTAAAGCATAGTTTTGAACACCCTTACAGCATGCTGTACCATTTCTTTCACACTTAACACTTGTTTAGTCGCATGACTCCACCCTGCCCAGTCTATGACATGGAACTGACATGAGGGGAACTCTCCCATTTGCATATTTACTGTACAAACCTTATTAGTGACCCATTAGAGTAAAAAACAAACAAGCAAAAACATTAATTCATTCATCTTCTATACTGCTTATCCTATATCCGAAACCCTGGACATGTGGCTAATCCAACATATTTACACACACACACACACTGACTCAGACACATTACGGCCAATTTGGGAATGGCAATTAGGCTAATTTGCATGCCTTTGGATTGTGGCAGGAAAGCAAAGAACATACAAACTCCACCCACACAGACCCACAGCAGAAATCTAACCTTCAGTGAGGCCACAGTGCTTAAACAAACAAAAGAAAAATCCACATAACAAAATAATTGTTTATTAATCATAATCGAGAAAAAATGTTCATTTAATATTGGTATTGATTTGAGGACACAGAATCAGATATCTTGTAAGAATCAGCCAGAATTACTGCACGTCTTACAGAAACATTATACAGTATACAGTGAGGTCCAAAAGTGAAAATGCTTCTATTTTGCATTCTTTTCCAATTTAATACAAATATTTAATATTTACAAATGAGCTACTGGCTGCTATAGTCTGATTTTCTCTAACTGTCTGTCAGACATTTTGGTGAATAGAAGTCAATCATCTGAGGACAATAAAGACCTTAGTTTAAAAAAATGTCTGCCCGTAGTGGTGCAACAGAAATGTATTTGCTTTGTCGCCTGGAGAGCGCGAGTACAAATGCCAAAGCTATCTATGGACGGAGTTGAAGATAGCAAAATTGTTCATACTGTCTGGGTGGGAGGGATGGAATGATAAGGACTGAAGTGCTTATTGAAAGAATGAATGAATGAGGTCTTAAGCACCAGGGTAGTATCTTAAATTAGTTATAAATGCACATTATAATTACTTTTCTAAGTAGACGTCAGGAGACACAGGAAACAAAACAACAAGGAGAAATAAGAGTTTTGAGCTTTCAACTTCCTTAGAGTAAAAAATGCATTATCAAAACTATACTGTCCCCAGCTAGGAGACCTTTTTCTGAGCTGATAATGTGCTGTGATGTATCATAAATGGCAAAATGATAGAACACAAACCACTTGGAACTGCACTTTGATACTTGAAAACTCTTTGTCTCCTCTGAGCCATTACCTGCCAAAGCAGAGCTGCTGATGTCACAAGCTCTGTACATGTTCCAGGTCTCATTTAAATGCCTGTGTGAACACACAGGCCTCAGAGGGAAATGCAATCAGCATTCATTTCATTTCCTAGCCATATATATGGACAGTACTACATCAACTATGCCCTGTCAGCTATAGGCCCTGTTTCTCAATTTGTCCTTTCCATAAAAGAAAGCCTGTTAGTGCTTAAAAAGAAGCAGGGAGACAGAGTCCTTCATACAGTAGTCCACCCTCTCTTTGTGCAGCAGGTAATGCAATCTCCTGCTGTCAGGAGTTAATGCAAATGAGGAGCAAAAACCATGGGGATGGAGAGAAAGCGATCCTGTTTCTCTTAGAGATCACACAAGAAGTAAAGGTGACTATGTAATGAGGAAAAAAAACAGCTCACCTAAAGGTCTCCATTCAATGACACATCACAGAGAACTACCTATAAAACAATAGACCTTTACTGATTCAATTAGTTAAAAATAGTTTTAGTTTCTATGCATCTGATTTAAGTCGACCGGTTAGAGGTCAAATATCTTGTCTTGGTCATAACTAACAGCAACCAAATCCTTTTAAACATCCATGTGGAGGATACTTACATGCCTCTGACCTTTTTGACCTCTATTGGCTGAACATGATATTTCCACCTGCCTCTAAATCTTGATTGGCTACTACATACATCAACGCCTGCTACTTAACGTCTATTGGGTGCTAATAACATCGACAGCTGCAGATGACAGGTGATAAGTGCCACACCTGTTAGACAAAATATCTGTACCGATGATACAAATGACCTCCAATCAGTCAATGACACTGCTTTTTTCTCGAGTCAGATCTACAGCGTCTTTCCAATCACAATCTGGTTTCTGATTTTCTTGTTGTATTCAAACAAATGTTTACAACATTCTGCAGCATCCTCTATGCAGACTATGTAATTATCTGATCATTCAGTACAAGTTTAGATTACATTTAAGAAAACGTGTCCATGTTTAGATTGCTAAAGAGTATTTAGACACTGAAGTTCATACAGTATACCATAGGACATTCACTGAGTGATGTGTGTAACAACTTTGTAAAACATCTCCTCTGTGATAAAAGTGTTGAGTCTGGACAGTGATTGAATTAATGCATGAAGACATGCTTCTGCATGCTGTTTTGTCTACAAACCTAGAACACTGCATCAAACATCACATGTGGTTATTTAATTCTGATTATGCATTTCGGTGTAATTTGTGCATAAATTTGTTTAAATGAATTGCTTGAATTGTTCTTTAAAACTAAAAGTTGCATTATATTAACATGACATTAATATATATATATATATATATATAAAAAAGATATATATATATATATATATATATATATATATATATATATATAGCTGTGATTATAATATTTCCTTTAATCAGCCTTTGTG
>JAQMYJ010000011.1:14114499-14136576 GCA_030014305.1 Clarias laeviceps | reverse complement strand
TATATATATATAGCTGTGATTATAATAGTTCCTTTAATCAGCCTTTGTGTTGATGCTAATCTGATTGAGTTTTACTGTCTTTCTCCCAATGTAGACAATATTGATAGGAAGTTATACCCAAAGACATGGTCGATTGAAGCTTGTTAAAATTAAACTTTACTACCATTCATGTTTTGCATACACTTGCCCCTAAAAACTTTGCAAGTCATAGATCTGAGGATAAAAAACCATAACAAAATGTGTGAAAAAAACGAAAGAAAAAATCTGATTCTAGTTTTTTGAGACAGCTGCTTCTATAACATTTCTGTAATTAGTCATATAATGAAGAAAACATTTCTTTCTTTCATATAGATGACAGGGAATGCCTTACTGGATCAACCATCAATCAGCTGGATGTGGTTTGAAATTGTATGTACAGAAAGACAGATGTCTATACAAGAAGGAAAAAGAAAAAAGAAAAAAAAAAAAAAGCTTCAGGCACCAAACAACTTTAGGCTGACGGAACACATAAAAACGATCATAATTCAAGCATAAGGAATACATGGCGTAAAAGTCTCCATGAGGATATTTTATTAATCCCTGAAGTCTGTACAGATATGTTCCCAGAATGCAGTGTGTTGCTGCTGGCGCTGACCCCCATGATTCTTTGTTGCGTGGGGTCTCCAGCTGCTCTTGATCTGCCTGCTGTCTCCCCTTTCATCCTTCCTTCCATACTGTGGGAAGAGGATGGGTTAAATCAAAGCACTTATGTTCAGTCTACAGGGACACACTGGGGGTAGGTAAACCCTTAATCGTGTCCCCACAAGCATATTTACTCTTCGCTATTTGGCCATGGCGAGTCCAGCGCCATTTAGATCAGAAGCCCGAGCACTGATTGGAAACATCCATAAGAAACATGCCACGGCTTTGGGAGTATCCAGCTCCGCCTTCTATTTATTACCATCTTTAACTACTTTTACATTACGCACTAAGTCTTTTCTTAGTTACATAATGTCACTGGCTATTAAGCCCTAATTACTTCCTTCAATTTTTCATTCCTGTTTTAAGTGGTACCTGTCACATTTACAGAGGAATGACAGACTCAAAGCGCCTTCATTTGCCTTTCAGAATTTGTAATAGTGAAAAAGAACAGCTACCAACATTGCATTCTATAGTGCATTAAGATAATTATGCGGGTGGTGCGTAAAAGGTACTTGAGTTTAGTCGATCACTGAAATTATGCCTTTGTCAGCCTGGATCATGTAACTTACCTCACTGTGCATGTTCAGACACAACTCAAGACAAGACTCAAGGCCAGTGCATGCTGCCAAAGTCTGAGCAGCTTCTTCATGTCTCCAGAGTCACATAGCAGACATTACATCCGCAACATAGCCAGGCATCTAAGTTTAAGATGGGTAAATCTCCTAGACACTACTATTTCAGCTATGATATCACACAAGATGAAACCAAGAAGTCTTATAAATGATAGGAAGATGGATTGATGCCCATCTGTGAGATAAGGCACCCTGCTGTCTTCTGTTCTGCCACATTCTTACGCTCTGAGGGCACAACATAAAGTTAAAAATTGTCATTCATTAAGGATAGCATATCTAAAACTTGTCTGAGTATTCAGTAGAAATTCAAAATTTGAGTGTTTTTTTTTTTAAATAATAGTGCACCAAACTTATATCTGACAGAGAGCTCCACTATCAGCTCCCTCAACATACCCCAACTCCAACCCTTATATAACGTATGAGGGTGGAGAGAGACAAAAAAACCTCAGTTGAAATTGAATTTCTATCCTCCTAGATTAAGATCAGACTTCCACCCATACCATATTGGAAAAACATGCTGCCCTAAGCTATTCAGGAATTAAGAGTTCTACCGCAACCATCAGAACATGGTCACTTTTGACCCCACAGGGGCCAGCCCTCTGATCCCCACTGATCGCTTCCTGAGCATGCCGGGCCTGTGACTGACAGCTCTGAGGCCGAGTGTGTCGCCCTGAGGCTGTGCGAGAGCGACCTCTCACACGCAGTGATTAACCATCACAGGCTGTAACAAAGACACACTGTGCAGCTCATGCAGACACAAAGACATATAAATCGAACTAACCAAAACGGAGACAAACTAATTCAGTTATACAACCTTCTCAACTTACAAAAATACAATAAGACCAAGAAAAATAAAATTAATTTTTAACTAATGGCAGGGCAATTTAAATATGTGTATATGTCATTTGTAATGCATACTGTATATGTAATATGTAATTATTGGCTACAATTATTAAAGTTTATCTACCTTTAATTAAAAATTAGTTTATTAAATCAGAAATCATGTTGCTAGCTAAACTACCATAAATAAGAGATTTTTTTCCCTAGCTAAACAGAGATATACACTAACCAACCACAACATTAACACCACCCTCAGGTGAATTGAATAACTTTGCTTAGGAATTACAGTATATACCAGTAAAATGGTGACCCGATCATGGGCACCGAAGCCTCATTTATGCTGGTGGGGACCAGGAGCCCCCTCCGATCCCACAGAATACGCAAATGAACCTCTGCCAACATCGTGGTGCCGGACACCATAGCACACCCCAAATGTCTTATGTTGCCATGTCCAGAAGTGGCAGAGCCGCTCCAGTGGCATACGGTGAACCTCTGTGGTTTTAATGTTAATGGATGATTGCTGGAGCTAACTAACTACAAAGTTTAAGACCAATGCAGAATGTATGAGTGAATGCTCATCTAAAAGTTAAAATCATTAATCAAAGGACACTTTCTATTTTCCCCAAAAGCTCGAATAAAAAGTTATTTTATCATTCACTCAAAATGACATTCATTCATTCATTCATTCATTTTCTATACTGCTTATCCTTTACACGGTTGCTGTAGGGAGCCTTCAGGCACAAGGCAGTGTGTACCCTGGACAGGGTGCCAATCCATCACAGGGCACATATGCACACACACTCTTACAATCATTGACAGACTTTTGGCAATTTGGAAACTAATCTGCATGTCTTTGGACTGTGGGAGGAAACTGGAGTACCCAGAGGAACAGGGAGAACATGCACAATATGAACTCCACACACACTGACTCGTGGAGGAAGCATTTATTACACAGTATATCTAAACTGTTATTTAACAGTTTAAAACAATCTTTTGAAATGGAGAGTTTGGGCTCTTCGTCATACTAATGAAGGCAGATAGATGATCAGTGTATGGAATGAGAACATGGAACAATTCTGCTATTTAATAATGTTATTAATGCAGTCAAAAGTCTTAACACTTATAGCCCAGTTATAGCCCATTTAAGGACAAAGAAAGTTTTCACCAATGTTAAATGTTAGATAAATAAATATCTGTAATAAATATCTGTACTTTAGGAAATGCATATGCATGTTTGACAGTGCATGTATGACAATAATTGGATCTAGAATCACTCCTCATTTCCAATAATGATGCATTATTTCAGCACAAAAAGTACATATTTATGAACAGCTATCAGCTTTGCTACTTGCAGTAACCCAGTTGTCCAAAACTGTTTAACTCATACACTTTCGTTTGTACAAACAATTCTGAAATGTTTGGCATTGATATGATCTGCTTGACTGCAATCTAAGCAGTTGCTATCTGCTTGAAATTAAATTCTCTGCTATGTGGGTGTATGATTACCTTAACACTCCACTGTACACTCCAATATGAGCCAAAAATGCCTGACTGCTGACAGATTGTTTGTTATTTCATCCTCCCTTCGGTTGCATCTGTAGGTCGGAGTAACAGGCTATTTGTTAAAGCGAGTCCGCAACTGTTGAGTCATAAAACTGAGTCACACAGGAAAGAGCTGTGGGCTTTGCACAGGCTCATATTCTCTCACTGCCTATTCCTATAAAACCTTCCGATTACCTGACAGCTCCAACAGTTCAGCTGGTTACACGTCCTATTGTTCTCACTCAAAGTCTCAGGATAATGAGCAATTCCTTGCTCATTGTGGCAATTCCTTTCATACCTGGCCATGTACAAAAAAAAAAAAAAAAAAAGATAGCTGATAACCAATCTGCAGTAACCTCACACCTAATCGCTGTTTACTTTGCATTTCTCTTCTTCTCTCTGCTCCTTTTATATGCCACAAGCACAACTGCTTTGTTTTTGACGTACCCACATGATCTGTCAGTTCATCAGGATGAATCATGCTAATTCAAAATCTCCTGTGTGAGCCTGCATAAATGAAGTTATCTCTAGAGCCAGAGCTGTCCAGGCAGTCAGACCATTCCTGCGTCTTATTTTGTCTTCCGCCTCTCGCTCTACAGGGATCTGACTCCAGTTGTAAAAACATGGGTTTAGATGCTTGTTTTTAAGAGGCCTCTCGCGAGCATGCGAAAGCTGAAACTTTGAGGCTGTAACAAAGACCCCTTACAGGAAAAGACAGTTTTTCATCATGATTCATGTTTTCGTTTCGGTGTGTTTTGTCAGGATTGGTGAAGCACAGACTTATTCTCACCAACAGCTTTTCTTTTTGCTGCTTGAAATCAACTGCTTATCCCGAAATTATTCATGTACCATGAGGTCACGACTAATGCATTATAAAAACTAAAACTGCTCAAAAACATATCGATCCATACCACATATAATCCATATTACAAAACTGGATTTTGCGGATGAAATATTTATAAGGCCAAACTTTTCTGTAAAAAAAAAAAGAAAAAAAAGAAATACAATTAAATGGTATTTATTTTTGCTGAAAACAGTAAATTATACTATAATGTTGATAATGTGTTTTACTACACAATAAAACAGTACTGCAAAATTATTACCAAAATGAAATTAGATACAGCATAGTTCACCAAAAATACCAATATGGAAAAACACATGGAAAACACAAAATTCAAAAACATTTGTTCATTTCAGTTTGCCTAAACATTCCCCACTGCCAAAAAACATTTCTCAATGGAAATTCCCTGTTCATAATAAAATTTATATAATATTTACTTTAAAAAAAAAAAAAAAAACATTTTTAACATGTTCTATATGTTCCATTAGGTATATAATTTTGCTACTTTGCTACTTTTAATTCATTTCTAGAAAGTAAGCCAAACGTAATAAGCCCTTATGACAATCTTCAGCTTGATATTAGTTAGCAATTCTAGAAACAGCCTTAATAATCGTACATTTGGTTTATGGGACTCTTATAATTAGAATGACCTAATACATTTGGCTACATTATATATACAATAGTTTGATTCAGTAAAATTTTTTGTAGTGCTCCTTTTTACTTGTACTTTTTAGTCATCTTCAGTAACCACTTTATCTTGGCCAGAGTTACAGCAGAGCCTGGAGCCTTCTCCTGGGCCATGAGGTTGGAATATACTTGAGTGGGATGCCAGTGTTTTGCTATGCATTACAGTATGTATTCACTCATTCACACACTTACATGGACATTTCCAGAATATGTTCATCTTCATACAAACAGTAGCATGAGCTCAAGATCTAACTATAAACCCTCGAGCTGTGAGAAAGCAATGCTGCTGTTTTTTAGTTTAGTTTTTTATTATTATTATTATTATTATAGTTTTACTTTGCATGAATGATAATTATCCTGCTATGTACCTGTATTATGCGGTTACTGTGGTTTAGTTCCTGACTATACTCACATATGTAGTAGTATTCTCTGCCCGGTCGGAACTCGAAGCCCAGCGAGAATGGTGTGAAGAGCTGAAACTTTTCTGAGAACTTAAGAGGCCCATTGGGAGAGTAGGGCCGATTGCACTCCCAGCGCTTGAAGCCCGTCGCTGTGTGGTCACAGGAGCTGTAGCCGTCATAGTTGACCATGTACAGCATGTAACGCTCGGTCCTCTCCGCTGGCACAGAGTCCATGTAGTGGGGACAGTAGACGTCCAGGTAGTCATTGATGCACACGTCAAGGTGGTAGTCAGTTCGATAAAATCTGAGAAAAAAAGTGAAAAAGGGAAATAGACTTAAAACACCTTACTAGAAGAAAGACAGAAGAAGATCAATCTTATATAACGATTTGTATACATCATGAAGGAATCTAAAACATGTGTGGTGATGATGAGTGGGGAAATTAATAATCCTATCCTTGACATTGGAGCTTTAAAGAGTCTTGAAATTATGATGCTTTTAAGGGCAAAATATGACAAATTGAATAATGAGACTCAGAGGAATTTCAGACACGGGAATGATGTGCATTCCATATGCCGAAGCAGACCGCTAATCCAAGATTTACATCTTGTTTATTGTGGAAATAAAAGAACCAAGCAGGACTTTTTTTGGGGGGTGGGGGTGGGTGGGGGGGGGGTTGAGACATGTGAACAAAGAACAAGGAAGCATTTTAAAAACTTGTACTCCCCAAGGCACCATATAAGGTTGCAGTAGAGTTGAACTGGGTCAGGCCTCAGAGCTATTCTCTGCTTGCTTACAGCATGGAATCATATACTAGTGCCTGGACATGCATGAGGAAACAATGTGGGATGGAGGTGTTTTGTAGCTCAGAGGGATGCATCTGGTAATCCTCTGATTTTAAACTCAGTAAAAGAACCTTGAGTAAGCAGACACCCAGCGGTGACCCTGAAGCTCACAACTAATGTGAGGTTAATGCTGAGATCCTGCTGTGGCTAGTAGCTCTGCTGGGGCATCGACATCAAGATTTCTACTCATTAGATACAATAAAAGACCACTGAGCCCAGACGGAGCTCAAGAGCACTTGGATTATCATTTTGTGGATTTCACATGCACCACTGGAATACTGATTGTGCCTGCTGTTTGCGAGTGTGAACGAATGTGTTTCTCAAACTCATTTTGCATAAAACTTGTAAAGCTACATTCAAGGACCATTATTTACCAGAGTGCTACTTCATCCTAACTCAAAGCAAAAACTAGGCTAAAAAAATGCCTTGTTCAACTTTTTACTTTTTATTGTACATACTGAATTTTCCAAATCATACATATGCATTTTACTAAACATCACACGGTCCTGCTTGTGACAGGCCAGCAGGTATGTTTAGATTTTTATCTTCCGTGCCTTTCCATTCATTACAGGTTACCGATGGTGAAAAGTCAGCAATTCCCTTTCCCAAATCATTAACATGTTATATTTCCTGCAAGGGTGATTCGGCTTGAGGCAGGCGCTGACAAGACATCATCAACATATGTCTCAGAGCCTCGAGACAGCTCTGCTGACTGACCTGGTGTACATTACACCAATGCAGCGATTTGCATGATGGGAAACTCTGCTTTAACCATTCAATACTCCAATCAAAGCTTCAAATTATAGGAACAGATGATCCCATTCAAAGCACAACATGAACTTGTCTATCAGCACTTCTTTGCGGCTGCACAGAGGATTATGGACAGCAAGCCCAAAAGATTTTTTTTTCCTCTAGGATACTCAGCGGTTGTCTTTCCTGGGTCACTGAGGCAAGCATTTGTGTAAGAAAAAATCACAGAAAACAAACAGCAAAGGATTATTTACCTCTTTGAGCCATACAGCCCGAAGTAAAGAAGATTGACTTGCCATATATAAGAAAATCAATAAACCAAAGGATTAAGGTTCACACTGCAACATTTTCATCATCACACTGAAGTACACATCACTTCTGGTATATGCCTTCAGTGACCATATGCTGTGCTCTGGTGATTCATGAAGAGAACCCAACCCCATTAAACTACAGGAACAAAACAAACAACTCATCATCATGACATTAATTTATTTTTATACTCATTTGCTAAAGGGTGATGATGCCAGTTGGCCAATAAGGCACACAATGCAATCTACATTTGTCATTAAGATATAAGAAAGTGTTCATCCACCAACACTACTTAATGAAAATACAGAAACATAGCAAAGCATTGCCTTTATTCCTACACATATGGGTTGGACAGCTGATAACCAGGGTAAGCAACTATCTAAAAGAAGGTAGAGGACTGGTTGTTAAAGCTCAGCACTGAAAATAGGTCACCTGGTGTTTGAAAATAGGTCACCACAAGGTCAGATTCCTGACATTCAACAATGTGTTGAAGCTTGGATTGTTGAGACTGTTGCCGTGAACCAATGTTTCTATTTCTATTGACAAAACCGATTATATTGCACATTGAAAAAAAAAATTGTAATGTACAACACAGAACACACATTATACTCAGGTTTTTCAGTTAATGTAACTCATAGTTAACTGCAAAAAAAAAAATGCAATCAAGTGGTGGAGAGAGACAGGGAAAGCAAGAAAGGAAAGGTAAGCCGTAATATTGGAAGAGAAATAGTATGAGTAGTATGCATGCTATGACATTTCAGACCCAGCCATAATAAGACAGCAGGAGAAAGGCTGATCATCACACAGCAATCTGTGATAAAGCCGCGATGAGAGCTTAATGTTCAGGACTTCAGCCCACCTGCTCTCACTCAATAAGTGCTTAATCTCCCAGGCCTCTAGAGGGAGCTCTTTAGATGATTACTGACAGGTCTCCCTTGGGTACAGGTCAGCTATGCTGTTGGCCCGTTCGCCCTTTCAGAGCCACATATGGAGGGCCTCCATCTCGTATTACAGCTCCCTGAGCAGACCTAGAGCGATCTTGCACAGTTGGCCCATCATTCACCCAGAGGACATGAAGGCACATCTTCCAGCGCTTCACATATCACTCATCCTCTGCTTCCAAACAAATGTCTGTCCAGAAGCATTAACGTTACACCCACACAATAGTCTGCCAGAGCTCCGTGCTGGGCGTACTTGGCAAAAGCCTCAAAAGGCAGATGAAGGTGGAGGGGAAAAAATGAATAAATAAGACAGCTCCCTTGTTCTGTGCATTTCCCATGGAACAAAGACTCATTCTTGGAATTCTATGCACAGTGACAAGGAATATTGCTCTTTACATGAAAAACACATTGATGTGCCTCTATTTGAATTATGGAAAAAAGGACTACATCAGAGATCGGATAAATCTTTTGTGGCTGTCTAACAGAGATAGGGAGAAGAAAGAAGTATGACGTTAACATTAACATTAATTTATTTGGCAGATGCTTGTATTCAAAGTGACACTGAGCTTAGGCTGACTACTAACGAAGCATAAAACTGAGCAACTGAGGGTCCGGTGATGCCTCTTTAGTTAAACAGTGGTTGAACAGTGGCAGTCCTTGGGTTAAACCCATGACCTCTGGGGGGCAATGACTCTGTGGGAGTTCTGGGATTTGAATTTACAATCTCAAGAGACAATAGATCTTTAGTTGTCACAGAATCACCTTTGACCTCACAACTTTCTTTTTACTAGCACAGAACCTTGAGGTACCCCTTGATCCCTTATCTCGATTGAGGTAAGGATAGTTTGAGTGAGTGGGAATGGCTTTATCAGTCTGAGAGAGATTGGTATTTGTTTTACATGCAGGATATATGGATGGTACTCCGAATGGTGTGGGTAAAGCTGGCCATTCTCATGTCACTGTGATTAGCGATGGTGAGCATGGAGAGTGTCACTCATCACCTCCCCACCCAGTAGGACTTCCACCTTGGTTAACCCTCAGGGCCAAAAACCAACCCACAACAACCTGTGCCACTTTGGCAGCTGACCTCCATGCACACTTTCCACGGTACAGTCTTACTTGTTAAGCTTACAACAAACATGAAGGCTCCTTCACAGATCATGTACCTTGAGTTTTTCACTAGCATTGTGCCCTTTTGAAATAATGCACTGCACAACAAGAAAAAACTCATTACCTAGAGTGGCACAGTGTGAGTAAGAACCATTTCAGTGGCCTATCAATCTCCCATAACTAGATTGATGAGAAATAGTGCCTGTCACAAAACACACTCTAGAGAGAATGATGAACATAGAGTCCCCTGTGAGGTCAGACACAAAGGTTAGCGGGTCATGGAGTGCTTATTATTTTAATGGAGGCACTATTATTCAGTGAAAGATAAAAAGGGCGACTCTTGGTGCGTCCATCTTTGAGACGTCTAAAAAGGTTATGCACTTCAACTAAGATACAGGAAGTGTGATTAAATCAGTGAAAAGCTGTTTCTCTTGGCCTAGCATATAAGAACAGATTGTCCTTTTAGCAAAACAAATTAACAACATGGGCTAATATGAGAGTAGTCTAACTTAATGGCAGAACTACAACTCTTGGCCTGAAAGTGCAGAACAAGCACCGTCATGTCAACAGCAAATCAATTGAAGTAAAGGAAACTATGGATTCATATCAACAAAGCACACAAATTTTCTGGAATGTACAGCCATTTATGTGCAATTCGAAAAAATGTCAGCAGTGACACATGTACCGAAACTGTCTTGCGGAGGTGTTTTTAAAAAGTCCAGCCTGGATCGATAGGCTGAGGCGGATGGATGCTGTCTATTCTGGCAGAGCCAAAATGAGCACTGAGAGAGTGAGAGGGTGGTCTACATGCTGGCTGGCAGACCATTATATCTTCAACAAATGCGGGAGCTACAGAAAAAACATTGCATGTAACGTAATGTAACAGCTAAACTTAGTCCGTCCTCGGCGTGCCGAGCATGCCCAGGCCCCAGACACCTGGTGCCCTCAATCTCAGCTGGCCTGCCCAGGCTTTCCCCTTACAGTCTGTCAAAACCTCCTCCATCAGCTGGCCGGCTGGCCCACAGGGCCCTCGGCCAGCACACACACATGCTTGCAACCATGCACACTATTTTTCACAGTTCACTCAAAGGCTTCGGTGGAAAGTAACTCTGTAATGAGACAGATCTGAGAACTGTTTTAATGGGTGTGGCCTAATATTCTAATGAGCATGCTTTTTTGGCATCTAGTGTAATAAGTCTTGCTTTCACTGTAGGTTGCTGAGACTTTGACATAATGATATAAGCCTTGTGAGTAGTAAGGGCACATGAACTTTACACCAGATTTCATAAAATAGTGAGGAAAAACTATTTTTCATAATTTGCACTGTGTATGTGCAAGGCCAACTTAAACCTAATTGGAAAGTGTTTTAATCGGGCAATTTCTGAAGCGTTCACACAGTTACATATTAAATTCAGTATAAAATAACTTTGCATAATATACTTAGAAAGAATATACAACACAATTTTAACAAATAAAATTCAGATTCTTTTCACAGGTGATCATAAATCATACACCACAGATGATAAGATTGAATTACTGAAACATTAGGACACTGACTGAAAACTAATCTTTAACTTTTCTGCATTTGCAACCATTTTAGTAACCTGAGAAATACGGATTCACAGAGATGTTACTTGAGATGATCAACTTCCACCATTTCCTGAGGAACTACAAACTGACTCTCTCTCAGACCGCTCAGAATGGACCACATGGCCACACTGCAGTCTGGCAGCCAACCCCTCAGCTCTGAGCCAAGTCAACTCTGTCCCCAGCTTGGGCAGGTCATTCACACTTCCCTCATAAACACCAAAATTTGATAAAGCAGATCACCTACCCATAAATTAGCTTTCCCTTCTTCTATCCCACTTTCTTCCAAACAGAGCACTGTCTAATAGACAGAGATGACCATGAAAAGAAAACAACTAGTAAAGCTGTCTAATTCCTTTAAAATTAAAAAAGTAATCTTAATTACTTAAAATGTATTATCTGAAAGTATATAAATATTTATTAGCCATTGAGGAATATGGTCATGTTACTTGAGGTTATACACAAGCTAATATTGCTCTCTACATGAAAAACACATTGATGTGCCTCTATTTGAATTATGGAAAAAAGGACTACATCAGAGATCGGATAAATCTTTTGTGGCTGTCTAACAGAGATAGGGAGAAGAAAGAAGTATGACATTAACATTAGCATTGCATACACAGTGCTATTGACTAGTTATAGGGCCTTAAATATAAAAAAATATATAATAATTTTATAAAGCGATGGTAGGCAACTACCAAGCATAATACTGAGCTGTTTACTTGCGTTTAATTTTTTGATAGCTCTTTTCAGGCATGGGGTACATAACCTTACTGGCTTCACTAAGCTGTTTAAGATCTGACACCTTTCTGTCCTTCAAACATAAGTCACGTTTACGTTAAATGTCCAGACGTTCCCACAACCGTGAGGGAGAAAGCTACGGTGCCTCTCCTGTTTTTGCCATTATCATGAGATTCACAGTACATTAAGTGAGGTATAATATAACCCAGGCTTGCCAGATCACATTAACAAAATTCTGCCTAGGCGGTGCTGAATCCCCCGCCATCCCCCCAACCCCAAACTTGACTTTGCTGGGAATAGATTATCTGAATAGTACCTGAACAATAAAATCTTTTTCTGACAATTGCTTTTGTAATCTCATTCTGATTCAAGTGCATTCCAGGTCTGAACACATTATGGTCTCTAAAAGAGCTGGTCATTTCTAGTGCAAACCCACAAAATCCTGCTCTCATATCTACATCCTGACCCAAGGGCTCCAAGTTCAACAAGCTCTTTTGAGAAAATATTTTGCATGGGCCATGGTTGCATGACTGACATCGTAAGATAATACCCCAGCTCAAAACACTGCAATTGCTGTGGTATTTGTTTTGAAGTCTTCAATTGCAGCCGGTAATAGAAACATATTAAATCTACATTCAGGCTATTTTTATTTGATGAGGATGAAGGACATTTAGCCAGCATATTATCGTCATAGCCGTGCTTGATTAGCTTGTTAGACATGAAACTGAGTTCAACTGAACATTAATACTGGGCTGTAATGCATCAGATAAACACAGTTATTTATTTAGCATCCAGACGAAAGCGATTAGTCCTACTCAGTAAACTGCACGCCACCACATTTACCATGTTGTCTCAGTAGAGTGTTATTGCCATGCAGTAGTTCCCGCTCTATTGTTAGCCCACAAATTCTTTGGCTGTTCACTTTAACAGACTTACAGCATGGCCTTGCCCTGCAGGCAGAACAGAGCAGAATGATGAGATAGCAAGGCTGACACATACACACGACGCTATGTATTAATACACTGGCCAGTCAAGTTACAGGCACGGCAGGGCTTCATCCGGCCCACGCACGGTGAGAAATGGAGATCTGACAGTTGTGATACCGGCTCTAAGCATCAGCTCTCCTTCTTACTTATTATAGTACTGTACTTACAGTGCATCCCTAACTCATTACACTGTAACATTAATGTTGTTCCTGGCCTATCTAATCACAAATAAACCCATGTCTACTCGCTAAATATTTGGCAATGGCTGCCTTATTTATGCGTCTGGAATAAATCACAAAAAAACAACAAAAAAAAAAGCTTTCAGTTTAATCATGTATGAGGCTGTGGTGGGAAGGGAGGGGAAAGGACAAGGAAACGAAAGTGAAGGAAAGGTAAGAGGGACAGGGAAGGAATGGACCAAGGCAAAAGTTAGGATAAAAAGAAAGGAAAGGAAAGAAAAAATGGAAAGGAAAGGAAAGGAAATGAACAAAGGAAACACTATTAAAGACAATTTGTAATTCTTTAACAAAATTCTAATTCTAAGGAGTGGACCGATCACAATATACACACATTACAAAAACATATCCAGTCTGTCAGTTTTTCTGAAGCTTAATCAGTCAACTCAAACCTTATGGGAACTTGACTTTATGATTCTGTAGCTAAGCTGTCACTGCTGTCCAATGCATCTGGCTCTTATTGGCATAATTGTTGCTTTGTTTTTGTCTCAGGGCAAAATGAAGTGCTTTTGGAAGCCTCAAATAAAGTCCTAATAAAATATAAATTATATTGCTTTCCTTCAGCAGCTCATAATGCTTGGAAAGAGCTAATAACCGAATCGTAAAATCAATAAACTGTTAAGTGGGAAAATGAAGCAATCGAGAAAACCTGAGGTTTCTGCTGGTAAAACAGTCCCAGCCTACGTCTGACTGACAAACCTTGACCTAACACAAAGAATCTGTGCTTATTCATTCCACTGCAAAACGGCTTCCAGGCCTAGAGAGAGATGCTCGTCCACCCTCGACTCCGGCTCGGAGTTTAGAGTTGGAGTGGGCGCCTGTGTTTGCTTCAGGTTATATTTCCTTTCTAAAATGAGTGGAAATGTAAAGGTGCTTATTCTTGCAGCATGGTGCAGGATTTCTTTCCTTTTTCTCTATTGTGTGATTCATTTTGCCGTGGTTTACATGCTGATGATTAGAGTGGTTAGGATGTTGTTGCTTTTTTAGGACATAAAATACTGTATATATTGCATTGATATCTGATAATTAACATGGCATAACTGCATTTAATTTAAATTACATTTTTTTAAATTTGGTAAAAAATACAAACTCAGTAAGTGTACTGTAAACTAATTTATCACAGAATCTATATTACTTAGCCAACTTATGCTAGAATCTAATAAATTAATCTTGAATAAGACATAAACTTTTCATTTTGAGTCAGTACTATGCAAATGAAAGAAGACATTATCTCAAAGAGTTGCAATTTGCAAATTGCAAATTGGTACTAGAAAACAGTGTACGCTTTGTAATCAAGAGACATAGAATTATAAAAAGACCAACAGGAAATCAGCACCCATTTGCATTGTGTCCTGTGTGGGGAAATGATCAGAGCACTCACTGAATTTTGGGGGTTCTTAAACTATTTTGACACACAATTTGATTCCGGTTATTAGTGACTCTCAAAAGTACGGACATAAATAACAACGCTGCACATTTTTTTACAGACAAGACAGTATCCACAGTTGGGATGCGGCCATAGGAATGAGGTACAAGCCGAGTCCCGACAACATCACAGCCATTGTGATATTCAGTACAACAGAACAACCTTGAGTCTGATATTGATTTTATGCTTTTTAATTCGGTTCTTAGGGTTAGGGTTAATATCATCAGATTATGATTCGCTTGCTCCGACCAAACATATCCTTCCTCGACGGGAGAAACTAGACATGAGTTGGCGACCTACAGTTAGTGATTGACAGAGTGATACACATAGTTCAACATGTTGTTATGCTCTATAGTATATCACCACTCGTGGAATTCCTCTCATCAATTCAGATTACACATTTGGAATCAAGTGTTGTATAAAAACCAATGAAGCATGATGAAAAGCCACTGAAGAGTCCAATGCATTTTAGTTTTTGGTCAATTTCAGTCATCTTTGCCTTTTCTTTGTTTTCCTAGTAATCTATCTGAACCTTTTTTTTTTCTCATAATGCTTTGACAAAACCACTTTGTCCAATAACCTCTGACAAGCATCATTTGGGCTGAATGCTTTTGAAAATACCTGAGAAACACTCAGAAAGGTTGAGGTTGAGGAGCTGTGCAGCACGGTCGGAGGTCTGCTGATGATTTTGCACTTTCTCTAATCCTCTTTCAGTGCTAAAGAAAAGCAGTTGAGCATTGATTCAGCAAAGAAAAAAGAAAAAAATTGATCCCACACGCATCCAAAGCAAGATGTAAAATCCTTATTGTGAGCAGCAGAAGAGAGTATATTGGGAGCGATAAACCACAGATACAATACAGCTCAGGAAACCATTTGGTGGTCTTTTTGAATGGTGGGAAACTTGAACTGACCACATAACTATAGCTAAAGGCTCTGAGGGATCAGTATCTGCACAAAAAAGCAGGGAACACAAACCCACGTACACAAATGCAACAATAAATAACACGCAGAAAAAAAAAGCTGGGCCCACATTCAGTGCTGCCATGCATAGCATTCATCTGTGCCTGCTGGCTCTTGTCCCTTCACACTTGTCACTCTGAAATTCAGCCACTTGAATGTTTTCAAGTCATGTGAAGAGCCTCTTATGGGGTTGTTAGCGTGGGGGAAGTGTCAGGTGACAAAGCCTGGTGGGGGGGCCTCTCCAATCCCCAGGCACTTCAGCTTGTTGTCTACACAACGGCTAATTGGAAAAAACTATGGGGTTCGAAAATCCAAGGTTTAATCAGTATTTAGCACCATCTGGATGTGGGCTGCTGGCCTCCTTCTGCTTCTCTTTATTCAAGACTTCCTGCTAAAGCCGGGGACTGTCAAAACCTGCCACAAAATGGAGATGGACAACGAGAGAGATGTGCACATTGTAAAACACTGAAGATTTTATTATTTTTTTTGCAACATTTTTTGTGTTTTGTTTTTCAGCAAAGACTGATCATGCTTTATAAACACTGAACAGATGTGTCAGGTTTCTATTAAGGAAGCCAATGTCCTCCAGAGAAATGTCCTTTTTTTCGCATGGTACAGTAAATTCTGTGTTCAGGATCTGATTCACATGCAGGTGTCTGCAACTTGCGTTTCAATGCGACGTCATTGTGTCCTTCAATCCTTCATCGCATTGCACTGGATCTTTCAGCGAGAAAGCTGTTGCCTCAGCAGAAGAGAACAGTAGTCCCTAATGAGTCTTTCATAGCGCCGCAGCGTTAACAGCAGGTCTTTCACACTGCTGCATTGGAAACTGCTATGGTTGCCAAGTCTTTCTTCCATCGACAGGTCATGCTGAGGCATTTAACATGTTTTTTAGAGTGAGTTCCTCACACACAAACACCACACAAAGCACTGGAAGATTTGGTTATTCTCCCTACAAATCCAAGTGCAAATAGGGGCAGAAAAGGAGAGGGCTTAGTGGATTCCAGATTGCTTTACAAAAGGAGATGAAAGCAGCTGCACATGTTTACCAAAGAATGAGAGGATGGCAGCATGAAAGACAAAAATGTTGCTTTTTTTCTCTCTACAAAAATGCAATATCCACCCAAAACCTGGTGTCACAAGGTTTACACCCATACAGCTGTTGCTACAGTCATACTTCACGTCCTTATATACTGGTGGTTTCTTGATTGCCAGTATTGATTCAGTTGTGTCACTGGTACCAAGAATTGATGACAACAGGGGTGAGGGAGAGGCATTATTCAATTGCTAGTTCAAGCAAAGTGGATTTATTTACTGCCACTTAGGGAAAAACATAAATCTCAGACAGCAAGATGGTACAACGGATAGCCGTGAAGGTTTCCTCCGGGTTCTCTGGCTTTCTCCCACCAGTGAGTATACTGGCAACCAAATTATGAATGATTTGAATGTTTTTATGTGCATGGACTAATCAAGGCTCACCCATGGATGCAGGGACCAAAGGTTTACCTGTTTAGTCTGATCCCAGAGAAAAGCCAATGGCTTTGGCCTTACTGCAACCTAGAACAAAATGAAGCAATCAATCAAGATTAATAAATGATTAACAAACTACACTCTGACCATTCTCTGGGTGTTTACATTTGAGACATTAAAATCCCCTTAGCTGAAATGATTTATCATCCAAAAGCACCTTCATGAACCATTTTTAACAGCGATCAGCTACATACTAAGAATAGCTAAAACATGTCTTATCTTGATGGAAACGTTGCACAACTGGGTAGTATACAGTAGCTTCTAATGTATTTCACTCTGGATGGTGAAATTGAGTCTCAAAGCTGATTTTTTTTATTTTAAGTTTTTAGTATTAAACTCAGATTTAGGATCATGCTCTTGCAATTACTTTTGAGTTTTTCTATGTAGGTGTAAAAGTCTCAGTGGCTAAATCTGAAGAACTTTGAGGCTTCCTGCCATTGTCCACCAAGAAGAAGAGCTGTTATACGATATCATGCGCATTACATCAGAAAATCTTAGTTTAGGCCAATTAAAAGTCCATAGCTGGCTTTCACCATCTCGTCAAGTCTTTCCTTCCTCAAGGAATTCCCTGCCACCCTGAGGAGGTTTATGAGTGCTGCTGTTTGGAGTAAACATGATCATCTCCTTTTCACAGAAATATCATCTTCCTCATCTAAGAGGATTTGAAACATGAGATGCACTCAGTTCTTTTCCTCTCTGTGAGAGCCGGACAAGTTTCTAAATAAAAACTTAGGCACCGTTCACATGTAAGGAGGCTTAAGCTCACCTCACACTGAGGAACTGTCAGGTCCTTATATCCGTGATTATAATCCTGTCCTGACACGAGGTTTCTCATATTCACAGTGGTAGATCATCCATGAGGGATGTGTGCACTGGGGACAGCGAGCATTAAGATGATGTGGAAATACTTAACAGGAAAGTCACAAAGCATGTTTGTTTTATCAATGGGCTTGGCTGCAGCCTCAGAGGGATACAACTAAGACAGAATGTGTGTGTGTGTGTGTGTGTGTGAAAGAGAGAGAGAGTGAGAGAGAGCAAACTCTATTTTTAATGCATTAGCAGAACAATGGAGTACTGTAACCAATCCAGGTGTAAATATTTCGGAATATTTTTTAAACTAGCTCCAGCCTTACTGTGTTTTGCTGCAGGCTAAATAACAGATTGAGGGTGTTGTGTGGTGACAGGCCAATGTTGAAAGGTGTAGACTCTGTTGCCAGGGTGAGGTTTTAGAGCACACATTTGAAATAGCAGCTAGGAATTCCCCGTAATGCATCGAGACAGCACATTAGTGGGTGTCGCAAACGCTCGGCTTGTCATTATTGAGAAAGTGAAAATATGCCTAAACAGAAAGGCACTCATTTTCCTGTTGTGATTCACAATACTGGCAGTTTCATCAATACGCCTCCTTCGCCACCTCCACCCAGTGAGGTGTAGCCCCATTTTCTGCAAGGTGGAACCAGACACCCACTCCACATGGAGATGCAGTCAAGTTGTCAGGCTCAGAGCCCAACCTCAGATGTTACACAAATGGATACTATCCATGGCACATGAGGTTGAGATACCCTTATCTGGGTCTCAGAGAGCCCACCTCCTGTTTCTGCACTGCTCCCGCTCTGGTGCTACTGCACGTTAGAGGAGGACCAACTCCCGCTCTATCTTTGGAATGTGGGAGTCTAATCTGTGGAACACTTTGGGCCTGGGAGAAGACCCTCCGCGTTGACAGGCGATCTCTTCAGACAGACACCTTGGGCTGGTCAGGAATTCCAGGGGCTGATTAGCCTCATCTCTCTGCGTGTTCCACCCCCATTCACCCTCGAGCATTGCTCTCTCCCTCAGCCCTGATCAGGTCTCAGGGAGGACAACAACTGCCCAAACCCTGCCCTTGAGCTGGATCAGTCCACACCTCCTCTCACAGCCAGAGGGAATCGATTAAACACAGTGTGAGAACAATAGATAAAGACATTGCAAAGTGACAAGACAAGAATTTACAGGCATGTCATCATCACCATCATCCAAGTATGGTGACTAGAAATTTCCAACCGCTGATTTTCTTTGTTTCTGGTTTCTTCAAAAACATAATAATGAAATGAGAATACATCAGTAAAAAATCTGAAACTGGGCATCAGATCACTCAGATACTTGATTCTGTGTTTTCTGATTTGACATGCCTTTGTAATAAAGACATAACTTTTGTGCAATATTTCAGTTCATTTAAGCATTTAGGTTTGGACTTGTTTTACTTAAGGAAGTCAGGATTTCCACGTGATCTACAAATGGTCAAGCACAACCATGCTTAAAGTGTGGTGTGCATGTTCTCCCTGTGCTTGGTGGGTTTCTTCCTCATGCTCTGGTTTCATCCAACAATCCAAAGACATGCAGATTAGGCTAATTGGCATTCCAAAAATTGCCTGTAGTATGTGAGTGTGTGTATATCTATGTGTGCCTTGTGATAGACTGGCACCCTGACCAGGCTCCAGGCCTCCCATAATCCTGTATACCTATACAGGATAAAGGGGTATAGATGAAGAGTGAGTGAGTGAGTGAGTGAGTACCCACGGAATTTTAAGTTTGACTCCAATTATGCCAGCGATTTCAATCATAACAATACTACAGGTCCTCTTATAGCAATACTTATCAGACATTTCAATATTTAAAAGGATTTTTGTCCAATAATTGGACCATTCATTACATTTATGCTATTAGTCTGATATCGTTTTTTTTTTGTTTAGATTTTTAAACATATGTGCATGTGAACAAATAAAACTAAATATATAACCACATAAAATACGGAGTAACAAAGAAACACTTTTCCAAAGCTAAGTCTGACATAAATATTTACTGTATATAAGATGACTTGACTTGTTTTTTATTTTACATCATGTCTTACTGCATTGGCCACACCACACATGCAATGTATTTAAGAAGATTTTGTGAAAATAATGTGAATGTGTAAATTCCATAGTAATCATATTTCATGTTATAGGTTTATTTTGTACACAAAAACATGCCTCAGTATCAGATCAGTGCAAGGTATCAGCTAAAGGTCAGAGTTCTGACATACGAATGTAGTAGGTGGAAAGAAACACCTTTTTTAGGACTATAAAAGTGCCTCTGATTCTAACAGATGGGGCAAAGCTGTCCAGAGGGACAAAGACTTCAGTGTCATGCAGGTGTTTCTCCCAGCCTCCCAAACCTCCCTAATCCACTAACAAAAACACAGATCAGGAATTATTGACACACTTTGTCTCTGCACTGTCTGGTCCTCAGTTGCGTCCTTAAATAAAGTCCAGAGGTGAGGGAGGGACGAGCGATTCATCAGCTTTACACTGTATCTCATGCTGTACACCTCACTTAATTCTCACTCTCACTCCCTTCCACTTTCTCAAACTCAGTTCAGGGAGGGCAAGCGGTGGATCTGCTTGATGAATGAGCCATGAGAGATTTGTTTTGTGTCTCGCTTTCTATCTCTCTCAGTTTCTACCCCTGGTGCTCCGCTAATGAGTGTGCCGCTTGCCGGCGCACGGTGGCTGGCCATCAATATCCCTCCATCTGGCAGGTATAAAGGAGGGGAGCGGATGAGCCTCCGGCAGGCCCACATCTGCTTAAGCATCCATGCTCTGCTGCTGGTCTCCTTCACCACAAACACACACACACACACACACACACACACACACAGAGCAAAGGTAGCTGCTAATCCAACAGGCCTTGTTAGTGTGCACCGATGAACCGTTTATTTATTACATCACTCACACATGATTCTAGCAAATGAATATAACGTGCTACAGATGGCTGCCATGAGCGTTCAATGTTTTTGGGTGAATCAGGGTTGCGTGAAACGTGCAAGTACATGCCGTGCTGGCACATGATAGATTTCAGAACTCGATAGCTCAGACATCAGACGCAAATTCTTCCTAAGGCTCCCAAAGACAGTCTGTTATGGTCCCGCAACATTCCCAACCAATTATATAAACAGAGTACACTGGTAGCGGCTCAATCTTTTACCTGAGCCCAGGGCATTCAAACACGGAGAAAAGAAAAAAAGATAGAGAAAGAAAAAAGGAAAGATACAAAATGAAAAAGAAAGAGTGAGCGAGAGGAAAGAAGAGGGGCTTCAGAAGCTTCAATATGTTTCCTGTATTTCATTATATTTCCATCCCATTATTCAGCCACTGCTGTTTGGGTGGCCAAACATTTAAACAGCTGTTATTTTACTGAATTGGCAGAATGAGGACGCGGCCATTTCAGTATACGCCCCCCCCCCTGTAAAAGTTTTATGCATATGAGCAATTAGGCTTTAGATAGATGAATATTAAAGAACATGTTCTGCGGAAAATTCTTTAGCATTGTGTTGCAGATGAAAAAATTTATGTAATCTACATCTCAAAGCAATGAAATCCAATTTTATCTAAAAATGTTTTCATTACTACATGGCTAAAACCTCTGGCAATTATTTGAGTGCGGGCAGACATTTACAAAAATATTTGAATGGAGATAAAGTTGTTTTATTGGTTAGAAAACGCTGGATTTTGCAATTAAAGACGCAAACCTCATACACCAAAAATGTCTTGTTCGGTATCTGGAATTCTGTTAAATTCTGTTGTAAGGTAAAAAGCACTTGTGATGAAGAATAGTTGCTGTCCTATACCAGCAAATCCCAGGTAGAATCCAAAATTCAACAGTGCTGTGGTAATAGCTATGTTAGACTATCAATTAAAACAAGAAAATCGATCATTTTAATATGTATTAAATGCCTAGGGCTGGTCCGAATACCATTTTTTGAGCTTCGAGTATTCGAACATCGAATATTCGAAGCTTCGGTGGGAGGAGGCTGAATATATTCTTATCTTATCTTATCTTATGTTGATGGCTGCGATACCTGGGGATGTACCTATAGACAAATTACTACTAGGGTGGGCTACCGTACCCTATGACTGCTGTGCAGTATTCGCAAGAAATTTCCAAGCAAATTAAATGCACGTTTTAATCATGTGTAAAAATTACTGATTAACATGGCAGATGAAAGCTCGTTTTT
>JAQMYJ010000011.1:14100012-14114399 GCA_030014305.1 Clarias laeviceps | reverse complement strand
TCACGATGTTGGCGTTGCCGCAAGGGCTAGTCATTTAAGCGCGAATGAGAACCGTTTCGCAGGGATCGATGTCACGTTTTTTTTTTTTTTCCTTCTTCGAATATTCAAATCTCAAAATTAAAAATCGAATGCCATCCCTCCAAATGAATATTCGAATAATCGAATATTCTGGTCCAGTCCTATAAATTCCCATAAAGTTTTAATAAAAATCACTTAGAATAAGGTTTATGTCCTCATTTTTGGTTCTTTAGTGAGGATTTAAACATGCAATTTGTGCACATTGACATTCATTAGCTGTTAGATTAATTAGAAAAACAGCCTCAGTTTAAATCTATTAAAAAATTAATTTAATTTACTAAATTTAAAATTTAAAATAACTAAATTTGGTCCTCAAACATGGCTTGGCTGTTTGATTACATGGTACATTTAATCACCATTAGTTATACTTTTCTTTTTGTACTATTTCATCAAAATCAAAGCTCCAATACTTTTCTACAGATAGCTATTAGCAGCAGGATGGGCAGGATGAAGAAAAACATAGAGGGAGTCATCCTACTCCCACACCTCCGATAAAATCCAATATGAGTTTGTGACACTTGACTCAGCAAGAGCAGTTAACGACACCGCACCCATTAGCCAAATGGAGAGTACTTCAGCAGAATTGATCAGGACCCCTATCCACTTGCGTTCTGCCATTTTGCAGGCACTAACCTAACGGGGCAAAGGATAATAAATTTGCTCCAGAGATGACAAGCAGCAGAAGCAGCATCTCTAATGGCGAGTGACAGACACCGGGCTCTTCTCCCGCCCGCCCTGCTCCCTCCGCTGCGAGTCAGGGATTAATGTGTGCCAGGCTGCTTTTGATGTAGCCACAAAGCACCGCTGCAACCTTGTGGTAACCAAATGTGCAGCTCAGTTCCAGAGTGGTCAGTGATTCATCCACCCCGCTAGAGTTCTCCGATATTTTCCATTATTTTTTTGCAGTCAAATGTTTTTTTTTTTTTTTTTATAAAGAGGGACATATGAACATGACTCAAGAAGACAGAGTGAGTGATATTAGAAAAAGTCACCATCTATGGCTCTGCTCGTTCTGAATTCATGCTGAGATGGTTAAGTGAGAGGAAAGTTATTTGACAGAATAAAAGTCAAACAGGCAAGGAACTGGGTTTAACAGGCAAGGAACTGGGTTTAACAGGCAAGGAACTGGGTTTACACTTCACATTATTCCACATTCTTAATCACATGCTAAAGCAGGCTTTCCTGGTTTAAATCGAGTCCCAGTAAGAATTCGTTGAGCATAGATGCTTTTTTATTTGACCAGTACGGCCCATTCCTAAAGACAGAAATACTAGCTAAATTATTCTATTTAAACTGGCCCATGCGAAGACTTTATTATTAACCCATGTAAGGAAGTCTTGGTCTGCCTCAAGACAAATCCTTTTTGGCTCCGTATTTAGTTTGACGCAACCACAGTCGCAGTGATTTCTACATCCCCTAGAGATGTATTAAAATCTTTTACTGTGACCAAAATCTAGACGAACTATAAACGTCTGGCAAAGAGGTCTTTGTGCTCAGTGGGTTGCCTAAAAGTCCAGCTTTGCACTACAGGAGTTCTAACAACTCGCTGTCTGAAGCTGCTTTGATTCCTGCAGAGTTTAGTCCTATACTCTATCATTATTATCAAGCCACTGCCTGTCACCATCAGAACAACAGCTGACAGGGTTAGATACACGCGATCCCTGAAAAAGACATGCTGGCCCTCACCAATGCGCTGTCGGGCGATCGAGATTAAAAGCATATCCTTATGAAATATTGATCTTTTTGCCAGTGGTTCACAGATCTCGGATAACAAGGAGTCAATCGAGCAGCTCTCAGGTTCTAGCAGGGCTGAGAGAGAATACCAGAGGGGGTAAAGTCATGCCCTGATGAGCTCATACCTCCCTGCCCTTAATGTACAGATAACAATGCGCATGCAGCTTTTCATTAAAAGCACATGGTAAAAGCATATGGTAACAAACTAATTCATCATTCTTTCTTCCTCAGAGTCCACCTTCTTCTCTGCAGACAGAGTGGACAGAGCGTGCAGTGTGTTTCAATTGCCCAAGGTGCTGTTTCAGGATTTATCTTGGCCTATGAAGATGCAACATGTTTGCCTGAACGCTTTTTTCTCTTTTATCATGTGGATTCAGCTGCGTTAGCACGTTTGCATGAACACCCTCATGCTTCCATGCAAATATTGCCTTAGCAAACACATTACACACGCACACATCAAATTAGTAATTGCTTTCACTGTACCTGGCAGCACATGACTTAGAATAACAGTCCATTGTGTTTCTGAACCTACACCTAGTGCTGGCACAGGTTCCAGTCATCTGATATTGGTGCCACCAGGTTGGAGAGGGAATAGCTTTGCTGAGGTAAGATCAAGGGACACACAAACAAACAGATACTGCGATACCGCCGTATGACCCAAGTTCTCACACTATTAACAAAAGAGGTCGCACATAAAAACCCCAGGCGCTCGTATGGGGCCGACATTGCGCTAAACATAGTAATTATCTCAGTCAGAAGCTGGCAGGAGAACAATTGGCTTTTCAGAGCAGTTTTAGAGGAGAATAAGCGGGAAAGCCAGGACTATGTACCTTGTACCATGTATTCCCTTTCCTCCAAGAATGAAGACTCAGCTTACTCTGCCCATGCTAAGGGAAACAAGCAGGAAGTACCAGAGTAATTGCTTTTGTATGTGAAAAGTGGGGGGGGGGGTGCTGGCACTCACACTATGTGGTGCAAGATGGGACTCACGGCTGTCGTGCAGCAGTGAGTAGCATTTGAGACCTGGCAGACTTTAGCACAGCAAAGGTCAGAGTGGTAGATGGCACAGTCTCTTGGGATGCTACTGTAAACCTACAAATCCAACTGCTGATTAGGCCTGAGCCACTCATTTGCGCGTGATGCTAAGGAGTAGCACAGAATTAGCCTCGAACAAACACTGAGGATACAGAGTGACAGTTTAGTGAGTGGATCAGATAACATGACAGAAAGGCAAACAGTATCAATGGCCTTGAGTTGAAAATCCATACTTGTGTAGAGAAAATTATTCATGACTCTAATTATCCCAAACCACGGACTTTAAATGTACAAATCTCATTGTGTCTGGTTTTAACTTGAAAAAGACCTGTGTGCGTGTGTGTGTGCGTGTGTGTGTGTGTGTTCAAATAAAAAGGTGAATAGCTAGTTGGGAATGCTAATATGGACAAATTTGTACAATCACGTTTTAAAAAAAATACATTTTAGATCAATTAAATGTCTTCGCCCTTTAAAATTAATATGCCTTGCCACATCACTTTGACCACATGTCTGATATGGACAGTTTGACAGAAAAACGAGATCTCCATTTTGGCAGTTTTTTGTGCATTGTTTCTTTGAGTCACACAGGTCTTAAAAAGCACAAATGTCACAATCCAATGTCAAATATTATTTGGTTATATATAGTTTGAATTTTGTATGATTTTGCAAAAAGCTCTAACCTCCACCTCCTACAGTTTTCTCACAATGGATAAATCAGCCTGTAGTTTCTGTATATTTAGTGTTTGTATGTAAATATGCAGTTCAGTATAAATAATATTGTTGGTTGAATTTTAGATACAAAAAATATAGCAAACTCATGCTATGATTATACTTTTGTAGTGCGTCAATGGCAGCAAATTGTAACAAGGGGTAAAGTGATGAGGCATATAAAAACATTTTCATTTTTTGACAATATTGTTGAAAATCATAAGAAACATTAAAAACCATACAAAAACTTACAATCCCTCATCAGGCTACACAACATAGCAGGCATTATCAGACATATCAATCACTACAACTTCCCGCACACAACACGTGTATCTCATGTCTCTGGTGGACAAAGTGACAGTGTGTCTCCTGAGCAGTGTTGGGTGGAACGCGTTACAAAGTAGAGTACTCGGATTACGTTTCTGATGTAACGAGTAATCTAGCGCATTAGGTCCGCCATTTAAGTACTCAGTTATTTAGTTATTTTTTCAAAAATGTAATCCGTTATTCAGACAGCAGTCATTCTCAGTCCGTTTATGTGTGTGTGTGTGTGTGTGTGAGTGTGAAAGTCGTCCTACAAGCCCCGCAACCCGATAACCCGCCCCCCTCTGTTATTCCTGTTATTACCCCTATCTCACCAATATGGTTTGACTATGCGAGGACTGATGCGCAGAAAGATGGAAACCTAATCACAGCGCCAAAACTCGCAGTGAATCATGATGAACCGTATTTACGGCTACCGCGTGAAACCGCGTAGGTGAGATAGGGGTTTTAGTAGTTAACAGATTATGGGCCAAACAACATGCATGAGGAATCACAAAGGAGATTTCATTTTCTGCAGTGGAAAAGTACTCTAACTATTTACTTTTATCAGAAAGTAACACTATAAATGTAACTGATTACTTTTTAGAGACAGTAATTTTGTAATTTAATTAGTTACTTTAAAAAGTAACATCCTCCAACACTGCTCCTGAGTGTTGTAGTATTATCTCTCTGCTGAATCTTCTTTCAGAAATATTACTTTTGTACATATTGAAGTGCATCATTGCTCCCAAATACATCAAACCAGTGTTACTGACAGTTCAAAGCTTCTAAAAGATGAATATGTACAGATTTTCATTTCAAAATTGTTTTGTTAAAAACAACCATGTGTGCACACGGACAAAGCTTTGGCAAACTGAGGTAAAATGCAAAAATGGTTAAGCTTGTTTTGCCGTCTCAAACTGTTAATATCTTCCCATATAATACATCAGATTTGGGAAATGTTTGCTCTTTGAACAGCATATGTAAAGAGCATCAGTGTCTTCTAATGCCAGACGGAGCTGACGACATTTGCTCTGCCATCTTTTTATGACAAAGCCTCCAAACGCTTTCTATTTGTCTGGCTAATCAACACTAATTCAACAGATATTGTCCTTACAAGTACAGCACCCGGTGCATATCTTTTAAGAAAAATATTAAAATAGGATTCTTTAATTAATCTTACATATCGGAGACGCTTGAGCTCCAGAGATCCCACAGAGCTGGGGCTGAGGCTCAAAGGACAGGTGTGTTATGAATGGGACAGATATCTGTTCCATATTATTATCAAGGATGCTTCAACATACCATGACTTTTGAAGAACTGAGATAAGAATTTTTTGGCAATATTTATCTGACATGTCTAGACTCTTTTAGAGACTGAGAAGAAATGCAGTACGTATACATGAAACGTCAAGGTTGTCCTTTTGTGCTTAGTGTGATAAAATCTGTCTTGTAAGGACTATGATTTCAGACTTATGTCCTTTTTTGAGAAAAATGACAATAAGAATAAATTATTCTTGGGCAAAAAAACTTTGTGGATTAGACTGTATTATGCAAGTTACGGAGAAAAAAAGAGTTTGAATTAATCTAGCAATAAGTCTTTCTAGAAGATGGGCAGATTACCCCGACATGAAAGTAACTTTCATTGTCCCCATTTACATTAAGCTTAAAAATCAGTTAATAATCTAACTAAAAGCTCAAACACAAAAAAATTCTTCAGAAAAAAATATGGAATAGGGGTGTTAATATTCTTTGAATAACCTGGTAAATAAAAGAACAATGGCCATGTGTAAAAAAGGAGTAGAGTTGCCAATCGTCCTGTAAAATACTGAATTGTCCCATAATAGGAAACTAAAAGCCATGTTCTATATTGAACCAATACCGGACGCTATTTGTTCTGTATTTTTGAGAATCTAAAAGTGAAATCTATGGGAGAGGAATATTGCAGGTCAAACTACTAAGACACGGGGAATAATATGATATACAGTAGACCCTGTCATGGTCTCTACCAAAACAGAGAACAGAGACTGTGTTTCTCATTGGTCATGTCTCGAATCCCAGGGCGGCATCTTGCTAGGGGGCGGCACTGAGCATGCAGGGAAAAAATAAAGGCAAAGTTGACTCTGTGGGGTAATTACCCATAGCAAAGAAACTCCAAGATGAGATCTTATGCTAATCTCTTCTTTGTCTCTTAGACAGAAATGAGCCATCGTTGAGACTTGAATGAGATATAGGTGTTTTCTGCATGTTCTAAAAAGGGTCTCAAATGTGGTTCATTACCTTTAAATCTCAGAGATAGATTACATTTGTCTTGTGTGCGACTCACATGCAGAAATGAGCCATTTTTGAGACTTGAATGAGATTTTAGTCGTTGTCTCAATCTTCTCAAATGTATCTCAAATATGGTTCATTACCTCTAATTCTCAGAGATAGTTCATACAGTATTTGTCTCAGGTGCGACTCACATATTTTCTGTTTTCCCAAAGCAGGGTTTTCTGATATGTTCTGATATGATGCTTTTTAGTCATGTGTGTATAGTTAGTTCAAATGAAATAAAATTGAGTTCTTTATATTGAAGAATATATTCTGCTGAAAAATGTGACTCTATATTACACAATCCTGACTCATATACAGTGTATTTATTAAAACATAGTGCAAAGAATGGATAAAATGCTTTGGGATGCCATCTACATTAAGAATGTTTAATACTTTTTTTATACTTCATCTTACTCTTCACATACGAGTAGATGGAGGGGAGGGTTAGTAGGTTGGATCTCTGAAATGAAGATATGTAGATTTGTAGGTTGGTAACAACTAAAGTCAATTACAAAATTGCTTTGTAATAGATAAATGTTTCATTTCAAAATCTAGATTCTTTATTTATAAAAAAAAATCCAACCACCAGTTATTTTATCATACAGCCCCTAGTTAATCAACATGGCTAACCTTTTACAAATGTGTACACCTTAATGAATTTATTGAAATTAAACTGGCAAATGGCAAACTTACGTAAAGTAAGTGGGGTTTAGGAGAAATAGAAAGGACAAAGTCGAGCTTGTAATGAGACAGCTCAATTCAGTCTCATGAGACAAGAAAAAGCTCATTCTGAGCAACAAAATTTTGCTATGGGTAAAATTAACCACACTACAAAATGCCACAGAATAAACCACAGACCATAGAATGTAAACCAACCAACTATCAAATAATATTTGTTATTTTATTAATAACACATACATGCTATAAACAGCTTTTACAAATATATTGATTTGGTGTTCAAATCAAACCGGGACATGAGGGGAAACTTCTCGTGAAACCACGTAATAAGGCATAAAAAACAACCGTAAAACTACCTCCTTACAAAAAAACAAAAAAACAAAAAACAGATTTTAGTGAAATTCTTCTTTTTCATTTGTGTTCAATTATCATATTTGGATGATGTGTTAATGGTGTGGAAATAATAAAAAAAAATTGTTAACATAACAAGCAGTATGATTACAAACCGGAATGCGCTGAAGGGATGCACACATTTCTCACTGTAATCTTTAAACGCTTACGTTAAACCTTGCTATGTGCATATGCATACCTTTGGATGATACTGAATCGTATGTATACAGAGTTTCAGTTCATTTGTAACCTACAACTGGGATGAAATAATTCAGATTGGTGAAAAACCCATTGGCAAGTGGAAGTCTGGAGTCTGGTGCCAGTGATGGGAAAGTTGTTACTCAAGGCAGCCCACGCAGATCCGTAAGATTTATAATGAGAGACAGGAACACCTCATCCATCTGGCTGAAAATGAAACCGAGATGTTTATTTTATTTACAGCGTCAGAGACCAAGACAATATGGGTTATCATAAGACCCATATTAAAAGAAAGCACATGTTTGGCCTCACATGAGAGGCGAGTGTCAGGGAAACTGAGAAGCTGGGAGACACCCGGATTCGTCTGGGATGAGTCCAGTGATCTGAAATCTGGCCACTAACACAGACATGATACAGACACTTTAATGCTAACACACAGGCAATGCGTTTTGACATGCCAGGGAATTCTTTGGTGAAGAGCCCAGTGGACATCGACTGCATCACTGGCTTTGCATAAAATATTCTAGAAACATATAATAAGTTGAGACTGTTAACCCTAGTTTGTTCAGCCACAGCCTCAAGGTCAGTTCTGTGCTTTTGCAGAAACAAACATCATGAAAGTGTCTGCTCAGAGATCCCCAGAGCTTCAAAGAAAACCACACACCACCCAGCAGTACACACACACATACACACACATACACAGATTGCAAACCTAGCCAGTGTGCGAATTTGCTCCTAGCTGTGTGTGTGTGTGTGTGTGTGTGTGTGTGTGTGTGTGTGTGTGTGTGTGTGTGTGTGTGTATTTGTGCTTCTTTCGTGTGCAAAATCCTATCAATGTCACAAAGGTCACGCTGTCTCAAGATAACCCGGAGAGATTGCCATGAGATCCTGGGATTTTCAGCCCTATTATTTTGTGATTAGGTGTCACCCGAGTTTCTTCGGTGTCACAATGAAGCCTTTCATGTTGTGGGCTCTCGCGGCTGAACAGGCGCTTTCGTATTGGTATTCAGCACGATTAAAAAAAAACGGGAGAATCGGGCAGCTCACAATGCTTATTCAGACTGGAATTATATATAAACCAGTGCTTTTTTAGCTCTGAAGGAATTCTCTGTAAATGTAATTCCCACAGGAAGTTCACTTTCAAATGCTTAGTTTTGAATAAATTTTTTTTTTTCCCAATTTAATGGATACCAGTCAGTTTTCGCAGTTCAACTAATTCTGGTAGGTTTGTTTACAGAGGATGGTGAAAGCCTAAAGTCAGCAGTTGGCATCGACTTGGCAAAGGAAAGCATGTTAAGAAGACAACCCTGTCTAAACACTGCCTCACCATAACTCAACAAACACGAAACCGTTCAGTGGAGCCCAGAGATGTAGGGCTTATTTACTGAACTACTCAAGCGCACCCATCGTCAATTAGCGAATATAATTAATCTGTCAGCTGCACGTTTCAAATAAATAATCATTTAAGAGATATGATATGAATTGTGAATTAAAGTGCTGCTTTCATATTTTTTTTTATATATTTTTAAGATTCCTGTTATAAGTAACATAATAGCTTTAACAATCAAGGGTGTGTCCTAAAATATAGATTTTTTTAAAATAACATCTTTACCTCTGACTGTAACAAAGCCTTGATTTCTCCACATTAACAATTACTAAAAATTACTAACAAAATATGTTCAACCCAAAAGCACTAACAGAAACGCATCGTCAAGTGTTTATTTGAAGTAAACAGATGGTGACTGGCAGCACATATTTATGTGTTTATGTATTTTACTTGATATACTGCTGTACTAAATTAATGGCTGTTCGAGAAGTTTTACAGCCTGATTCAGCTGCCTGATTCAGACTCATAAAAGCGGTTCTCAGACCATGCCACATGACAGCACCACGACAGACTGAGTTAATCACAGGATCATTTGCACATTTCTATAGCCACAACTAAAAGCATTAGAACCATCTGTGACTGGCTGTGTTTGAAATATTTACAGTCTGAAAACTATTACAGTATTGTGGTATTATTAATCATTTCAAAACATACAACTCAGTGGTGCAAATGAAATATTATTATAAGGTCTCGGTATCAAAATCTCTTTGCACAAGTACATGTAATCTAAACCAAAAGGAAAAAAAAGATCAAAACTTTAAAATCTTGCTTCTCTATTAGGTTTACGAGGTTTCACTTCTCGATCATATCTAGCACATTGTCAGTGTTTATCACTTCATTGTCCTAAGCTGAAAGAAAGAATGAGAAAGAGAATGAGAAGCTGCACTGTAACATGTTTACAGCAGTCGGTGCATCTGCATTCGTGTGCAGAGAAATGGAGATACTGTAGTGTGATTTAGGGCAAGGCCTCAGGGAAGGTGGACGTTTTTGTTTTTTTTCTTCAGTTTTTACAGGATTCCCAGCCAGACACAAAAGAGATGAGAACCGCTGGACTAATTAACTGGACAGATAAAAGAAATGAACAGGTATTTGGAAGAAGTCAACGGTAATGTAACCCAATGAAAGTGTGATACTGTAAAAGATTAATCTGAGACCTAAAAGAGCACACGGATGATGTGGCCTGCTTCCATCTGGTTGCCACACAACAGACAGGAATAAAAAAAAATAAAAAATGTAAGCATTCTGAATGTGTTGAATGCTTGTCTGGGACTCATGTGAGACAAGTTTTCTGATGCTGGTGCTGGATCTGCTATCTGAACCTTCTATGCAGGGGTCAGTGCGGGCTACTTTGTTATGGTGATGGAGGTCTCATCGAGGTCGTGGGGAGCAACAAAAGCAGCGCTTGTACTGGTCATGCAGCGTGAACTCAACCAAGCGACCCTGCCTAGTGATTTTCTGCACAGGAAATTGCCAACAAAGGCCTTTTTAGGCACACACAATTAGCTGGGCACTCAAGGGGCATGTGTGAGTGCTTATCCATACACACACACATACACCCGTACACACACATACACACACACGGATGCATGCACCAGTGCACGCTTAAGCACTTCTCAAGGTTTTCAAGTGAAAAATCCATGTGAGCCAAAGCAAAATGGGATTAGCTGCTAATCTAGCTGGCAGAACACATGAGAATACAGCGGCGGCTAATATGAGAAGAGACGGCGCGGCTAGCCTATCAGATAAATTTTAGCATGCCGTTAGGTGGCCTCAGCAGCAGGGGTGAGAAAGAGAACACATTAGCGTGTGAAAAGTGATTGTGTTGATAGTCACACTCATGATGTGCAGTTTCCGTTGTTGAGTGAGATAGAAGTGTACAGTACACACACACACACACACACACACACACACATTTGCCTTACATTTTTTGAGGAACATTTCTTCATGTACAATATATGTATATATGGTTATAATTAAGATATAATATAATATAATATAATATAATATAATATAATATAATATAATATAATATAATATAATGCCTCTTTTCATTTTTCTAAATAAAGCTTTTTGTAATGGAGCAGTTTTCCCTGTAAGATTTGTTCCTGACCAACATATTAAACGTCCACACACACACACACACACACACACACACATAAACACACACATGGGGTAGATGGTGGGTGGGATCAGCCCGAGAATGTAATCACTAGCAGAGTTTGTGTTTATTTATTTGCGCGCACAATGCAAACGCCTTGCCTGTGACGTTTATTTAAGCAGCTAATGGCCCGAAAGCACAGGAAACCCAAGTCACTCAATCCCACATGAACACACTGATTGAACGCTCTTTTTGCCGTTATTGATGTGTAGGTTGTTCCGACAGAAAAACTTAAATGACTAACTGGCTGGTTAGAAATGAGCCAAGCCTTTTTTTATTTGTTCACATTAAGCTGGAGCAGACGTGCTGAAAGCTCCCGCATGGGCCAGAGAGACATGTCAGGTATTATTAGCATGCTTGCTCTTGCCTAAATCATTACTTACATCGGTAGGTGTTCATGACTTGATTGGAGTGCCCAGCTAGTTCTTTTGTGTTTTACTGCACTTACTTTTTGTCTTGTGTTTTTTTTTCTTTATATAAGTGATTCAACTTTTGCATTAAAAAGCAGTTATGTTCTTTGAGTATTTTAAAATGAGAATAAAAGCATTGCAGAACTCTCAGGCAATAGGTTAATGTTATTGAATTATTTGTCAGATACACTGAGTACTCGAGACGTATCCTTATAAATTTCCATTTAAAATTTCTGTTTTACTTTAATAGCTAATTCAGCAGAAAAAAAAATCATATATTCATCGTCCCATAAGTCTCCTTCATGGCAATTACTTAATTTACTTATATTTATAGCTTATATATCTATTTTATCCTTATTCTATTTGTTTTTTTTAATAGTCATTGTGATGTGTCTTTTTATTTATCTATGTTACAAAAATTACAAAAAAAGTAAGGCTCTTGTGCTTTGTTGTGTTTTTATCAGTGTTACACATAGTTTAATCATCAATTAAATTCATTCATCGGAATAAAAATTGCATCAGGGCCTCCCTAGGGCTTCTTGTTTCCGTCATCATTTTTTCCACAGAGAACGATTTTAACAACTGACATACATGCCACAATAACCCCGGATGTATTTTTTACCTTTATGTACAAAATGAAATCAAGACCTTGAACTGAGACAAAAAACGTGACAATAAATACCAAAAACATCAATTTATCATAGATGACTCTCTTATTCATCAAGGCTCATTTACTTGAGTGGCAAAGTGATGTTTCCACACAAATACTTTAACAGGACACACGCATTTAATTTGAAGAGCCTCCAGAGAGCACGGCACGCGATTCACTATCAGGATATCGGATATCACACAGTTAGCACCTTTTCACTCAAAACACCACTGGCATGACTTGTAAAAATGCCTGTGGGTTTTACGCAGTCATGGATACGAGCGAGCTGCTCTCTCTCTCTGCCTTGTCCTTCTCTTTTTCTTTTCCGCCGCTCCTTGTGCTTAGATTGGAGCTTTTTTTTTCTTTTTTTTTGACAAACACAGCAATTCAATTAGCACCTGAAAGATAGCAGATTCCTCAGGGGTAATTACATTGTGGTTTTGTACTCTCTAATTGGAGGGTTTTAGGTTGAGCGTGGCCTTCATCAGCACCTGTGCGATCGCTGTCCGATATTCCATTCTCACTTTGTTTGTCTCTGGGCTTCCTTGGCGGTGATTGTGTGCAGCAGTTCCAGAATTGAAGAAGGTGCCGATTACGACTAGGCTGGACGTGTCTGCCTCTCATTAATCATGCTGAGGAAAGGGAGTGTTAACCAAACAGCATTCGTGTTGCTTCAGCTATCAGGTATCTGCACTTTCATTAACATGCCGCAACCATCATTAAGTCGGTAACGTGAATGGAGCTCTCTGGCAGCTTACAGTTACAGACAATGAGAGATGTAATGAATAAAAACTAGCCTCTCATTATGAAAAGCAGGAAGAAGGACAGTAATATTAAAGATGTAAATTGACCACAGCCTGCAGGCCAGTGGGGGGGGATTTGTTCAGAGCTCATTGACTGCTTAAGCCTGAATTGACTTCTTCCTGACACTGCAAATCTCTCTGCCACGCATGGTTATTCGAGGAGCGCCAGCAGCTAACAGTGCTGAAGAGTGACCTAGGTTACTACACACACACACACACACACACACACACACACACATTATTTAAACTCTGAAAATAAACCCAACATGACCTCACACTAAAAGCTAACACTGGGCAGTGGATAAGGAGTTCTTTGCCAGACAAATCTCAATCTCATTTAACCCCATCAGACCAGCGGCACGATTGAAAGAACTGTGATTGCAAATGTAAAACCAATATCTCGCTGGCCAAACTAATAACACAATAACAAACTTTGGCTCCATGCTTTGTGCTGTTAATGGGTTGTGCCTATTAGAATACAAATACAATGGGTAAGGAATAAAAGACTTAACATTATAAAAAGTATCAGACTCAGTTAATTTGTATCCTTTCCTCCATTTGTAGGCTCAAAAAAAAGTATTTAAAAAATTGGCCTCATTTAGCATTTATGTACTGATGTGATTTTTTGTTTTACAACAATAAATGAAGAAGTTTGCAGTTTAGTCAGTTTAATATACCGTATCATAAGGAATTAGGTAAAGTACCAACAACAACAACAATAGTTCTTACACAGCATCGTGACAAGTGCATTTGCAAAACCCATCAAGCACCATGATGGAACTGCCTCTTATGAAGACCAACCCATGAAGGCAAGACCAAAACTTACCTCTGCGGCAGAGCAGTATATTTAGAGTTACCAGCCTCACCAATCACCAACACAAGCACCTCAGATTAGAGCCGTTATGAAGGATTTACAATGCATAAGAAGCAGCCACATCTCAACTGTTCAAAGGAGATTATTACATATTTTGAATGCCTTCAGCATTGTTTTACAACGTGGAAAAATAAAAATCAGGAAAGACCATGGAATTAGGTGTGTCCAAACTTTTGACTAGCAGTGTACAACAATAAGCCATAACATTAAAACCACTTAGATTTTAGGGTCCCCTTGTGCCAACAAAACATCTCTGAACTCTCCATGAGGCCTTTGTGGATACTGGCGCCGAATCCCTTGGGTGCTGTGCATGATAATCAAGGTTATTCAATTCACCTCAATGACCCATAATGTTATGGCTGGTCAGTTTAAACATCCCATTTTTATCTGTTTTTCTTGGGTCTTGTCTCTTTTATCCTAGAGGTCACTACATCAAAATAATTTGATCCACAAGATCTAGAAGAGGTTTTATGCCCTTCCTGTCACAACCCACCTGTTCTCTAACCGGGCTTGGCGGTAGTTTGCATTGGGTTAAGGGTCTTGCCCAAGAAACAAACAGGGGTTCAATTCAATTCAATTCAATTTTATTAGTATAGCGCTTTTAACAATTGTCATTGTCGCAAAGCAGCTTTACACAATCAAAAGAATTATTTAAGTTTGTATGGAA
>JAQMYJ010000011.1:14082795-14099912 GCA_030014305.1 Clarias laeviceps | reverse complement strand
GACAGTGGCAAGGAAAAACTCCCTGAGATGGTAATAGGAAGAAACCTTGAGAGGAACCAGACTCAACAGGGAACCCACCCTCATTTGGGTGGAACAGAGAGCAGGAATTGATCTGTATTCATACTGTGTGTTAGGTGGCAGCCAGTTCAGCTATAACAGTTGATGTTAATTGATATTAATATGAAGTCCAGGGGTTGGGCGCCCAAACCCTGACCATCCAATCAGCAACCCAAGAGCCTCAACCTTCCTCAGCCACCGCTGCCCCTAATGTTTACCATTATTTATCATTGTTTATTTTTGTCCAACGTATATATTTTTAAACATAAAAGTTAAAAATAAAATTCTTATCTTAATTTAAATATATTAATACATTAATGTTTTTGATCAGAGTAGTTAACAAGTTGCTACTTGTCCTCACTTCAATCACAGCAGCAAAAAAACCTTACCGGCATCTCATTTTCTTTTTCCTGAAAATCAAAAAGAACCTGCTGCTTTTCATGTCCTCTAGAAACCACAAAATGTAAACTTCAGATCTGAGAATTCAAAAGCACTGCGGTTTAAACTCTCATTGTTCAAAGTCTTTACTGAAAAAAGTATAGCAATAAATGTACGCTTTGCCTTTTTACATGATATATTTTATCTTTTTGCCTAAAAACAAAACATCAAAATAGGGTTTAAGTAAATGCTAGGCGTCATCTCGGTTCATCCACGATAGTGAGTAGTTTCGGAGAAAGCTTAGATGAAACGTCTTAAAATAGAAGCTCTGAACTGTCATCTCATAATTACTGTAACTTCAGCATGATGTGAATGCGCTATAAATAATTGCTCTGTCCACCGACAAAGATGGTGGATGACAACTGATCTGAGTGAGTAATACACTAAGCAGCACAACATTCTATCTGCTTGTCTACCAAATTACCAGAAAGATATTATCCAGATTAGCAAACCGGTTGCTCCAAGATTAACCAAAGACCTCTAGTTTTACATGAGTGAATAAACTGAGCAGCAGCAGTGCTTTATCATGGAATTTCCAGAAATATGATATGCATTGTACGTTTTTTTTTTCGTGCAAAAGGAATTGAAAAAAGCAAAGGAAAAAAAACAGCTTAATTTGCAGGTTCAACGTGCCCTTTCTATGCCCGAACCAAAAGCAGCATGAATCAGCATGAATTATTACTTTAGGATAATCAGACAGATTTCGTACACATGCTCCAGGAGACATAAAACATTCTAAATGCATCATAAACATCTCAGAGCAGAGAGGCGATTAGTTCAGGCCAGAGCCTCTTCGCTTGTGGGGCAGGAACTTAAAGCAATGTGAGTGTGACCCCAGATCATAAACCTCTAGATCTAACATTGCACCACTGCCATGGGGTCAGCTTCTGCTTCTTGCTTCTGTCTCGCAAACAGAATATTTTATCGTCTTGGTGTTAGAGAGGCCAGAAATAACAGGGTTCAGCTTCATCTGCATTCTAGAGTGTAACAAAGATCCAAAGAGTACTGTATATTCAGGGTCTTATTTCAATTCTTCATTTTATACCACAGTGCTTGAATCTGATCTGATAAATTTTCAATTTTTCACCTCTCAGAATACTGCAGCGACATATCACATTTTTTTTATTAACAACCTCGTTCTGATATGTTTACATTTCTATAGGAACAGCTCATTGCTCCACATAATGCAAACACTAATACCTAAGGTAAAATGTGTTGTTACTGAAGCATTCAATCTTTAACATGGAGATCTTTAACACTACGAATTCTCAATATTTAACTCTACAAGAGATTTCTATATGAAATGTAACAAAATGTGATTTAGTGCTGGTTTAGTGTTTAGCACTGTTGCATTTCACCTCCAAGGTTGGGGGTTTGCATGTTCTACTTTGGTGGGTTACGTCTCTGTACCCCAGTTTCCTTCTACAGTCCAAAGACATGTGGTGTACGATGAATGGTGTTTCCAAATTCCACTTAGTGTATGTGTGTGTGTGTGCGTGTGTGTGTGTGCATTGAGTTTCTAGAGACAGACTCCAGGTCCCTGAGACCCTCTATAGAAAATAGATGGATGGACAGAACTTCCCTGAAATCTCCCGTTTCAGTTTGTTTTTTTGTAACATTAAGTAAGTTTCCTGACACAGCAAAGTCTTCAAGACAAAGGGGATTATGACTTGTTCTTTCTTTTTTTATAGATATATTTCATTCTTGTAGCTTCAAGAAAAGAAGGCAATAAAGAGGCCGACGTGGGATCTGTTTATAGCTGCTTAAACATATTAACTTCATTTGCAATTGTCCCATAAAGGAGGAAAATTACAAGCAGTTTATTATTAATAAATGCAAAAGTATAAATGCTGCACTATAAAGGGAATAATACAGTGTAGTAAATAATAGTGCACACTTGCTGTTATAATAAAACAATCAACTTTGGGAAGGTAACAGAAGCCCCACCTCAGCAGACCATCCTGTTGTTGATTATTGGTTATTCTCTACAAAAGAATGCCACGTTTTGTTTTATTTATATATTGTTTTATATGCATGTTTTATTTCGTGCTCATAAAGCGAGCAGCACAGCACTACATTTTCTGTTATAAGCTTACACCATTTACTCTGCTAATATATTAAATGATATATTTTACATTAAATAGCTGAAGCACGTTTTTTTTTTTTTTTGAGGTTATGTGTGGCTAACGAGTTTGCTCTGTCCAACATTATCCTGAGAACAAAAAGAAAAACCTGAACTATTAATTAGTGTTTTCTGGTTTGTGTGAAATGAATGCAAATGAATGAGTACTTTTGTTTGTCTGTTAATGTGGGTGGTGAAAAAAACAGCATTATCTGTTCCTTGCTTTTTCCCATCACACACACACACACACACACACACACACATTTACACGCACTTTAAGTTGCATGTAGACTGTTTAATGAGGTCCAAAGCTGCTGTCGCCACTTGTCTCTTTCAGGAATGAAGTCACCACAATGGAGTTGTTTCTAATGGAGCCAGTAAATACTTGTGACCGAAAGACAGTCCTTAAAGACAACTAGAAATAGAGGTGACATCAGTCATGGTATAGGTCTCACCAGATACATTATTCATGACACAGATTATTAGTGATGGGAGTCAGTAACCATTCCATAATCGATCATCGGTTTGAAATAAACCGATTGATTAATAATCAGTTTAACAGCACATTACAATGCTTCTTGTACTCATTGTGTTTCTTGAAAATTGATCCCATCATTTAGTATTACTACCCCTAGAGCGCATTACACATATACACCATATACATCGACTAGGATTACTCGCATAAGCATCTATCACTGGATATATTAATGTTCCAGCTGTCAAAGAAGAAGTACATTGTTATTGTAGGCCAATCAGTATTTACCATTATGCGCACAATCCTTTTGACAGATTTTGTTTATTACACTCATCATGTTAAAATTTGTTGGTGGTTTACTTGTATAATTTTTCCTAAAGCCAAAGTACACCCATATCCGGGAGCTGCCTTCTTTTGATGATGATTTTATTACAGGGCATTGTGAGATATATCATCTGGCATTTTACTCAACAGTTGCGAGCATTTGCAGTTATCGGCACTATATGCATGTGCGTTCCTCTGACCTGACGCGTGCTTCCACTACACAGTATTTGTCTGGGTGCACAGAAAAGAAAAAAAAAAACATGCAACATGGTGTATTTTTGTAATTTTTAACTTTCATAATCATTCTCTTGAAATGCACAGGAAATCGATTGATCATCAACAATTGAATCAATATTATCAATATTACCTATATTCTAAATTCATTGTTTTATATTTATTTGATTTAACATTGTTTATTTGTAGTCTAGTTAACTTTAATTGTCTGATTTTGACTAGTCTAGCTAGATACATTAATCTTACTTAGTGTGGCTCTGCTCAGATATATCTGTCTGATTTTTTTGTCTCGGAAATCATTTTCACATATAGATTTTAGCAAGCACACTAGGTGTAAAAAAAGAAAAGAAGTAACTACTTTTTTGTGGTCAGGTTCACTGTAGATTCGTGAAAATACTGTGAACGAGGCAGGAATACACCCTAGATGGGATGTTGATTCATCCAACAGGGCCACGATATCACATAAATACAAATTGAGTGGTGTACGTGCACTGAGGAAAAAAAATAAAAACTCATCTCTCTTCTTTGTATGTGAAAACTACAGTTTCTTTAGTGGAAAAACTGGAGATATTTGCTTAACAATAAACACTTTTTATTAATTATATTTCTAGCCAAAAGTTCCAATTATTTAGAAACAGAAAATGAAAAGAAGTTGATTTATGGACTAACATTTAAGGTTTTATCAGGCGCATATCTCACTGGAGATCTGTAATCATACAAAACACAAGGCAATGCTAAAGCACAAGGGCAGTTTTGTAGGTCAGAAAGGGTTAAAAACTTACAAACGGGGCAGGACGTGCCACATCTGATAAGTGTAATAGCAGAGCAATGTGTAGCGATGTTAACTGCAGCGTCTCCGCCCTGTCTGCTCCCACATTTCCACCGCAAATAAAACGAGTGATTGTCGACTATGCGCGAGTGGGGACTCAAATTAAAATCATGCAGAGCCTCGAAATCATCTGAAGAGCATCTGGGTCAATGATGAGCTCTGCGCTGCATCAGCCTCACACAGGAAGTGAAAAAACAAGACAGCAGTATTAAAAGGAATGGGACTTGCAAAAATGGAGGAATAATTAAAAAATACTGTATGAGTAAGAGTGAGTATGACGGTGTACATGCAGGGGCTGCTGGGAAAAAAAGCACAAGCACAGAGAATAGATCATTATCAGTTCAGCAGGGTCACTCAAGGATGGAAATCCGATATCAGATTTCGTCTTGAATAAATCGCACTGCCACTTTATATCCGTAGCCGTGGATTCGACTGTAGTTCATGTTCCTCACTGCCACAGTGTATTTATTGACGTGTCTGTAGTGGTTCATATCTTGTATTTAATAATGTTTGTGCTCAACGTTATCCTTTTGCCAGACTCATGTAACTGCACTGTCTACATACATCACATCCTGAATGTTGATCGAAACCAGAATCAGACCAAAGAGCACTTTATTTTACTGTAAGCCTCGGCAAGGCTGTGGGATGTAGCCAACAATTTATGTCAAGATATATATTTAAAGTGACTGGCAAACATGAAATATGCAGTGTATAGTATGTATGTTTTTTTTTTCCTTTCCTAAAATTAACCTGTGTAGGAGTGAAGAATGGAGACAATAATGTACAACATTTTACAAACGGCAGGCGGATTTATACTGCAAATTTATGATTAATATTATAAAATAATAATTAAATAGACATTTTTAATGAGGAAAAATTATATACTTCAAAAATATATACAAGGGTCAGGATTCTGCAATATAGAGTAACATACTGTACTTTTTTTTCAGCACAACCTAGGAAATCTGATGAAATGCATTTTATTTTATTGTAGCCAACTTCATAAACATACCTGAGCAACAAAAAATTTATGAAATAGACAAATAATAGCACAGATACAGTATGGTGGTTTCCAGCTGTTTCTATAATAAAAAATAATAGTAATATAAGCTTTTGGTGATTTCAAACAGCATTCATACATTCCGCATTTCTAACAGCATTCCTATATTCTGGTAGTGATCAACTTTAAGAGTTTTAATAGTAATGATAACTTGGGTTTAACCTGACATATCCCAAAACGCAAATGGCAAGTTTGATGTCAGTACTCCCCCGACAGTACACACTGGTATGACTTCCTTTACATACATTACAGCCTTCTGTGATTAAACAAAACACATGTAAACCCACATAACCAAAGAAAAGTACCAGCACAGACTTGAACTGAAGTACCATGTGAGCAGGTAAAGAGACTTCGAATGCAACCAAGCCAGAATTCTGGACAAATGCGATCCATATCTTCTAGTCAGCCTTGTAACACACTCAGTGGCAGAAATAAAACAAAGAATTCTATGAGGACTAGTACGGATAGGTCATTTCCACCAGCGAGGCCTTTGCCCCAGATCGGGGGACATTTTCACATATAAAGTGTTTGGGGCATGGAACCTCTGTCACTGTAAGAAGTATCACTGCATGTTTTTTGAAGGTTAACTACGATCAAAATGAAATGTGATAATAAAAAGAAAATTAAGTAGTTATTTATATAAATCATTCAAGTATTTATTTTATGCTGACTCAATGTTCTCCATGCCCTACTGATTTTTGTGCTGTCTTTGCACATTTGGTTAAAAATAAACCAAAATAAGTAGGTTTTTAATCCACAGCCACTGTTTTTCTTGGCGTTTGATATGTTTAAATATGGCAAGGGTGAAACTAAAACCAAATAACAAATGAACCAAATTATCCATTTCATTTGGATTTGGATTTAGCAGAATATCTTGAAAATAGTTTTGGTTCCAGCACCAATTCAGCCGCTGTTTGGGATCCATATCTGGTGAGGTCAGTGGCTTGGAGGTGGCACTGCTGCATTACCAAGACAACGACATGAGCAACTTAATTATGTGTAAAAAAAAAAATATATTAAGCACGCAGAAGGATTTGACAATCGTTGTAAATCAACAGTGGGGAGAAGAAACCAATTGTAAAGATTTTACTGAAAAATACTGAAAAAGTAGCTTCATGCTCAAAATCAAAGGTGTGGAAGCTGAACCATTATCATGTATCTCCCATCTTGAGCATAATTATGGTCTATACGCTGTGTTTCACAGACACCCACACCTGATTACGTAAATGTACAACTTTTACACTGCTGAAAATGTGGGCTGTTTTTTTTTCTTTTCCTTTTTTTCCTCTCAAGAGATTTATCAGTACCTTAAACCCACACATGCTCTGTGTTGGTGGAAAAGAGAGCGAGCAAAAGGTCTTCAGGAGTGTGTATGTGTGTATGTGTGTCTGTGTGTATGTGTGTGCGCATGTGTATATTTTATGCAGATACACACTCACTCTTACTCTTAGACCATATTAACAATTAAATGTGAATTCTGTGCCAGCTGGCAGTTTCTAAACTTTTATACACTACACCAAGCAAAGAAATCGTGTGCTCTTTATTAATTCCCGACAAATCTCATTGGTCACCAAACATCTGCAGAGAACGTATCTGTGCATCTATTGGACGATGTTTTTGACCACACCCACTGATTTCTCCATTTTGTGTGAACTAGTTCAAGAAAAGTGTGCAGTCGCTATAAGATAGTAACGAAGCTCTTATTCCAGCATCCAGTATCTGGTGAGAATTTTGGAGGGATGAATAAAATGAAAACGTGAATGCTGCTGATAATTTAATGATTAATGTGTGAGTTTGTGAAAAGATGATACAATATTTTTTTTTTAATAATGCTTTGGGTTTTTTTCTTTTTTTGGAGAACAATGCATGCAGGGTGTACAGTAAATGCATGTTGTGTGTCCCATGTGCATTGCGTGTACCACCCGAGCTCTCACACCTATGAGACTGAAGCAGTGCTCACGCATATAGTGCATTATTCCCTTTTTCACTTTGGGCCTTAAATCATTACTGAGGCTCAGAGGGGAATAACAGAGGACAGTCAAGCAAGTGAGAATCACAGGCATGTTGCATTCAACCCCTCAGTGCAGACGCATATAAGTTAACATGAAGTAATTGTTTTTTTTTTCCTAAGTTGTTTTATTACAAAACCCATTCTTTATCCTCCATTCAGGATGATCAAATTTGCCCCAAAATAAGAAATCTTATAAATGCCTTTTGTTTTATGGCCTTTAAACAGAGACTCTTTCGAAATTTTGTAAAAATCCTATATACATAGGCAGCCTTCCCTCACGGGCAGTGGTGATAATTTGATTATAACAGTGTATTGTATAATTGATTTTCAGCACAGGTCAATACTGCAGATGGGAAGAACAATAAAGCAGACAATATAGAGTATAAATTAGAAGAAGCAGAAAAATCTATTTTAAATTCAGGGAAAAAATACACAAATATATATATATATACATATATATATATATATATATATTATTATTTTTTCTTGAATTTAAAATCGATATTGACTCACATATGCCTATCCAAATTGGAATGTACTAAATCAGAGACAAATTAAACACAGGATATAAATGTGGAAATGAAGTTCATATGTGTTGGTGTTAGGTGGCATTGATAGAGAATGTTTTAGCAATTAAAAAGAAATAAATATTTCAACTGAAATGAATTATATGTAAGATTGTGAATTTATGAGAAGGAGGTTTGTTTTGTTCAATAAAAATGCTCAAACATCTATTTGTGCTTTTTTTGATAGATTTTCTGAGTGATTTATTTTGGAGGATAATTTTGGCCCTTGTTATTATGAGGATATTACAACATTTAAAGTCAATTTAAATTATACTGCTGGCAGATACTGGTATTATTTAAATTATAATTTTGTGTGTATATAAACAGACACTTCTGCTCTTATTTTCCCAACTAAACTGCAATCATATATTCAATATGCCATTGTTAATGCCATATATACTTATATAATAAGTTGTTAACTGAATTGGGGGTTGGGGGGGAGAGAGAGAGAGAGAGAGAGAGAAAGAGAGAAATTTGTTTGCAATAGCCTAAAGTTTATATTGCAGCTTCTGTTTCTTTATAGAGGCACAGGATAGAGATTTCCTTAAGTATAATGCAATAATATTTCTGACCTCTCTGGAAAATTACAAGGAAATTATGAAAGAAATTATATAGTTATTTTCCCCTTTTTTTCCACAATGGCTTCAAATATCATCCTCTAATGTGTATCTAGTCATCTAATTAGCTTTGTGTTCGGCATATACTGTATAAATAAACATACTACACTTCTAGCAAAACAGGAATTCTCAAGGGTGCTAACTTCACTATGAGGTTCTATTTTCAAAAAGCCTTTAAAGGTTCCTTTTTTAAGGTCCCACCAAAATAAGTTCAGATTGCCAACAAAACAAAACCTCCAGCTCATGTAAGCATATTTGTGAGAAAAGAATTCCTGTTTATCACTGCATCAATTAAAAAAAAAAATCATTAATAACATTACAGGACCTCAAATGCTAACTTTATTGCAAAAACTATTTTTCAAATTGTGTTCTGAAATTTTAACATTTTTTTCTTAACTTAAACCTCAGTACAATTCAATTACAAGTACAATTCTGCACATGGATTATATATTAATTAATATATTGAATATATTAACTAAATTATAATAATTAATTAATATATAATCCATGTGCTTGATTGTACTTTGACTTGAGATTAAAGACTAAGTATAATCATGCGTGCATTATATTATGTGTTCACAAATATTTTGATAAAAAAAATTTATTCTATGTTGAGAGTTTAGAATTTGACATTATTATTATTATTATTATTATTATCATTTAAATCATTCATATTTCTATTATAAGACTTGTGTCCTTTATACTGTTTGGTTAATAATGTATTCTTATTGTTGCTATAGCAACCTAACTCCAGATGGTTTCTGGTCACTAGTGTGAACCTAAAACTGTTGTCACTGTTAATTATCTTTATTACTTGTAGTAGATGATCAAATACAAGTTTAGATGCATATATTAGAAATGGTTTTGCTATGGATTATATTCAGGAATGAACCAATGAACATACAGGTGCCGATGTACATGCTAACATTTACAAAAGATCACATTAAGTAAATATATAGTTCAAAGAAATGCTTACCATGGAATTAGGAGCAAGTATACATTCATTTGCAAATACATTTAACAGCAGCATATTGCTTTGTGGTCATTGTGGTCAAGTTTCAGTTTCTGTCCAGATTGAATCCGAGAGTTTGTGCTATGCAGGCTGCTTTGAAGCAGGACGATCCTGACTAGCATCTTTCTCGCCCCCATTGTTAATGAGACAAAGCCGAGGTGTTCTCTCATTAGCACCTCATTGTAATCTGACACTGCTGAGTCACCTGTACAAAGCTCCTTCAACAAAACCCACTCTTTGCTTAACATCACAAAACACAATTTCCCTCTTATTATGACAGCGACACTGCAGTTTATTTTCACTCAGGCCGGAGTGAGGAGAATGACATTGTTGTATTACTCGAAGAAAAAAAGGCCAAGCTCAACTGACTGCATGCTGTCATGTTCCTCCGGCTCAGTGTCAGGACCTGTTACTCCACATGCCCTCTTTTCGGCTGCAAGTGTTTGCTGCCCGACGCACGCGATCTCCCTCTCAGCTCTGCACTCGGCCACCTTGCCGCTTCGCTGCACCCTCTCATCGCATTACTTCTGCTATTCTAACTTTTCCATCAATTATGCACAAGAATAACTGAGGCCAGGCCGGCACACAGGCATAAAGGAGGAAGAGTACAAGCCTGCGCGCTCCCTCTACCAGCGATACTAGTGCCAGGATGCCAGAACCGAGCGGCAAGCTGGCGCTTCCATGAAACCCAGCGACGCAAAATTTCGGATTTTGATGATATTTTATTTGGAAAGACATCACTCCAGCGTCCAAAGTGCTGCATCAATAATATTTCAAATTTGGCTAATACTCTGCGATTCCTGCCAGCAAAAATGTCAAACTTGGTTTCCTGATGTGCCTTTAAAAAAGCAGCTCTGCAAAGGACACAAAATGGAGGCGAGTTAGGAAATGGCTGCTCGCGTGCTTAGCCTCATCTCCGCTCTTTTTCCTCATAAAATCAACTATTTGACTCTTACTTTAGCAGTAATAATAAATACTGTATTCAATACGGTGTCATACCGGCCAGTACTAAACTCACAGATGTTAATCGTAAAAATATAAAACAACGGAACAAAATAGTGGGTAGAAAGTCGAGCCAAATGTAACACAGCACCGAATCAACCCGAAATTCCAATCATGAACGTCGTGACCTGGTTTTCCTCTGATGCTGCATGTGAAGGCTTTGAGCGACGTTGCTATCGCAAAGAATTTTTTATACTTTATCTATCCCAACGCTGCACTCAAATACAGCACGAGAAAATGCTGAGATTTTCTTTAAAGAACAATAATTTCTTACAGAAGATTCTGCAAATTTGTCTAACAGTGTTTTTGTAGCTTAGTTACTTTCAGAAACGTACAATAAAAACAGCAGAGGCATCCAGGATGGGAGTTAAACAAGAGTGTACACTCCTTCCCTAAAAGCACTGAATACATGACACCAACAGCACGGCAGTCAAGTGCAGTGACTCAATTTTTAATTAAGTTTTAATGAACCGTTCGAGGAAAAAAACGACACCACGCTTCCCTCTGAGACACATTAATTAGAATAAAAGTCTCGGCTACTAAAATAACATTTCAAAAACCATGTCACAGTGATGTTAGTTGCCAGGAATAGTGTTTTGCTGATTCGCCAGATATGATGACGGAGTTTCTAGAATAAAGACCAAAGAACCAAAGAGATGATCTACTGTCTCTTCCAACATAAAACCTATTGTCCAGATATCTAAAAAAAAAAAAAAAAACAGGCTGTGATTGAAAACACCTTAATAGGTGTAATCAAGCTTATGCATACAAATAGAGGCTTTGTAAATGTTTTGCTTGTTCATAACTGATGCAAATACATACATTTATATACAATAGCTGTTGCTATAGCTACATATCAGAAGGTTCTTTAAGTGAATTCATGTCTATTTTTAATTACAGCAAATACAAGATCAAGGATATTTATCACTTTCATGCCTTTCAACTGAGAAATGTATGTCTATGAAAACATAAATAACACATTAAAGGTTAAACGATATTTAGCTGTTAGGGTCAGAACTAGAGACTTATAAACAATGCTTAATATACACAAGTAGCATTAAATCCCTGCTTAATGCTATCTTCAAAGTTCATAACTTGTATTGTAAGCCTGACTAGGACAAAAACAAAAAATATCACCCCAGATAAATAAATTTCATTACTTGGGAATGAGCTTAGAAATAGTATTGTTAGCTTTAACTCAAACATGAGTTGGTTTAATATGTATCATTGATTATACAGTACATCATTTCATACATTCACTTTTTGATCATTTTGGGCACTCATATGGGCCTCTATTGTGTTCAGTGGAACCTTGGATTATGAGCATAATTTGTTCCGAAGCGGGCTCGTGTGCCAAAACACTCGTAAACCAAAGCAAATTTTCCCATAAGAAATAATGTAAACTCAAAAAAATAATAATAATAAAAAGAAAAAATCTCGACAGATAAGTGTTTCCGTTTATGCGCGCAGGCGCTGTGTGTGTGTTTGTGTATGTGTGTGAAGTAAGAGGAGGAATCAGCCCCTCCCGTCTCCCCCTTCTCACCTTACACAGTAAACCTTTCTCCTCTCTTATTTGAATTTCACACAAACACACACACACACACACACATACACACACACAAATTAACGGAAAGACTGTTTTGTCAGACAAATTTTCAAGGAACATCACTAATGACACTCGCGTGAGCACATACTAACGGAATCACTGCTGTAAAGTAAAACAAACAAACAAATGTACCTGCACTTTACCTTTGAAAAGAATCGTGAAGAGTTTCATCTGTAGAGCAGAGAGAGTGTGTGTGTGTGTGTGTGTGTGTGTGAAGCCGAGAGGAGGAGAGGGTGTGAAGGGGCACGGTGTCAAATTACATGTACGCACACACATAACGACAGGCTGAAACAGAGAGGAAGAAAATTAATCTTTAACCTCTCTAATGAGACTTTCTTTTGCTTTACACACGCGCACACACGTGTGTAAAATCTTATTCTGATTAAAATGCTTTGAGCATTTAAACATATCTTATCAGAGCAGCGTCCATGTAAAAAGTTAAGCTTCAATCTCTAATTAAAATATTTCAATCAATTTGAAGAACTATTTGCTACATGGCTACTTTGAGGCTAATGTTGCTAACTGTAACCTGTATTAATTTTCAATAGCAATAGAATAGTGTGCGGATATAGCAGTGTTATTTTGTGATGATACCCTGTTTAGTGATATACATTTTAAAATGAGAGCTACATCTCTGGTCTCTATCTTTCTTAAGAGCTTAATGATGGAATGTTAGTAGCTAACAAATATCCTAGCTTTCTTCAGCTGTTAGTTGTCTTTTAACTTTTATGTATACATTACTTTTAACTGAACATTGAGGATATTTCATGAAGGGTATTTTTTCCAGCTTTTTCCAGTTTCCGCATTCACTCTACATTAGCTAAGTAAACGCACATCTGCAAAGGGTCGTTCCAGAGTGGTTAACTTAAACTTACGGACATGACACATACACAATGAAACTGCGTGTTTAAGAGAGTTGTGAAACAGAAAGAACATCAAGCAGCCAGAAGAGAGGATCTCAGCTGCATTTTAGCTGGAACATTAACAGATCCATTTTTGGCTCTAAGCTCTAAGCTCTTACAGTACCAGTCAAAAGTTTGGACACAAGTTTTGATTAATTTCTTAAAATTCTAAAACAATGTTGGAGATTTCAAAAATATAAAAAAAAAAAAATATGGCATTAGGCAAACTATAACAAATATGGCATTAGGTAATTAAGTAACAACAATAGTCATTTTTATTTTAAGACATGAAGGTCAGCTGTTCTGGAATAATTCTTGCAAGAACAGTATTGTCAATTGAAGTTGCAAAACCCATTAAGCACCATGATGAAACTTGCTCTCATAAAGACCATCTCAGGAAAACAAGTCCAAAACTTACCCTTGCAGCAGAGAAGTTCATTTAGAGTTACCAGCCTCAAAAATTTCCAATTTACAGCACCTCAGATTAGAGCCATTATGAAGGCTTTACAGAGCATAAGTAGCAGACACATCTCAATATAAACTGTTCAAAAGACATTATTGTATATTTTAGATACCTATATCATTGTTATACAATGTAGAAAGAAATTAAAATTGTGAACGACCATGGAATTAGAAAGTGTGTCCAAACATTTGACTAGTTTTGGTATTGTATTTTAACTTGTTTAAAAGAGGGTATAATTTAAAACCACTGACAGGTGAAATGTAAGGGGCTGCTTAGGTGCATAATAGTTAGATAGAGTACCCATGCTGAACCAGGTCCACCACTGAAACTGCCTACAATAAGCAAGCACCATGAGAACTGGACCATGAAGCAATGGAAAAAGGTAGTGATGAACCATGTTTTCTTTTGATTCATGTTCATAGCTGTGTGTGTATCTTACCTGGGAAAAATATGGCAACACACTGTGTGAAGATGGTGATGGTGGAGGCAGTGAGATGCTGGGAAACCTTCAGTCCTGGCATTCATGTGGATGTTACTTTGACCTACCTAGACAGTGTTGCTGACCAGAGTACACCTCTTCATGGAAGCAGTGTTAACTAATGGCAGTGGCCTCTTTCAGCAGGATAATGTGCCCTGACACACTGCAAACCTTTCTCAAGAATGTTTTGACGAATGTCACCTCAAAACATTCCGAATTAACAATCTCAGTTAAATTGAGCATCTGATGTGCTTGACAAACAAGTCCAATTCATAGAGGCTCCACCTCACAACTTACAGGACTTAAAGGATCTGCTACTAGTGTCTTGGTGCCAGATATCACAGCCTGACAGGCACGAATTTGAAACAGAAAGAAAGTTTTTGGTGAATATTAGATGGAGAATTCTATCCAGGAACCATCAAGTTATTTTGGTGGAGAGGTTTACGTGCCCTCATGAACCTGGGAGCGGTGTTGTCTGGAGCCATGTGCTCCTGGTAGGGTCTCCCAAGGCAAAGTGGTCTCAGGAGAGGGACCAGACTCAGTATGGTTTAAAAAAAAACATGAAAAAAAAAGGGAGTAAAGTGACCCTGCCCGAAGGAAACATGTCTGGAGCCAGGCCTGGACAGAGGACCCGTCAGTGAGCGCCTGGTTGCCGGGTCTGCCACAGGGCCCAACCGGGCACAGCCCAAAAGAGCCCTGTCCTCCCCCATCTCGTGGACCCACCACCTGCGAGAGAAACCAATGGGGTTGGGTGCGCTGTTATTTGAGTAGCAGTGAAGGCTGAGAGCCTCGACGAACCAGACCCAGGCGGCAGATGTTCTTACTGTCAGAGCAGGAATCAAACCTGGGCAGGAATCGGACCCTGGAGGTGCAAGGCTAACAGTGCTAACCATGCCTCCAGAGAATGTGCGCCTGCACTTTACAGCTAAGCAAAAAAGAGTATATTTCTGATTATGGTAAATATAACAGAAATTATTATTTTTTCCTTTCTAACGGTCACCATGTTAATTAAAAAAATACTAACATATAGATTATACAGATTATAATCAGTTTTATTAATTTGCTTTTATTTTGAAAGACTGAAAAAGGCCATTTCCACCAACAGAAGTGTTCCTTCTATTAGTTCCTAGCCAAGTAGCTTAATTTTTATTAGCTTAATCTGTCGGACAAATGTCTCCATCATTATTTCCTATTGCGATTAAATGTGCCGTAATGAAGAGCAACAAAGAGCTCTCACTCTGAGCTTTCACCTCTGAATGTGCAGAGCAATCGTTAGCGCACTCCATGTTTCCCCACAATGCACATCAAGCAAATTTAGCCAACTTTAGGATCCTTTCAAGAAGTTTATCGGGGTTTTAGGGCCCGAAGTTGATGAATATGAATGGCCGGTGAGGTTGTGGCTCAGTGGAGGAGAAACAGAGGGGTGAAGGGGTTCAGAGGAAGTGTTTTGTGTCTCCGCACAATGGGCCGATGACCTCCAAAGCCTTTTAGAGACTTTCTGTTAATACCTTCTCCCAGACCTTCAAAGGAAGCAAAGAGGCCATTTCAACACTCACATTTTAAAGAAGAACTGAAAGTATGAGCAGTTTACTATGAGTAAACACGAAGGGATGAAAAACAGAAGAGTCCCAGGAGAGAGATGGATCACATAGGCAACAAAACAAATCTTGATTTCTGCTCTTTAAGGGAATAGCTGCATTTCTACAAATAGTCATGGGACTAATTATTTTAGTGTGTGTGGATATCATAAAAATCACCTCAACATTTTCAGATCTTTTATATTAACTGGTTCTTTTTTTAGTTCTTTTTGGAAATGGCTAATTTCAAAAAACAATTATTTCTCAATCAGAAGCAACAAAGCTGTTTGCCACATTTTTGGAACATCCATTAAACTCCCATCTGGTGAACTGAATTATGGGATTTCCAGAACCGTGATGCACACATGCGGTGCTCATGCAAACCTCTAATAGACAGCTGTGTTTTATTCTGTTTAATCAAACTCAGTGGTGGTGATGAGATTTTGAGGCATGCACAATAACAATAATGTGGAACACCGCTGTATATCATTTAACTGTTAATTGGAACATGCCTACAGCTTACAACCCTATTCAGCCAGAAGAAAATAAAAAACAAGGTAAGAGGTCAGGCAGTCTCTTCGTGTGAAGGGTCACTAAACAGCAGGATGTGTTGGATCCCCTGCAGGAGGACTCGTGTCATTTGACACACTTTGCACAGATGCAGGATTGAAATGCACTGCCTTCTGGTCCAATTTTAAGCCACTGTAGCTTTCTCAAAACTAACACTGACATGGAACTCATGCAAATCAGCTCTACAGTATCTTAGATAAAAATATCAATCCAACATTTTAAAAGATTTTTAGTAGAAAGGGTTTAGGGTAGAGTTTTTCAAGGAGCGTTGAAGTGGGCAATAAGTAATAATCAAAGTGGTGGGTTACTCTTATCACAGGATTGTTTTCTGACGTTACATCCCCAAGAGTTTAATTCCTCTTATAACATAGCTATTAGATAATGCAATTCTAGTGCTTTTTATTAATTGTATGACAAGTCATCAGGCTTTGTATGTTTTGCATATTTTAATTACAAGTTTTAAAATATATATATATATAACAGTTACTACAGAAATGCTAATGTTTTAGCACCAGAATATAAACCTTTTTCTTACTGTCAGAGCAGCTGTTATACAAACTTAATCTTTTGACTAATCAGATTCAGCAATTCTACAGAGCTGTGGTATAAGCCAAAAGACTGTATTACAATGCCAGGATAACAAAAACAATAACCCGTTAACATATTATAGGAAATGATTTCTTCAGTGATATCGGCTATTACATCGGCTACAGCTGATCCAAAACTCTGCTGCTCGACTATTAACGTCTACACGTAAAAGAGAACATATCTCTC
>JAQMYJ010000011.1:14060629-14082695 GCA_030014305.1 Clarias laeviceps | reverse complement strand
GAGCCGCTCCCTTCATTTGTTTTGTTTCTTTTCGTTTCTCTTTTCTTTGTGGACAATAAAATACATACAAGTCTAAAGCCTGCATTTGCGTTCGCCTCCTTTCCAGGGAAGACATGACAGCCAGTGGCACAGGAAACATTGCACGGGTGGAGGGAAGAATGGATTCCACTAAATAGCAGCAAATTCTGGAAGCAAACATCATGTGGATATTTCTACTAATTGTTTAACTCATTCTATTGAGAAAATGTAATAGATAATGTATTTATATAACTAATACAATTAGTTTGAGGCAATTAGGCAGCATGGTGGCGTAGTGGATAGCACTGTGGCCTTGCACCTCCAGGGTTGAGGATTTGATTCCTGCCTTGGGTGTGTGTGTGCCCTGTACATGGTGGGTTTCCTCCGGGTACTCCAGTTTCCTCCCACTGTCCAAAGACATGCAGATTAGGCTAATTGGCATTCCCAAAGTTTCTTTTTCCCAAATTCTCCTGGGTTAGGCTCCTGGCCCCACAATTTCTAACAGGAAAAGTGGTATAGAAGATGAATGAATAATTAGGCTGTCTCAAAAAATATTTGTTTACAGTAGCATTGAGGCTTTTTCTTCATGTTGAAGTGTATCATAGAGACCTGTAGGTTGTGTGTCATAACAGATTGGTATTTGAAGCTATTCCCCTTGACTCGAGTCCCAGTCCTGAGGGTCCCACAGCGTGATAACCAACACCATGTTTTACCATGGATCTGGTGTTCTTCAGGTGATCACAAGAAAAATAATACTACGTCACATATATGTGTAAACTTTTATGAGGATAAACAAGACAAATACTGTAGACTACATGTGTGCAGCAGAGCATTTAAAATATTCCAAGCAACACATGTACATTCAGGTCCATACATTTTGAAACAAAGATTACTTTGTTGCCATTTGGCCTCTGTAGATCACTACATTTGAATTTAAAATCAACCACTCAGAATTTAATTTTGAATTTTAAATGAAACACTCCAGATATAAGCAAGTCAGAGCTTTCAGCTTAAAGTCAAGCGGTTAGACAAAAGGTGTAAGGGATCACCCCTAGAGGGTGCTGTGTTTTTGTGCTTTTATGTTTTTGGACTCAGTTTCCCAGAAACCTCGGTCAGGTGATGAGAGCGCTCACCTGAACCGAGGTAGCTCATTAGTTCCTTTATAAATAGCTGATTGTTCTGGGAAACTGGGTCGAGCATTGGTTATGTAAAGTGGACATTTGTTTTGTGTTGTTTTTGTTTAGTTTAAGTTGGCATTTGTTTTATGGAGCTGTTTAGTTAAGTTTTACATCTGTTATGTTCACTTGGTGAGTGTCGAAAAGTGGAACAAAAATGGAAAAAGGACAAATTGCAAGTATCTTTTATTTTGTTGAGAGATAGTTGGCGTCTTTATCAGAAAACTGTAAAAGCTGCAAAAACCAAACATTACTCGGATTTAATTTTAGCTAACTGTCATAAGCCTCGCATTTTATTTTAATGCAATTCTCAATGGTCCCCAAATTGTCAGTTTCGAAAGCTCTTATGCAGTGTGTGAAAACTTTCTCCAGTTTTTTATTGATAAGGTTTCTTCTACAAGGGCTCTTATTACATCTCCTGCATGTAACCCATCTATTTCCATTTCTGTCTCTAGCTCTGATGTTTTTAACCAGTTTGAGCCCATTTCTCTTTCTTTTCTGTTAAAGATTATTAATATTATGAAGCCTGCAGGTTCTCCTGCTGATCCCATTCCTCCACATCTTTTTAAAGAGTCGGCTCCCATTCTAGGTCCTATAGTTTTAAATATTATATATAGCAGCTTGGGATCTGGGGTGGTACCCAGAAATTTTAAACATGCAGTTGTGCAGCCTTTGTTAAAAAAAACTAATCTTGATCCGTCTGCGTTGTCTAATTACAGACCAATCTCCAAGCTACCATTTCTATCTAAGATTCTGGAGAAGGTAGTTTATACACAACTAATAAGTTATTTTGGTGAGCATGGAATTCTTGAGGTCTTTCAGTCTGGTTTCAAGGCTCTTCACAGTACTGAAACAGCTCTGTTAAGAGTCTTAAATGACATTTATCGTATTACCGATTCTGGTGACTCTGCGATTCTTCTGCTGCTTGATTTAACAGCTGCCTTTGAAACAGTAGACCATGACATTCTTCTGTCACGCTTAGAACACTGGGTGGGAATTAGGGGGACAGCTCTAGACTTGTTTAGGTCCTATCTAACTCATAGAACTTTTTCTGTTAGCCTTGGAGATCTTGAGGCATCATCAGCTCCTCTTACATATGGGGTCCCACAGAGGTTTTGGTATTTGGTCCTGGTGCCAGGGGTAGAGTTCCACCTCTGGATTTAGGAGATTTGGAGCAGTATCTTAAACCCACAGCGTCGAGTTTAGGGGTTATTTTTGACCATGGCCTTAAATTTGATAAACAGATCCATTTTCACTTGTAACCGGCTTAGAGAGACTCAATATAAGATTTTACACAGGTTTAATGAATAAAATTGATCCCTCTATACTATCTCTCTGTGTTAAATGTTATACAGAGCTGGGGACAGCTGATCCAAAACTCTGCTGCTCGACTATTAACGTCTACACGTAAAAGAGAACATATCTCTCCAGTTCTGGCTTCTCTTCATTGGCTCCCGGTACAGTACCGAATTAATTTTAAAATTCTCTTGGTCACGTTTAAATGTTTACATGGCCTTGCCCCGCCCTACCTCTCGGATCTGCTTAAGCCCTATGCTCCATCCCGATCTCTCAGATCATCAGATAAACTTTTGCTGGTGGTACCCAAGACCAAATGCAAGCTTAGGGGTGATCGGGCGTTCTCTCTCAGCTTTGAGAGTTGCAGAATTGGAGCATTATAAATGAATGATTTGACCGCACAAAGAGATAAATGCCATTTACAAAGTTGTGCTCATCCTGGTAAACTATTTTTCTCTGCCACAACATGTCTATAACAAAACCTTTAATTAGAAAACCGCTATATATCCTTTTTTGAGGCTTTGAACTTGAAAGTTTTTGGCAAAACTTGACAGGTTTACACTCTGCTGGCTGCAGTTTCTCCAGCAGTCATGGCCTACTATGATAAGTAAAACTGAAACTGTAGAGGAGGAGGCTAACCTTTCTGTATTGTTTTAAAGGTTTCTCATGATCGTCAAGATTCTTTGTATTAAAAAGTTTTATGTAAGCACCAAACCTTTTTATCTTGTTCCAGTTTGCTGGACAATTAAAGCATGAGTTTTCTATTTATTTTATTAAAACACAACCACTGTGACAAGACGGTGGATTTATGGCATTTTGCAAAACTGTACAAAAATCACACTTTTTTCCCCCTTTTTTCCTGCTTTTTAACACCCTCGTGATGCTAAGAAACCACACACAAAATTTTCTCTATCAGTTTGTAATACGTCTTACTTCTTTTGGAAAACTACTCAAAACTGCAAAAATGGATTTATCTAATTTTGCGGTCAAACCTTTCAAATGTACTAATAATATCATTATACTCACTGGAAAGTGCACTATGTCCTTATTTTTAACAATATCAATATAGTATTGCTGTATGACCTAGCGCAATATAACAAGGTATTTTTTTTTTATTAAGGTAATCAAATAAAATCATCACAAGGGATCCCAGTTAATCTGGCAACACTGACCCTATGTCCCTTGGGAAAGTTCCAGCACTGCCCGGGCCCCTCGCTTCCCCTTTCCTTTAGTCTATAGGGGCTGAACCACTTCCAGACTGTTTTTTATGCCCCTCTGTATGCCTACAAGCCCTGCTGTGCCCTTCCCGTGTGTACAAGCGTGCATACTTCAGACCCTGGCAAAGCTCCACTAAGCCACAAACAATGGCAGCCTTTCACGCAGGTTGGGCACTAGCTGGGACGCAGCCGAGTTTCTAAAATCCAGTCAATATTTGGTATTTGGACTCAAGTTTTTTTTTTTTTTTTATCTAAGAGAACCCAGGCAGCAGCAAGGGAGTCAGGAATAGGATGAAGGGGGGGGGGGGGGGAATGGCAGGTAAACATGGTAAACAATGCTCCCGCAGCACCAAACAACACCACTGAGCAGCTATCACAACATCAACTCTCCACAAACCACAGAAAAAGGGGGGCTTTGTGTTTTAATTGGGGATTAAAACTGAGCTGGAACACAAAGGAAAACATTTAAGGACTTTTGAGAGGGCTCATGAGATGCAAAAGAGCAGGGCTTTAAAAGATATCCAACAGAAAAAGATTTCACATTTCTCTAAAGGCCCACAACACATGCATTTAAACAAGGTGTGGCACACTTGCAGTCTATAAATCTGTGAGGTTTATAAGAAAAAGTGTTTCACATCTGTCACTCAGAGCTTTGGAAGGAATTATGCAGGATTAAAACAGCACCGTGGAACGGATCTGCTCTTCCCCAGATCCTTCTCTCCAGCTGTTGAGTGCTCAGATCTATCTGATGGATCTCTCTGATGGCTGAAGGTATCAGCTTCCATGGCACCACATATACAAACACCCTGAAGATTAAAACTGAAATTTAAAACTGATTCTCCACTGATCTATCCTTAAAGCAATAAATAAACAAAGCTCATTGTCAATACTGGATGATTTCCTCACAAAGGAAAAAAAAAATCCTTGCAGCAATTTGCTTAACACAATAAATCAATCAGAAATCTAAGATTACGATAATGATGTATTCAACCTTTTCTTTTTGTAAATCGTGGTGAAAGAATTGAGTCAGAAAAATAATACTATTTTAATCTCAGCACACATTTCTCAAGCCATGTGAAAATGAAGCGGGAGGCTTTATGAGGAAAAACTTGCCAACGTGAATTGACCCAAATTTCGTAATTGCAAGTGGTCCTGACTGCTTTGCTAACAGCCCTGAAACCCTGTGAGAGCATAATGTAGGGACAAACTGGTGGGTGGTGTGTTGGAGGGGGGGGATGGAGGGGACTCGCATCTGAATGGCTGATTGGAGCTTTCACATACTTTAGCATTTAAACTAAAGCAGCAGTTCCTATCTATAGCCCCTAAAGAATTTCAACACACGCCATTACCACACAAGGCTTGTTCGTAAAATCAAACACAAAATGCAAAATGTTGGTAAAATGTACATCGTTTACTTTGTAGTGTGATTAATTTTAAAGGAAAATCTAAATCTGTGCAACTGTGGATCTGTGCGATTATTAAATCGCAATTAATTTTTTTGCTGTGATAAATAAATATTGGCAAACATCCTTGTAATGAGGTCATTTGTGCCATTTGTGCCAAAGAATACATTTGAATTACAAAAATGGTAAATGTATTATTTATACATCACAAAAACTGATAAAATAATTGCAATGATATTTTTTGATCAAATCATGCAGTCCTAATTTAATGTTGTGGAACATTAAAACTAATAATTAGTTTATCACTTAATAATTAGCTGTTATCACTTATGTTACAGCAGCTATAAACAGTCATTTCCTCACCAGCTTTTGTTTTTCCTCTTATAAGACAAAAGAATGCAGCTTTTTACAGCATTTTACAGCAATATTCATCTTTCCTGAAAAATTTTTAATTTAAAAAAAAAACAGGCCGCTTTGCACTAGAGATTCCTAGTGGGGGGGGGGGGAGAGTTGTGCAATGCTCATAAAGACTGAAACAATTTAGTGCATCTGTTTCTTTAAAACATCAGTAAACATATTAAAAATCTAATTAAAACTCTTTTAACGCACATCATGATATTTAGCCACCAAACAGATTAATATTTCACAGCATGCCTGGCTAAATCTTGAATTTGATCTCTTGTAACGCTCTTTCTAATGCCTGTAATTTGTGCACATTAATGAGCTACGTTCAAAGATGCAGCTGCTACTGATCTGCTGAAGGGTTGGATGGAAGGCGGAAAAAAGTCATGATACAAGAATTTGAATCCGAAATGCAAATAACAAGAGATCAAAACATCGCATCGTCCACACTTTTTACAAATTGTCCGCTGTTTTGGAGACGGGTTTAATGGCCTGCTGATAGCATGCAGCCCCTCTGATGAAAATTTCTGAGGAGAGGATGTGACTCCTTTTGGGTGGGGTTATGACTGACGGATGGCCAGATCTGGGGCCCCAAGGTCATGACACACACAGCACTGCTACATTATTCAGCTCAGCCAGATTTGGATTAGGCCACTGGGTGAGCGTATGAATGCGAATGAGAGACACTCATTTAAAGTAGCTCATTTATTTACCAGAGGGGCCTCATTGTGCCAAGACAAAATGCAGGCAGGGTGCCACACATACACACATACATACATACACAGCCAGCACCCCTGTGCGTGCACAGCCTCAGAGACAAGGTTTGCCCCGAGGTTGCACCCTAACCAGAGCCCAGGGTTGCTCCGTTGATGGTTAACACAGACCCCGGTGATGTTAGTGCTAAATGCGCGAGCTCGGCATGCGCCTCTCTCATGAGCAAACCCCCAGCCGGGCCGCACCACTGCTCAGGGCCACTTCGGGCCTCAGTCTTTGTGTTCGCTCAGCATGGGGCGCAGGGCGCAGGACACTGAAGAAGCCCCATGGCAACTGAGCAAGAAAACCTGGGAATGGGGAAGAGCTCGTTTCAGAAACAAACCATGGACTCCTGCAAAGAGATGTGAACTCTACGGCTGCCAGTTTAAATGCATTCACAGGGCCAAACTTTTCTATGGGATAGTTAGGAGTTATATAATCCTTCTCCAAGCAGGGATTCTTAAATGTTTTCCAGGAGGGATTCATTGACTGCAAAACAAATTTCACAGATTTTTCAAACATTTAAGTATCAGTCCCATTATTTAACTGTGTACAATAAAGTTTCCACTCTTTATGTGAGCCATAAAGCTGTTTTTATTCATGAACTTTCCACGAATCCAACTTCATTTATCTGCGGCTTGCTTTTGAGTTATTGAGGTTTGGATGAAATCCATTAAATTCAACAGACCAGTCAAACACAAATATAAAAATCAATGAATATAATAACTTTGATAATAAACGATTGTGATTTTCATCACTGCAAGTAAATTAATAATCACAGGCCCTCTGGATTTTGTCAATGGATTCTGCACATTTTGTCTTGTGGTTTAGGCCTGATAGTATATATTTTTCCATAGTGCTGAGTCACTTTCTAATATAATCTAATCATGATGTTCTGATCTTTTATCAGGATTAACAATATTGCCATAAATTTTTTGTTTTTCCAACAAAATATGACCAAAATAAAGGAATACTGTGTATAGCATCAATTGCTTTGAAAGGCTGAGATACGGGAAGATGAGGTTAATTCTGACTTTATTCACACACAATGAACATTTTTAACTAAGCATTAGTTCAGTATCTGAATTAAATTATTAAAAATATATACTTGTTGTTAAAATATTTTTAAGGAAGAAGACCATGCTTCCCTGTCTTGAAGTTAAGCAAATTTAAGGAAAAAAAATTACTCGTCTTGTTAACCAAAGTTTGAGAAACCACAAACCATTAACTGTGTGACTGAGTGCACAAAAATGTATATATAATTAATACCCCCTTGAGAAAACCTTAATTCTATCAAAATATATTTAGTGCTTAAATAACAAGAATTTCTTTTATTTTGTGATTATGATGAGTTTACAACGATGTGGTGCATTTGCCGTCCAATTCTTGTGAATGAGCTGTTACTATAGAAACAATAAAATATTTCCAACCTGGACTCACTGCTTTAGTCATATAAAATCTAACAAATAATTTAACTATACATATACTTATTTTTTCAAATCATACAATAAAAACTAATTATGGGAGGGGCAATGGAAATGCTTTCTCTGAGAAACACACACGCAATACTTCTTAAAATCTGTCCCAAATACAGAAAACAGAAGTTTTGATGCTACTTGCACTCTGTATCTTGACTGCACAGACACTGCCCTAAAACCTGCTTGTCTCTACAACCTCCTACAATAACAATATTAGATGGTTTAAGAAAAAAAAAAAACAGCATTAGCATATATCTACTATTACAAAAAATAAAATAATAACAACAAAAACAAAGGCATTTTAACTGATTCACAGAAACATAAGTAATGACGATAAACGACACTTGATTCAAAACAACTAATATTTTCCCCCTTTCATGACTACAGCATCGGTTTAAAAGCCACTCCTGTATAGACGTACTGTATGCCAATATTTTTCTTTTTAGCTAACGAGCTTAAGATGGAAATAATCCTGACTTGACTTTGCATATGGAAAAATATATGTCGTTAGCTGACATCACACATGACATCATCAGATCCAAAAATATGTCAAATCTTATTTATTAACATCTAGTGTTTTACCAATACATGAGTATATCTCATGAGGACATCTTTGTTATAAATGTCTACATTCAGTTACACAGGCACGACACACCAGTAGAACAAACGTACTAGAATAAAAATGTCACGATAAGAACTTTCCAGCTGGACAAATTACCAAGACTAAAAGGGAAAAAACTCTAAATTAACCCTGACGTACTTATGTGGGACGTGGCAAAAACATTATATCACAACTTTTGTAAGCGAAAAAACCGCCATAACATTTGAAAACGCTACAAAAAGATGGATTTATTTATTTATTATATTTTTTATTTCACATCTAAAGTTAGTTATTGACTAAAAGTTTCATAAGTCATCTAAACTGATATCAATGTCTTGTAGTCTGCTCATTATGAATAAAACATATTGAGCATATGTCATATCTTCACACTGACCTATTGTTTTAAAGATATATGGAAAGTTATCAATAATAATAACTTATAATGCATCTTTGAGAGCTAGTTTAAATTGTTTGTGCTGGTACAGCAGGAGGGAAACCCTGATTTACCGTGTGTGTGAGACCGAGAGAGAGAGAGAGAGTTACAAATGTTATCAATGTTCTACTTCACTCTTGTATTAGATAAATTAGATATTGAAATATGTCATGCACTGTAAAGTGACTTCAAGTCCAGTGATACAATAGTTCCACCATGCTTGCCATTCTTTACAAAGAGTGTCCAGGTTTGCAGAGTTCTGTTCAACACACAACTGCTTGATGAATTTTCATAGGCGTATAAATATAGTTTACAGAGCCTAAGAAGACCTTGTGTCAATGTTTCTACACTGTAAGGAGAGGAAAGTATGCAGTATAGTGCTTTGTTCATCAAGGTAACTACAACAGAAATGTTTCATCAAAGATAAGGTACTATTAGGGTCCTATTAACAACACCATTATCCTTTAGGTTCTATTATCCTGTACCACTTTATGCTCCTCAATAAATGCAAACGATGGATTCTTGAATTTGTTGATCCTTAAAACCCAGGTTAGAACATTTTTTCTAAAGGTGTAAGCTATACACTAGAGAAACACAGCAAAACCGATGTGTACAGAATATAAAATGTAAAATGAAGAGAGATCACAAAAGTGCAGGTAATGTTGGTAGATATATCACTGCACAAATAGAAGTGAATATAAATGCTTTTAGATGTTAATAGGGATGTTAATAAATGCAGAGTGGGTTTGGTACACTGAATGTAGCCGAGACCATCCACGAAGTCTAAAAAGTAAATCCAGGTAGATACTGGTGGATCTTTTAGTGAAACATTTTAAATCCTGGAATCTGGAACTAGGATTTGTAAAACTTACTTAAGAAAAAGAGCTACACTCTCTCCGACACACAGGTGCAAAATTGTACTTCTTGTCTTTTAGGGTATATGTTGGTACCCTGGCATAGCATGCATTTTTCTTCCACTTTACTCTAAAATAAAATGAACGCACCGTCCCAAGTGAAAGAAACAAAATGCACCGTTATTTGTCAGAGTGTAGTGGATTTTTTTTTTTCAGGATGTAAACTATTCGTTGTATGAGCTCGGGTAAATTGAGCAACCGTAACCTCAGTGTGTGTGTGTGTGTGTGTGTGTGTATGTCTCCGCATGCACTCACCGGGGATTCGTGCGGTTCCAGTAGACGGCGTATCGGTCGGCTACGGTTTTAGCCGCGGGTTCTTCAGCCAACACGGACACCCAGCCTAACACTGCCCCGATCAGCAGCATCCCAACCGGAGCCATCTCCAGCCTCCTCGCGCGCAGCTCAGTCCTGATCCGGGCACGCGGTACCGGGGTCTGTCCGGGGCACGAGCGCCAGGTGAAAAACACAACAATAAAACCACCACCAACGGCAGCAAACTCACATATGAACAACCTCTTCCTTAGTGAAGACTTCCACAGGTCTGTGCATAAACTCTTCCGTAACAGTAACAGCACCAGAGGAGAGTCGTATCAATGCCGAGGTTATTAAAGCGCCGCTGCAGCGACTGCGCGTGCCGGCTCTTAGTCTGTAGTCCGGACGGAGTGGAAGCGCATCCCTTCTGTGAACATTTACAGGAGAGACAAGAAACACAAAATCCAGCCAAATCAACAAACTAAAGTTGTCCCTTTTACAATCCGTTACACGTCCTCGTTTTGTTTGCACCGACAAACTGTTCTGCGCACGACGAAACGATTTTATTCTCACGCCGTGAGAGAAGGAAAGTTGCAAATTAAAGCATGTCAAATCCGTGCACACACACACACATGCGGGGCAGCTAGAGTGTGTGAGTGTAAGCTGTTCCCGGTGCTCTCCGCGTCGGTGCGCCTCCAAACGACGAAACAAGTAACAAATAAGAGAGAGACCCGCAAACACTCAACAGGGAAGGCGCTGAATCACGAAGCGGTGTAGCGCTGAGCACACTGACTTTACAGATCCTGAAAAGCGGGAAGTCATTGAGTCGGAGCGCCGCGGCGGAGAAACTGTGTGCGCGCGGCACCGGGGCTGGTCAGAGTGAAGCGCGTGTGAGAGAGAGAGAGAGAGAGAGAAGGCGGGAGGGAGGGGGCGCCCTTTAGGCCTTATTGCTCTGCGTTTCGGAATGACTGCGTCCTCTGAACTGCGCACACGCTGAAAACCTACAGTACATAAATAAACGCTACAGTAAATTATCTATAAACAGAAAGAAAATTATGAAAAAGAACAGTTAGGATAAAATACGCTTCAAAAAAAAATTAATAACCTGTGAAATTGTGACATGGAATCCTACAAAGTGTCCCACTGGTGGAACCCTAAAATGCTTTTTTTTTTTTTTGCCCCAAAAAATTTTGTTGCACTAGGCTAAAAAAAACTTTTTAACTTAAAAAATAAACATTGTATTGGTGAAAAAAATCTAAAAAAAAAAAAAAACTTCTGGATCCAGACAACTACAATAGAATAACTAGGCTGCTATTGTAGACATGTAAATTACACTCACTCACTACTCATCCAAGTAGCTTCGTCATTTGCACAAGTGCACTTCAGGTTGTCTTTTTTGTATAGTTCTTACCTAGTTTTCTTAATTTATATTGTGTGTAGGGCTTTGGTCCTGGAGGAAAGTTGTTTTCTTTCCCTGTGTACTAAACTTTACATATAATTTAACTAGCCAAGAAATAATAATTAGTTAGTGACCTATGCAGGGTGTCCCCTAAGTCTCTATAGGGGATGGTTGGAGCTACAGTTTCCAGGTTCTTGGTTGAAGGCCATAGTGTAAAAGGGAAAACACAGCACAACGATCATTTAAAGGAATGCATTTGAAGTGTAATTTCATGCTTAACACCAGATGTGTTAACACACGTTCATCAGGAGTGGGAGAGACGGCTCCATGTGTGTTTACTAAGAAATAGCAGTCACACAGAGGATGTTTTTTTGGGAAAAAACACTTTGCTAAAAAAAAAAAAAAAAGAAGCGATAATTTCCCCTGTGAATGGAGACCGTTTTGTTGTCACTTCTACAACCACCATAGAAAAGAGTTAATATTGATTAATCTGGTTAAATTTATTGCATTAAACATAAGCAACCTTCTAGGTTGTGTCAGTTTTTCACCCTTGATCTAACGACACTGTTGTCACAACTTGAGCAACTGACATAATCATGTGTTTTGCTAATACCACAAAATGGGACGTCATGGCAGCACAGTGAAGTGTCACATGTTTTCCCCCTGTTGGGTTTTCTTCAAGTTTCCAGTTTATTCTCACTGTCCAAAACATGCATTACTTTTATATTGTAATTCTGTATTGGTAGTGGTTAGCACTGTGGCCTCCATGGTTGAGGTATCGATTCCTGCCTCGGGCCTGGCTGGGCATTTGCATGTTCTCTCCATGCTTGGTGGGTTTTTTCCCGGGTACTCTGTCAGCAGATTAGGCTTATTTTGAGTGCACACTCTTTGTAAGACAAGTATGTTTAATCTGTGTAAATGGCATTACCAAAAAGCAAGATTTAGCTGTAGATGTCTATAGGTTTTTATATACAGGTGGTCTACATGTTGTGCCACTGAGCTGAAAATTTTGATTACACCAGATCTTATCGCTTCCCTCGGCCGAAGTTGTAACACAGAACTGAAACTGACACCTCCAGGTGTGTTTAGGGTCTGCGAAGCCCACACACGCCCCTCAGTGGAGCCTGAGGAAAAGCATGTGTGTGTGTGTGTGTGTGTGTGTAAAACCACTAAGAACAATCTCTCTCTCTCTCTCTCTCTCTCTCTCTCTCTCTCTCTCTCTGCAGGCTGTACTCTCATTTACAGTAGTAAAAGCTGTCACACCAACTAAATGGCCAGACTGATACACGCTTCCAGTAAAGCATATGAACCACAGCTGCTTCAGTGACTGGAACACACATGGACCACCTCTGTCTGTATGGGACAGAGAGCACAATTTTTGCGCTAAAGTGATGTCAACTCCATTCAAATGATATTGTCATTCAAACGCAGCAACCTGGTTTATTTTATTAGATATTATTTGCAGGTAATAAATGTGTCCTGACAAGCATAAATAAATCAAATCTATTTAATGTCAGAATTTACACTATCCAATCTCATCCCCACTGACTGCCTGTAGGTACACCCTATCCCTAATCAATAGTCTACACAGACTATTATGTTTAGGTTGGATTTAAACGGTGCTCCAGCTGGTCAGAGCTAATCCAGTAAATAATTTTGGGCATGACACTCTTATAAACAAGGGGCTGAATAATACCATGTAGCATGTGTCTTAAAATGAGTCTTACTGATCGAGAGTAAAATGTACTGTATGACCTGCACACTGTGGGGCATCCTGTCTCAATGTATAAATGACCAGGAATGAATGCAACATGCAAAACCTTATCTATAATATTTTACCCAATTAAGGCCTGTCTGGGGAACACTGGGCACCTGAATAGAACACCAGTCCACTGCAAGGCACTCTTCACAAATTTACACACTCAATCACATGCCTATGCCCACATGCCTATACCTATGCCTACTTGCTAGCTCTGGGACAAAGGAAGAACCAGTGATGGCACTGATACTGGAGACTGCTTCTATAAATTAGAATTTCACATTGATTACATCAATAATTTTAAATGTCACCAATCCAGTGATTATACATTGTAATCTGCATGCTGCAGGTACACCACACTAGTCCCTCTGAATGGACTGTTACTATTGAAATGAAAATAAAAGTATGTTCACACTGTAAACCTGTGATTTGCACTTGAACTACTGTCAAAGTTGCTGTTATACAAAATTATAATGTTATTAAATGTTTTTTGAAAGTTTTTTCTTTCATTTATTTGGTACAAAAATAATGCAAACATTTTCATAAGATTCCATCAGGAAGTAAACAATCTAGTTAGGAAACATTTATAGCACTGACGGGAAATTGTTTCTATTGAATCAACAAAGAATAGATTTTATATACATACAGTACACATACATACATACATACATACATACATAAAGCAAAATCTTGTTACATTGGTGACTGGTGGGAAATATCGCATTTTGTCTACCAGAAACCGCAGATCACCCCAGTCTCACCCCGGGGTCTCGCCTCTGTCTCGTTTCCATCTACTGATGTAGGTCTACAACGCTCAAGACAAAGGGGTCTTTATTTATATAGAGGAGCCTAAAAATGGTTGCCATTTCTTCTTTTTCTCATACTCAAATGCAGATTGAAGTTGGAAGCAAACGTCTGAGGTGGATATTATGGTCTGGGGAAATAACGGCGATTATGAGTGTATTGAAAGCGTTCCTCTATTTACAGCAGTATTGATATGCAACAAAAGCAGTTGTCATGAGACACTCAGTTCATTTGTATCGTAAAGGACATTGCTCCAGAGTCTCATTCCATTAGTGAAGGATAAGCTGGAGGTAATCACATAATAACTGCACAATTTGAGGCTTTAAAACATTTCACATACACAATAAGCATTTTTTTTAAGAAAATACTTTCCCAAATGCAATATTTGCAATAAATGACTTATTAAACAAATAAATAATACTGAATATATGTGCTTTTTGAATGATGGGTAGATTGGTATAAAGAAAACTCTCGTACAAAGTAATATTATTAGCAATAAAACAATGATGCTTAAGTTTTAGTTTTCCAGACTACAGCATTTTTGTAAAGAAGTTAAATGAATACTAATAATATACACAATGTGCCATTGAATGCAGTAAATCAGGCAATACACATTTAATGACTGTCATTTTGGACTGTAGCTACAACACTACCATAGCTGAAATGTAATACTAACCTATCTGACCCACACGCACAAAAAAAGAGTCTCAAAACATATCTTTGGTCCTCCTTGTGCTGCCAAAACAGATCTGACCCGTCAAAGCATGAACTCCAGAAGACCTCTGAAGGTTTGCTGTGGTATCCGGTACCAAGACATCAACAAATCATTTAGGTCCTGTAAAGTGCAAGGTGGGTTTGGACACATCCAACAGACACTTGATCAGATGGAGATCTTAGTACTGCTAAAAATTTGTCATGCTCCTCAAACCATTCCTGATTTTTGCAATGTCAGGGAATACCATTGTCATGAAGGAGTGTATTGGTGTGCAGCAATGTGTAGGTAGGCGGTATGTTTCAAAGTAATATCCACATGAATGGCAGGACCCAAGGTTTCCTAGCAGTTCATTGCCCAAAGCATCACAGTGTCCCAACTGGCTTGCCTTCTTGCATCTTGCATCAGCGCATCCTGGTCCACCAGGTAAACAATGCATCTGTAACCACCTACCATATGACATGTGGTAGGTGAAAAGAAAACGTGACTCATCAGACCAGGCCACCTGCTTCCACTGCTCCATGCTTCATTTCTCATGCTGACCAATGATTCTTGGGCACCCATGACCTTGCTGATGGTCCAACAGTTGTCCTTCCTTGGAAAACCTTTGGTAACTATACTAAGCACTGCATACCAGGAATACCCCACAACAAAAATGTCAAATAAACATCTCACAAGAAAAAACATATTACCAAATATTTTCTTTGTTATATAGAAAATCTTCTTTTTAATTGTTTCAGATTATGGTGAGCATTTGCCATACAAGTCCCTGTGAATGAGCCGTAACTACAGAAAACAATAATGTATTTTGCGATCAAGTTAAAGTATCCTGTGAATTGCTGCCGTTAGAGTTACTGTTGGAGAAAACTATCAACATTAGTCTGATCAATAAGGGTTGCATTCAATAAGGATAGCCTTCGGGAAAATGTTCCAGAATTAATTACTATTATACAAATGTTTTTATTGTATTTGTAATTATAAAATATGCAACAATTATATTAATTATTGCATTATTTTCATATGTACATTAATTAATATTTGCAGCAGATTAAAACAACTTGGCTGCAACAAGGGATATAAATATTTAGATGTTACAGCTCTAAAGTTTTGTCCATTTATTTGCAAACCTGGAGAAACAAAATGTTTTTTCCCCTTACATTATGTGTTTAATTTTCAGTTCTGCAGTTTCAAGGAGCCAAAATCTCTATAGTGCCCCATTCTCCTTCCTATCCTGCTAACAAACCACTGGATGTCCCTGCATGTCTGCTCTGCATGTAGCGCTCTCCCCCACTGAATGAACTCCTCCTGGCTATGTTTATCAGCTCCCTGGAAAACTCGTTTATGTGTGTGTATCTCAGTGAGCTCGGCTCGAGCAGCTGAAACTCTTAATGTGAGAGACTCCAGCTGGATTCATGTGGAACTGGAAAGCATCAGAGATGGAAGAGCAGTGTTCAGGAGAGGAGGTAGAGAGAAATAGAGAGAGAGAGAGAAAGAAAGAGAGAGAGAAAGAGAGAAGGATGGAGTGATGGATGAATGAGGCTATAAGGTCACTGCTGGTTTGTGACTGAAGAAGAGTGAGGCTTGTTATTGATTAGCCACATGTGTTTCAGTGAAGAATGCTGATCCAGACGTGGATAAGGGCATGAGCGTCTTCATAGTAGTGATAGCAACAATCACTGAGGATACAGTACTAATACCAGAACAGATAATGTGTTCTTAACAGATACAATTTGAAGATTTTCTATTTCTTCCCTTTTTTACTAGAAGGGTTTATGGAGTATGTGTTTCCAACTAGATTGCATTGATACTGGAATACCACAAGATGAAGAAAAATTCTTGAGCAATCAAGCAGTCAAGCAAAAGCCATGTTCATTAATGCAAACTCCTGTTTTTACTGTATTCATTTATTCATCCTTAGTAACTGCATTTTGAGAATTATAGGAGTGATAAGCTCTACTTTCACAGCCCCACCATTTCGAAGACATAAACAGGAAAACTGTCCTGAGCTCATACTGGGTTGAACATTTTATAGTCCATATGTATATTTGATCAAATTATTATGGTTAAACTGTAGGCATATGCATCAATCGTAAATTATTATAAAAGCTAATATTTCCCCTGTTTAGTAAAATTATTTAGTCTGCTGTACAATTATTTAGTTTCTGAGGTACAAGCTTTCACACCCTCTGAAACTATTGTTTCTACTAAATGACATTTTCTCCCATGTAGAGGATCTATTTTGCATTCATAGTTCCTCTTCTGCCATACTGTCATTTTGTTCCTGCTATATCTCATGCACTCCTGCATTGTATTTATTATTTGTATTTTTTATGCCTTTATAATTTTACACATTTTATATTTACCTTGTGTCCTTCTCTTGTGTTAGTTACTTTCATTTGTGCTTTTGTAATTTTCCAAGAAGTTGCATAAGTCAAGTGCACTACACACACACACACACACACACACACACACACACACAAAAGATATAATAAAAAGGGCTTGTTAAATTTAAGTTTAAAATGCTAAAACTACTGCTCGTGACCTAAAAAGAGAAAGATGAGATATAAAATACTCTAAAATAAAACAGAAATATATATAAAACGTACAGTACAGTATAAAGTAAAATGTATGACGTATAAATTATATGGAATGTTCAATATGAAAGAGATATAAGAAAGAAAAGATATGATGTGTAGGTATTCCAGCAGCAGTATAAGTGAAACATGGAATATGGAATGAGATGATGTGGATGACAGTAGCAGTATTATTGTTCATTTTTTTAAGTGCAAAGTTAGTCCTCAATAATAATAATGCATGAAATGGTGGTTAATACATACACATGTACGATAAAGTTCTTATAGTAAGTGGTTAAGCGACACACTTGGAGCGAATAAAAAAAAAAAACTGCTACTGTTGGAATAATTCACATGAGTATAGGCAGGAGTAGCTCAATCGTTAAGGGTTGGATCACTGATCGGAAGGTCATGGGTTCAAACTCCAGGCACCACCAGGATGCCAATGTAAAGCCCTTGAGCAAGGCAGTCAGCCTTAAACTGCTCAGATGCATAAATAGATAAATGTAAGTCACTCTGGATAATGGTGTCTATGCTGTAAGTGTAAATGAGTAAAAGTAAAATCAGTGATCAATGAAATTACTCACATAGTGAGTTAGTTCCCTGAAGGAAAATTAGTTGAGAATGATTTTTGAAGTTGTGCTTTATGTCTGTATATGACACAACAAATCTAAAACTGGTACATTTACTGTTCTGGTCTTATGTTAACTAACCAAATTAGCTCTACTGAAGTGAACACCACCTCAATTATCACATATAGAAAGTAAGCAGTATTAGCTGGCTAGCTAATTTAGCAAATGTTTAGTTAGAAAGCTAACTCATGTTTCTAGTTACTCTACATAGTTAACTATCTATTACAGATTCCAGTTAGACATTATCCTAAGCATTACCTGTAGGCTGTAACAGCACTTAAATATATATTATCAAAAAAACATCTTAGGTTTAATACAACAAACTGTTGTATACAAATCTGGCTAGATAATATACCTCATTCAGCCAGCTAATGTCTACCCTGTAAATATTTGCACAGGTTTAATGTTGAGCTGTGAAATGCTGATATCTCCACAGTTCATGGCTCAAATAATTTACAGATCATTAGCACATTGTTTTCATTGAAGCATTAAAACAAACAAACAAAAAATTACAGGGATGTGTATCTCCCTCTACTGTATCAGACATCACACCTGCTGAACATTTGGCTCCTTAATGGAATTTCAGCAGGAAACTGTTTTATTTTGATTTGGTGTTTAAATTGAGTTATTTAAAATTTGCACATATTGTCTTTTAATTGGCATAAAGTCTTCCAGGATTAAATGTCTAATTATTTTCAATTCTGTAGCAATGATTAAAAAGAATGTTGAATGGTTTATTTAAATAAACTTAATTAAAAATACTATTAGTTAATTATACTCGGACAGGCACTGTTAAAGTGAACCATGTATTCAAGAACTAAAACATGTAGGTATTTTCCTCCACTGCTTAAAGCAGCTATTAGATACATTGTAATTAGTGTTTGATTATGTATTATAACCATTTACATTTTGTGGGTTGCTCGTATGTGTTTCTATGTTCGCTTCCATGGCGGTCCTTTGTAAATGTCTCATGCCAATGGACTGTGTGTGTCGGGACTACCCTTACAGGTAGGGGGAATCAAACAGGTACTTATGATAAAATTCTTTGTAATTGAAGACATAAAACCGATTGACATTAAGATAAGACAAGCACAGTACAGTGATGAGACTCTCATAAAACATTTGAATGTTGCACACATTTTAAAGAAGGCCATAAGTCTGTGAATGATGATGCCAGCCAAGGTGGCTCTGTGCCTACTGCTGGTGTTGCCGTGAACATTCAGAGAGTGGAACTCTTGATCCTTGAAAACTGACAGATAGCCAACTTGCTGAAGAGACGCATCTGTCTGTGGGAACTGTACACACAATCATTCAACAACACCACTCACACAATACATGCACTTAGCTGGGAGTTATTGACACATATCCTGTAAGTTCTGACCTTGCTCCAAGCAATTTCCGCATTTTTTAGCTATGAAAGGAGTTCCTGGAAGGCCAGCATTTCGTGAATGAAGCAGGAAGTCCAATCACAGCTCCAGTACTCTGAGAAAATTTTCTACTTTAATGGTATCCAAGCACTAGTAAAACACTGGGATAAGTGCATATAGGATTATATAGAGAAATCAAGGTAGTTTTGTTATCCCGGATTGACTTGAACACCGCTTGTAGACAATGCTATTTATTTTTATACTGAGAACATCTACAACCAGCTCTCCCTGAAAAGGAAAAACGGAAAACAAATCAGATCAGCATCATTCAAGTAATACAGCAAAATATTAAACTACATCGGACAATTCTTTTTATTGGTTAGTGCTATTTTTGTGCTTTGGGATCATTTCCTTTAAAAAAAAAAAAAAAAAAAGCACACTGACACAATGAGTTATTAAAAAATTGTGTGTTATCAGCACATAAACACTAAGTGTGTGTCTTATAAACAGACAGTGATAATATAGTGGGCACTGAATCATGCAATTATCCAGCAATGAGAAATAAAAGAGCTTATTTCATCCACAATAATGAGGTGATAAAGGCCTTATCTAATAATGCGAGAGGTTATTTTCAGACTCGTGGAGATAATTGTACCCTGCCTGCTTCAGAGGCGGAGCTCGAGGCACAGATTCAGCATTGAAAAATCCTCCACTAAATATGCCCATCATAAAACCTTTACACTGGCTACCTTTGCCAAATGTACTGTAACATTTACAAATAAGCTTTTCCATAGCACAATTTGCTTTCATGATGCTGTATTAAATATATGATATTTGTATTACATCATACACACCACTGAATAAAGATAAATAGACTTACAATTTACTTTAGACTGTATGTATTTCCTTGAAATATTTCCAGTGATATGCATTTTATTATAAAGACTGCATAGAGTACTTTTCTAAAAGATGATGTATTTTCAGTATTTTTTGAAAATTCAGCTTTTTAAATGGCTTGTACGCTGATGAAATTCTCTTAACATTCTGTCAGTTTCCATCAAATGTCTTCTCAGAGGACTTTGGTTTCCCAGTGAGAGATATCTAATTATTGGACACTGAAGTCAACCAATCAAGACAAGGAGGCATAATTTCAGATGAGTCCTTCTCATTTTGTCTTACTGGGTCGTGGCTTTGGAGGGAATAATAAAGGAGAGATTGTATTTAACTGCTTTATACCAAAATACTAACCTATTACAGTACCATTAATTGAATTCATGCAAATCATATACACAACCTAAAAAAACAAACGCTGTTGAAACATAAACTAAAAATGATGTTTGTCTCTAACCCAGAAAAGCTTGCTCATGCACTTGTACTAACACACATGATTAAACAATTTCAGTCTGTGTGTGGTACCCTTGCTAACCTTTCTTATCTTTAGGTGATCCCTGGTTCATGCACATCAGCTCTTTCCTGCTCACAAACAGAGAGGTAGGTACTTGGTATATGTTTTCAGTATGTCATGTCTTCAGATGCAGTTTGCTGCCCAGCACCCATGACCAACACAGCCTCTCCTGTTTAGGCTCATTGTATAAAATGAGAGCACTGCTGACATCGGAATTTCGGTTATTCCAGAACGGGAAGTTCTCACCGTAGTTTAGCGTTACTGGGGTGATGGAGCACACGGCTCTGATGGAGGAAAAGCTGGGGGGCGGGGGAGGGCGGGAGCTTCATGCTGCAGGCCGCACAGCTGATAGAGCCAAATTCAGGAAAACAAAACCCTGGATTCATTCAGTTAGCTTGGCTCAGCTCATATATTAGTTTCAACTGACTTCATCTGGGTAATCTCGGCCCCTGAACACATTCTCCGGTGACGGTGCAGCAGATAAAGAAATCCAAGTCTGGGAGTATTACAGGACTTTCTTTCAGCGTCTGTTGTATCAAACCCACAGAGATTGTTTAACTTGATCTAAACAGCAAAAATGTATGAGAACTGGATACAGATGGATGAAGGGAAGTCTTGTGAAATATATGCGCAGCGAGTTACCCGATCTGTCCAAATCTATTAGTAAATATAATGTTACAGAGATGCAGTAGGTACTGCACTGTTACGTTTCAGATGAAAGCTGTTAGTTGAACTTGCCATCAAACTCTACAAATGTGCATCTGATACATTAAAGGCCTGTTCTTTGCATTTGGCTACAAGTGTGTGTCGACTAAACCTGACTAAACGTTTACGCTCGGCGCTTTCTGATAGGAAGTGTTTCAACTGAAAAAGGAAGGCACTTGTTGAGGACATGCCTATCGGGAGTTTAGATCTAAGAAGGAGCATAAGCTTGCACAGATGTCAAGCTGATCTAAGAAGCTGTGCATTCCAGGGACAACAGCATGCTCCCCATCACATGAAACCAGCTGGGATTTCCCCCAACACAGGCAGATATCTAGGCGTGACATGGTCTGTGGTGGCACAAAGAGGAATACGTCAGGGAGAAAGAAATGTCTGCCCTCATTTCCGACAGACACCCGACCCTCCTGTGGGAGCTTGTGAGCATGAATGAAGCTGGCGGACACATTTCAATAAAGTCAGAGGGCCAGAGGTGGGCTTTTTCCACCGCCTTTAAAAGACAAAGTCATCCCTGGTGTGTTCAGGAACCTGTGATTGACACATTGATGGTGAAGCAGTGACTTTGAAGAAGCAATAATAACAGTGAGATGACACTTTTCATGCATATTTGCACAGCCATTGCCACTTTAAAATGTTTATATATCTTTTTTTTTTTTTTTTTTTTTTTTTTTTTTTACCCCCCCCCCCCTATTTTCCTATATTTCTATACTTTGAAATGTTTTTATCATGCCCTTATTTGTACAGTTTATTTTA
>JAQMYJ010000011.1:14024714-14060529 GCA_030014305.1 Clarias laeviceps | reverse complement strand
GGGAGGGTTGCGTCAGGAAGGGCATCTGGCGTAAAACCTGTGCCAAGTTGTAGTGCGGACTGGATAGTCCGCTGTGGCGACCACTTGTCGGGAGCAGCCGAAAGACCAACAACAACAACAAGGGATGGTTGGTTTGAAACAACCATTCAATGGTTATAGTCACTTGGTAATCCTATACTGTCGGGTTTGCTGGGGGCCAATTAAAATGGTTTCTGGAAAGATATATCAGCCCCTCATCTAGGAAAAAAATATTCTTGTCCATTGTCAGATTAACTCAGGAATCATCTCATCCTCATCTTCTGCAAGTAACTGGGAACGGGTCAGATCCTCTCACCCCACCTCCACTCTGAAAGTTCATCCATTTAATATAGCTATTATGGCTTGTAGGACACAGAGGAGCTGCCTTCTCTGTGCAGCCATGTCATGGGTAAGCGATTATGAAGACCGAACCACTTCATCTCCGGCGACACAAGGTGGCCATTGCCTGGTCATCTAGCATCCAACATGATGGAACATAAAATGATCAGTGGCACCAAACGGGCTGCTGTCAGCTTCTGAAAGCTCCCGTCGTTTCTCAGAATCAACCATGCTCGTTATAAATGGATGAGGTAAACGCTGTTGACGCCAAACGCTGATTTATTAGTTTCTTCATGTGGCTAATAGCTTCCTTATTAAGATTTACGATATCAGCCGCACATATGATTAATTAGTTTTTGCCCTTTTTTCAAGAGCTTTAATTCAACTGTAGAACATTGCACTGCACTTTAAACCTTTAAATTACATGTACAAGACATAGTTATACTAGTTGAAGAATTTATTTATGATCCTTAATTTTTTAATTGCCATCTTAAAGAATGAAAATATTCTCACATAAATATCACCTATGTAATGAAACCAAAATTTGAAACCTCTATTCTGGCCCTGGTAATGTCTATAAAACATTCTCATGCAAAAGAATAATGTTTTGTACCACCGTGTTAAAGGCTACATCAGTCCGTGTGTCAGACTATAGTCTGTGAAGCACACTGTAAAAAACAATTAAGGTAAAATACTCTAGTTCATATTGTTATTTAATCTTTTACAGAGAAACAACGTTATTTTACAGATGTTTCCTAAATTTATATGATTAAACACCTTCAATAAACTTACAGCACTAGAAGTTTAGCAGATAAAAAACATAATTTTACGGATTTTTCCTAAATTTATAAGATTAAAAACCTTCAATAAACTTACAGCACTAGAAGTTTAACAGTGAAACACCATTATTTCACGGATTTTCCCCAAATTTAAACGATTGTATGTTTGTATGATGTAGCAGCAAAATGTTTTCATTTTCACAGTTTTTTTTTTTTTTTAATTATTACAGTCAAACACCTTCAATAAAGCAACAGCATTAGACATTTAGCAGGGAAACACTGTTATTTTAGAGATTTTTTTCTAAATTTAAGATCAAACACTTTCAAATAAAGCAACAACACAAAAAACCCTGTTATTTCACAAATGTTTCATAAATTCCAATAAACACATGTTCAATAAAGTGTTAACACAAACTCTAGTTCTTCAAGCTATTTTACAAATATTATAAAATTATTTTATTTTATAATATTTGTAAAATAGCTTGAAGAACTGTGACACAGTATAGTACAAGTATGATGCAAAATACGATAAAAAGTTCAGTTTTATAGCATTACAGTAAAATCCTAAAATGAAATGAATGAAACAAAATGAAATATTTAGACTATTGTGCTATAACAGTGGAACATTCTCTCTCACAAACTTAAACATGGCTGTGAAATATCCTTGACTAATTAAAATTGGACTGGAAACATTATTACAAATAAAGTACAATGTGGTGCATTTTTAGTTCTTATAATGTATGCATACAAATAACTTTACCTTTTAGTTCAGAATTCTAATGCCTTAGTGCAAGTACAGTAAGTAAAATCTAAAACATACCAAAATGGCAAAACAGACAGTCCAGGAACAGAATTATATTCTTCCAAACAGGCAGTAAACAACTGGATTCTTGGTACATTAGGGTGGATTGAAAGAGAGAAGAAAAGAACACATTAAGATCTTAAAAGTTAATCTTTCTCTCTGTTGCCCGAGAAACAGATTAACAAAGTACTCAAAATCATATTTAATACTAGATATGTTAAAGAGAAACTCAAGAACTTTTCAACTTTTTTTTTTTTTTTTTTAGCATGATAGAACATAATCATAATCAGTCCAGTATCAAGTCTGAATGCTACAACCAGCATTCACAAAAAGGCTATGCAATTTAATCCAACAGGACAAGCATGTGCATCAGTGTAAACAACTTATTTTCACCACTAACAGGCTCATAAACGTTATAAGTGAGAGAATACAGAAAGGATCTCTACACAGTAAAAAAATATTGGACTCAGAATGATCCAAGGTTGAAGGAGTTCCCTTTTAAATCTACTGGATGCCTAGGGTTAGAATGTGAAATGTGAAAAAATGTGAAAAAAACAAACATTTTCAATATTGAAATAATACTTAAAATAACAGTTGACTTAATAATTTACAGATAATGTCTGTAATTTTACAGAGATTTGTATGTAGTTTGAAAAAAAAGGAAAACTACTATAAAATTTTAAAAGTTATTTTCTGTAAAATTAGGACTTTTTTTTAGTGCAGAGAACCAGCAAGCTTGAGCCTGGTGTTCGACTCAGGCTGGAGAGAGTCAGGGGTCACTGCCACACTCATGATGCGTGGCATAATAATGAGCTGCCTCTTCCCTCACCCTGTCAGGATGCATTAGCGCCGGAGAGCCTGAGTCGTTTCACAGCTTCGCTTTCTCTCCCACACAAGCTCATTTCTTCTCACGCATTTCAGCCTTAGTCCTCTACCAACAACAGCAGTACCACATTCTGGAAAAACACTAACAATCCTTTTGTAATAAGCATACAGATATGCCGGGGGGCTTTACATATTATTCAGTTATTCCGGACATTTTTATCTTTTTGAAAATTAATCTTATTATCCTATGAGATAAAATATAAAATATTTATTTAGATATAAAATTGCATATATATGTAGCCAAAAATCCCCACATCAAAGCCAGAAAACAGTTCGGTAAAATGTTACCTAACTTTGTATCTTGTGTATGTGTGTCTTTGTATTCTCTCAAATATTATTCAGCTATTCTAGAATATGTCCTAAAATTTTGTTTAATAGTTTAACAAGCAGACTCATCATCATCAACACCATAATCATCATCCTCACTACCATCATCACCATCATCATCATCATCAGGCAGTACCACACAGTGCATGGCTCACTCTCTCCACACAGAGGAGGTAAGGTTTTAATGTAGCCATTAGTCAAAGGCAGGGAAAAAAAACAATGCGCTTTTCTCTTCCAGGTGTTGTTAAAGTGAGTGCAGGCCTAATGCTCGACGCGTCTTTGCTCAGCCAGGAAAATGTGCATGTGCAGCTTTATAAATGACATGTTAATCCCGCTAACTCCAAACACAAGCTGCCCACCATTACACCATTCCACATGTGCACCCGGTAACACTCTCGCTCTCTTTATCCCTGCTGCATCACATGCATAAACAATAGCAGGCAATAAACCCTGTCTCACACACCCACCTAAACACACACACACATCCTGAGCTCAAGGCTACACTTAAAAAACATGTTTATGAGCACAAGTGGGGTAGCAGAGGTTCTACGGCAACAGTAAAGACATCAGTCCTCAGCTGCACTCCGGAGAGACCCCGACATAAAGCTGCAGACCTTTTTTCTTTTTACCACCCTGTATTTCCTTTTTTTTTCCAGTGCAGTAACTGTAGAAATGTGCTCCATGGTATTAAACGGACAGTCTAATGAGTCTGAGGGTGAATGTGGGGTCAGATCGAGGGCTCTGCTCGCCTCACAACTCATTCGCTGTGGGAAAGAGTCAAAACCAAAAAGGTTCCTATTGTAAAAGTACAGCGTGCACTAGGAGCTCAATAGTGGAAACAGAAGGTGATACTAGGATGAGATTAGATGAGGATCTGAGATTTATGCTCTCTAGGGTCCTCTCCGTAATGATATGTGAGAGATTGAGGGAGAGCTCCTCATTACAATGCTACGCACTGCCAGCCTGGTCATGGGCCACCATTTCCCAGACATCCAATCACAGTACAGTGAGGAACAGAGCCTTCACATTTCACTACAGTCACCTGAACATCTTATCAGGGACGAAAGAATATCAATATTGCATAGCTGCATGTACAAAATGGTTGAGTGGGATCAAAAGCAGTTTAGGAATGGAAATTCAAAGAGAGGTTGGATAAATGAAAACCTCAAAGACTTGAATATTCTGTCCGAGAACTGATGCGTTAGTCTTGCCAAAAATAAAATGTACATGTTTTTCTGAGTAGCTCAAGTCAGCCAATACAGATTTGGTGTTAAATGTTTTGTCTTTCGATTTCTAGATAATTTATCTATCCAAAAATATGAATGAAATAAACAATTTAAATATTTAAAATATAAGCAAATTAAGATATTACTCATCAGTTTATGACACAGGTCTTCTGACTGTTCAGATGGTTTTGATTAATTTTCCACAAAAGCAGTTGTGACAGTTAAAAATGCACTTGTACTATAATGTTGCTGTTTTTCTAGTAAAATGGATGTAAATCCATGTGGATGCTCCACATCATATAAGAATAATAGTAAATAGTAAAAAAAAAAATACTAAAATTTCTCTATATAATTCTCTGCATCAGTAATGTACTTTTCCCAGGGTTTTACTAATGCTTCAATACCATCAAGGTAGAAAGATTTCTCAGTATGTTGGAGCCATGATCAGACTGCCTCCTTCACGTCTGAAATGCTGCCTTCCCAGGAACTCCTTTAATGGCCCAAAGGTGTGGAAATTGCTTGGAGCAACTCCAAGATAAGTTGCCGTAATGTGCAAGTGGTGTTGGTGAATGATTGTGTGTACAGTTCACACAGAGTCTGCTCCAAGCCACTTCTGCTGGAAATGTCATTCAAAGACACGTGGTCTTCTTTAAAATTCTGCACTATTCAACTAAGGGTCTCATCACCATACTGTGCTTTAAGTCTTCTGCACAGTTTTACCCATTTATTCAGAAGAAATTTCATCACAACCTCTGTTTTGCCTTGAACACTCATCGTTTTAATAAAGTTCTATTTGTTTAATCTCATGCTACAAATTATGTTTATGCTACAAATGTTGTTTATTCACAGTGTTATTTAATTGATATAATTTTCATACCACTTTACAGCTCAAGCCGAAATTATTTTCATGCAAATCATTTTAAAGCAGTTTTTTAGAGAATGAAATTGATATACCTTGAAAATAGAGCTTTTTTTTTGGACTACAATGTTAGTTTGTCTATTTTGTACATAGCAGTATGGCACACTGAGTCAGAAACCATATAAATCTGTACAAATAATATGCAAATAATATGCTAAACTAATTTTTGGAGAAGTGTTATCTGATTTCGGTTTAGGGCATTTTGAGAGTTACTGGGAGTTTAGGGGTATGTAATTTTAATTGTTGTTCTAATTACTACTGTGTATACTATTCAATGTCTGTTAAAGCTATTAACCTGAGGAAATATTTACATTTATTATTATTTTTTGAAAACACTTGGTAGGGAGTGTGCACTTTCCCTTGTACAGAAACTCAATGCAGCAGCATCTTCCAGTCCCCTCGTGTAAATCACTGGGCAAACAGCAACACAGTTTATGATCACATTCTGCTTGCATCTATTTACAAATTATGAATATAGCAGTCTTTCAATTTGCAAATTTGGCCATTGCATAAAATTATGGGTGTTTTCGTAGGATACGGTTATAATATTGCAATCGACACCACAGTCTACCATACCTGACAAACATTACCTAAGCAATTCCATTTACATTTATTCATTTACATGTTAACAACTTCCCCAACTGCTCAGATTGTATAATCTATCTATTTGAAATGCATCTGTCAAACCAACACATGCGGAAAATGTAAAATATGGCAGATGCTTTCATTCAAAGTGAATTACAGTTGAGTGCAAATGTTTGTGCATTTTTAAATTCATTTGTTTCTTTTATTTAACTTTTTTGGAAGAAACAAAATGTACCTCCATTTTACGATGGGTCGAGAGGTTAAAATTATTCCAGTAAATTGAAAAATGAAATGTATGTGAATCTTGCACCCATGCAATCTAAAAATATACATAAAAAATCAAGAACACAAAATCGTTGAAAAGGTTTTTTGCTGTGAAATATAGTGCATGTCATGTGGCTGGTAGAACAAATATGTCAAGAATAACAAAGGTAAATATTATTGTCAGGATTGAAAAGCTGCTCAGACAATATAAAAGAGGTTAAAGGATGCTATCAATGTAAGTTGTTGGCTTCAAAGTTTAAAGACAATTTTTATAAGACATTTAGAAAAGCAGATCCATAATTCACATTTTCAACTAATTTTTTTGTTAATCTTTGTTTTTGTGTTATTTGTGATAATGAAAACATGTCTATGAAAAAACAACATACAAATACTATTGTTATATACTTATTTTTAAAAGATTTGTTAAATCAAATTTGTTATCTTTTTTTTACTAGGGATGTGCAGAATTCTGAATGTAACAGTACATATATGACTGAATAAGGTGCAATTATGGAACTTCATATACAAAGTAGAACCCTTAACAAATGTCTGAATTAATGAGGAAAGCTGAAAGGCAGACACTTCTCTTTTCCTGGTGTAATAAAAGCGGACAAAAAAAATGAAGCATGTTTAGTTTGCAAAGTGGTTGAAAGAGAGAGAGAGAGAGACAGCCTTGAAATGTTAACAAGTGTCATATGACATTTCAGCCCGTCTTCTGTTTTGCTTCCTGAGTTCTCGATTTCTGCCTCATCCACACCTCCCTAATCATTGTTAGCAATTGTCCCTTGTGCTTAGCCTCATTTTGTCACCTGTGTGTTAATCGTTTGTCCCATTAGTCACTGTTGGTCAGTATTTTTTGTAAAATATTGTCATTTTTTGCTTTGGTTTTCTATCCTGGTTGGGATTCTCTGGTATTTACTGTTTTTGATCTTTGCCTGCCAGTTTGGTTTTCAGAATGGATTTTTACCTGTTTATTGTGGCTGCCTGTGCTTTGCTCCCTGACCCAATATTTACCATAATACCTCCAAATAAAGAACATTAACTGCCTCTGGCTCTGCTAAGACACAAGTCTATATATCTAGGTTATCTGTGTAAAAAAAGACAAACATTGGTGGATTTTTCCACCTCTAGTTTTACCAAATTACACATCTTTTAAAATCTTTAGATTGTTTTTTTTTTTTTTTGTAAATTATGGCAAAATTTTAATACAAAGGTCGCAGGATTGTGGGTTCAAGTCCCACCTTCTTTCAATGGTTGGTGGCTTTCCGTCACCTTCTCTAGCAATCCAAAGACATGCAAGTTAAATTAAGTGATGTTTGGAAATTTCCTGTACCGGGGACTTTAGAGGCCAAGTCAACAGCTTTGTCATGTTCCTCAAACCATTCCTGAACAGTTTTTGCAGTGTGGCAGGCAGCATTATGATGCTGAAACATAACCATGTCATAAGGGACAGGAAGAAGGTGTGTACTGTACTTGGTCTGCAACAGTGTTCAGGTAGATGGTACATGTCAAACAACCACATTAATGGCAAGACCCAAAGTTTCCCTCCAGAACATTGCCTAGAGCATCACACTGCCTCCAGCAGTTTTCCTTCTTCCCATAGTGGTGCAAATTCTTCTCAAGGTAAGTGATGTACATGCATCTAGCTACCTACATGATGCCCAACGTAGGCATTTGGAAGAAAACCAAAGAAGCTAAAGAAATGCTGAGTTGTTGAGGTGAAATGTTATCAAACTGATGGACAATTAACCATCTGGGACATTGCTAACAAACTGGAAATCTCCTTTGGAATGAAAGTAAGCTCGAAATCAATTCTAATTTCATCAACTTCATTAACTGATTATGAGATGCAGGCGCGCTGTAATGACCCTGAAATTAAACCCCAGTGCTCATCAGCATCATCCAAAAAAGGAAAAAAGTTGGTGTTGATCAGTTGTGAGGCCAATATTTATTGTGTTAGATATGATTTGTTTCTACCTCACATTCAGAGAGATAATCAATGTTCATTTATTTATTTATTTATTTATTAGAAAGAGACCTTAATTGGAAAGATTGAGAAAGAAGATTTCTGCGCTGTGGTCTCCACACATTCAACAGAAAAAAATATTACTATAGTACCACCCACTGGTTTCACCTGAACTGGACAATTAGACTAGATGTTATTAGCCAAATTCTCTTTCTAAAAAATAATATTAAGTTTCAATAACCGTTTAATTGTATACAAATGTAGTCTGGTGAAAATCAGCACTGCAGCTTTGAAAGCAGTTCTGGTTTTAAAAACCTACAGCTTTATATTAATGCACCCCTTCTAATATGTTTATCTTTTTCAGGATGGTTTCAGTTTCAGGACAGAGTATATATTTTGCAGTTTGTCCAAAGCATGAAAAGCTGCATTTCTGTCTCCTTAACATCAAAGGAGAGACAAAAAGCAGAGGCGGGTAAGGAAAGACTTTATAGAGTGGATATAAAATGTCTGCACACCCCTGTTCGAATTGCAGGTTTTTTGTGATGTAAGAAACTGAAACCAAGATAAATCATGTCAGACATTTTTCCAATTGTAATGTGATATGTAAAACAAAGAGAAAAAAAACAACAACAAGCAGAACAAACTTACAGTAACCTGACTGCATTTGGTTACACCACAAAAACCTGTTATTTGAACAGGGGTGCTTAAAGTTTTCTCCACTGTACCGACTAGAACGCAAATGTTAACAGGAGCTAATTTGTCTTACAGACAGCTTCAAAAGTAACAATAATTGTATAAAAAGTACTTAATGTCATTCATGAATTAAAAAAAAAAGTTTAGTGATTTGTTAGTGTTTGAAATGAGAGGAAGAAACCTCTTGGACACATGACTAGAAAAATATCAACGCTATAGTGACAACAGTAACCCTATTTCATGACAGCACCTTGCAGTGGATTATGATCATAGATTATATTTTCTGTAAGTGCAAGACAAGTGTATTATTCTTTATTAAAGGCACTTTAGTGGAACATCCTTCTTGGGTCTATTTCTTAGCCTAGGATAGTCTGTTTTCATGCTAGCATTATTAACAAAAGCTCACAGTTAACAGTTCATCGTAGTATGTACATACAACTTGGTTTGGTTTATTTGTTTCTATCCCAAAATCCATCTGAATGCTGTTAAATGTGAGTTTGTACCATTGCTCTTTTGTTGATTATGTAAGTCAATAATTTCTGCACGTGATGTAATATGTTATAGCTGGAATTATGCGAGGATGAAATTTTGCAGCTAAATTGTGTTCTTTTATTTTTTTAACACATTTAGGATGTCAAATTAATCATGTATGTTAAAACATTTATTTTGACAGCCGTGCATTCCAACTATATTAACAACAATAATAATAATCTGTGGGTAGAACTTAGTCATATTACAAGTTAAAGAGTTCCAGCTTTCCTTCTGAAAGCAACATGTCATAATGAATGGATATCTGCTGGAAGAAACTGCTTTAAAGAGTACTGAGTAATAATGATGGATTTACATTATTAGATATAATAAATGTAACATCTTAGAATTTGTCATAGTACTTCGAATCATTGGCCAAGTTATCCTTTGTTATACACTTTGTACTGTATGTAAATAGTTTCTCACCGTAGACCATCTCTGCTTTGACAGAACAATTTGACATCCTCTCTTAAGAATAATGTTAAAATAAAAGAGGACATGAGATGTTCTTCAGAGCAATAGCATAGAAAACCCTGTTTTTTGGGGTTTTTTCCCCATAAAGTCTCTTTTGTTGTTGCCACATTAAACCGAATCATTTCTTAACTCAATTTCTTAACTACTGCTACAGTAGTACCACTTCAGAGCTCTTAGGCAGCATTTCATATGTTCTTTCCATGTCAGTATGGGTTTCTTCTTGGATTTCTGGTTTTATCTTGCTTTCCAATACATACATGGAAGTGGAATGGTGTGTATCTGTTTGTGAATGGTGCCCTGCAATGGACTAGCAATGGACATAGGGTGAAATCTCCTGCCTTCTGTTACTGGGATAGCTTCCAGATCTACAGTGACACTGAGCATGATGAAGCACTTATTGAAGATGAATGAATAAATTAATTTTTCATCACACAGATTAACATTTATGGAGGAAGGTTTTTTTTTTTTTTTAGTTTTCTGTGGCTTCATCAATGATGAGTAAAGAGTCATTAATCAAAAGGTTGTTTGGGAGGGGGAAAAAAAGTTAATATAATAATTCTAAAGAACCATGTCTTGAACCTTTGTTCCAACTGAGCTCCATCCATTAATGGATAAGATTACTTTAAAAGCAAATATTATTTTGGTGGTGGTTTGTTTTCAGTGCAGCAGTGATGCTGACATGGTGTGCATGTGTGTGTGTGTGTGTGTGTGTGTGTGTTTGTGTGTGTGTGTTTTAGATAAGAATGACTCAAACAGCCATATTGATGTTGTTGTTTTTGGGGTTTTAAACACCTCACTTAAACTGCTGGGTTGAAAAAGAGGTTATTAACTAAAAATCTTAAGCTAAATTTGATGTAGTTCTCAACAACTTATGCCGATAAGGGTTTGAGAACATTTAGCACGCAATGTGCATTGAAACACATGAAAAACTCTCTAGGCTACGTTCACATTACCAGCCTGAAGTGGCTCAATTCAGAGGTTTTTTTTTCACCCTAATGTGACACAGATGTGATTTTTTATGGCTGTCTGAAAGCACAAATCTGATGCTTTTCAGATTGAGTCTGAGTTATTTTCATATGTGGTCCTAGATTAGGTACATATCTGATTGGTGGTCATGTGACTTGAATGAGAACAGCCAAATCAGAATTCATGTTACTTTTTGCCCCTGTATATGCATAAGGTCCTCGTGACATCTGGCAGCACCAGTAGTGTATGGATTTCATAGCAGTGCAAGGTGTCTGGCTTTCAGCAAATATATCCAACTAACTGCTTGCTGTTTTAAGAGCAAAATCTCAAGCCTATCCATCCAATCTCATCTACTGTTTAAAATGAATGAGTGGTCACACCAACTCAATATGTATTATTACCCAGACATATCGATGTACTCATGTATGGTGTTTCAGAGGGCAGACGCATCCATGTTAGAGTCAGATAAAAGTCACTTGTAACTATGAATGTTAACTGTCATGACATGCATATCTGATCTTAAAAAAATCGGAATCGAGCAATGTGCCTTGTAATATGAACAAGATCTACCTTTACAAGGTGAATCAGCAAGAGGGTCATGTCTAATTAAGTGGCTTTGTATGTCCCACTGTTCCACTAGATTCACATGACCAGTGCATCACTGCTTCTTCACCTGAAAATATAACTTCCAATTGAATGCCTGATAGAATGAAAGCTTATAATGACTGCTGTAGAGACACATAACCTTAACTCCTCAGCTCTGTGCTTGGATTAGTCCTGGTCAATTGTTAATTTAAAAAAGGTTTACAAAATAAATATGTATTGCAAATGTAATTACTAATGCTGCAGTGGAGGAATCACTGACTATAGCCTTAAGAAGACTATATACATAAAAGGTGAAGATAGAAATAAATAAATTGATTGTGGCTTATGTCATACAGAGGCATGAGTAGCTTGGTGGTTAAGGTGTTGAAATGCTGGTTTCAGGTTCGAGCCTCATTGCCACTGAACTGTTGAGCAAGGTCCTTCACCATCAACTCCTACAGTCAGGTGTGAAGCCAGGGAGGGGAGTATGCAATGGCACATAAACAGACTCGAACATGTTATTTTGGAAGGAGGGATGTGATTCACACACTTTAATTCTGCAGTCTTTAGGAAACAGTGAATAAAAGTTGATTTTATACTAATTATGGCTATAGATAGCACGTTCCTCCAGGTGTGTTAGACAGTTCGCTGGTTTCACATGGCTTGGAGGTAGCGGGGGGGCGGTGGGGGGATTTCTGGGACATTTACGCTGACACAATATGACGACCCACTTTAACTATGGCTGCAGTCAAGTCACACAAACAGGTCAAATTCCCTGGATTGTTTGCCTCCCGTCTACAGCTAATTCAAACAACCATCTCAGTACTAGTTACAGTGCGACTATCTCTGTTTCATCTTAAATACTGACAATTAATAATGGAACAGATCAGAGATGATCTGGTAAAAGAACTTATACTGGTATCCCTGTCCTAGAATTTACACTGCAGCCCAATTTATATATGCACATATTTTTTTTATTACTAGTATAATAAAAAGTATCTCACTCATTATTACCAGTACCTTCTTCTTCAGCATCTGTCCATGTCATCAAAGAAGTAAAGAATAAATAATAATCATACCTCAAATTGCATTTTAATATAATAATTGTTTATTAATTATTTTATTTTATTGTAAGATTTTATGTAAACATTGGACAGCTTAAATGCTGTTTATATTTAAGACAATGGTCAACAGTTCCTTGCTTTCCTAACTTTTTTTTTTTTTTTTGGACTCACCTACTGCACTGACTATATGACTATGATTAACGCTTTTTTCCAATTCAACAAAAATTACCCTTCTTATTTCAGGTGTGCAATCAGAAAGAATCGCACTCATTGAAACGTTGCTTAAAAAAAACAGGTTGCTCATGACCTTTGACCCACTTTAAGAAATATACAATTTACCTTGCTGCTGTTTTTCAGTATCTCCAACTGAAAAAGTCATTCCAGAAAAAAAATCAATACTTACACTTTTTTAGTGTCATCCTCTTCATCTCATGAGATATTAAATCAGCTCAAAGAAAAATATCACGAAATTTTATTGCTTTTTATAAAATAAATATACACACTTGTATAATACATTGTTCCCAGAAGGATAAAATTGGATATCGGATTTCACCATGTATCATACAGTAATTTAATTTGCAAACCACATTCACTGTCCTCCAGCACCAGAGACTCAGTTAATACAATATAACAAATATAATTTTATACATAAAATTACCTGTATGGGTTTTAGAATCTAATACATCCAAACACCACTAGTCTATTGTGGGGCACAAGCACACATTACAGGCAGTTTGTAAATGCCAATGGGACAAAACCCACCAAGCACAGGGAAAATATGCAAACTACATGCCCACAGACCCAAAGATGGGACTTGAGCCCTAAAGTCTGGAAGTGTGAGACCATAGTGCTACACCACTACATCACCATGCTGCCTCACTGCCCACATTCCACAGATTCATGTCAGATACCACAGTCATGATTCATGACTTATTGTCCTGTCAATACATGCCGTCCTTCTGGTTGGATGTTTTAGACATCCTCAGCTCCAGCATCCTACACAACTCCTCCAACACATACTTTAGTCTCATTACTTTAAATCCCCTGATATTTTTATTAACATCACTAAAAACTGAGCGGAAAAAAGCCATATAGATAAGTAAGGAGAAACCACTCTGAATGTCAGGTTGCTGTGTTAACTCACTGTTACCATGTCAGATTTTAAATTTCCTATAACAGCACATGACAATATATTTTTATTTAATGAACACTCACATGTCTTACTTCTTTGGTAGATTTTTGGAACATCAGCAAAGCAAGGTGTCTCACTATGTTATAGTATAGTGACTGTTCATATCCTTCATGTGACTGGGTACTTCTCTGGAAAATGTTCTTCAAACCTAGGTGTACATTTTGAACAATGATCGTTCATGTCCAAGAAGACACCCATGGCCTTTATCATGTGGCTGCTCAACCCAGTGCTATTTGCCCTGCTGTTCTACTCCTGACCCTGCTGGCATTTACCCTGATCCCAGTGAGAGCTTCTCCTGCCATTTAGAACCATTCTAATGATTGTGGTATTTACCGGCTGGAGCAGGACACCGTAATGGCTGCAAGCTGTTTATTGTGTTGGGAGGATAAGAGAGTGGCCTCGATGCCATGTGATGTCATGCCCTGTGCCATAAGGGGAGACAATGATTCGTCAGGGATGTTGGCACAGTGCTCGTGTGAAAAACGCTCCCTGGTGTCTCTTGCCACCAAGTGATGGACAGCTCCGTCAGCATCCCAAGAGGCCCCTTGATGAATGTGAATTGGGTTAATGAGCCTTAACAGATGAAAACGATTTTGGGATGAATATTTCATTCACATATCGGCCAATTTGACTGGCTCATTCGTCACAATCCATAGCGTGCCTTTGTCTGGGCGCATGCACGTGTGCATGTATAGTGTATTTGTGTGTGTGTGTGTGTGTGTGTGTGTGTGTTTGTGTGTGTGTGTATGTGTGAGAGAGAAACACAGAGACAGAGCGAGAGTGTAAACTCAAAGCAAAGGACAGAAAAGAAAGGAAAATTGCATAGAAGAAAGAAATAGGGGCACAAGAAAGCTAAAAACTGCAGAAAAGGGGGAGAATTGAACACCGAAATTGCATGAAAAATGCTGTTTCGCTTCAGACAATTTGTTCGGCTTCACTTTGAGCACCAGCACCTAAAGTGCTCTCTCATGCTTCCCCGCATTTCAAAAGAGTCCCTGCCATCAGTGTGGATGAGCCTGACTGGCATCTCAGTGATTACAGTAATATGCACCTTAGTGTGCAATCATAACAATAAAGACACTCCCTGAGATCGATAAAGCCCTTCTATTAAAAATGAAATGTATTGATCCCTACTGCTTCCAACAGCGCTGCAGATTGAGCTTAAACAAATCTATCTCAGGTTTCACATACTCACTGGGTGTGCCTCAGTACTGAAAATGCAAAGGCTTATGCTGCTCATGCTAATTTAACTTGTAACAAATTTCTAACATTTTACTCAAACATATTTAATGTTAGCAGCTTCCAGTACAGTTGACCACAAAGTTACCACATAACACTGTTCTTTTGGAAAAGTAATATAGAAGGTTACTTAGAAGATTTAGCTAAGTTGGTTAGTTAGCAATAGCCTCCTGTGATAAGTTTAAGGGCAATTATTGTTGTTCAAATGAGCAAATAGCTAACAGGTCCTTTTATATTTAAATTGCCACTCAATGTTATTGCTACCTCAATAACTTACTTAATGAAGCCATCAATTCAATTTTTTTTAATCAGCTAAATTTTGGCAAAATTATTAGGCAAAAAGAAATCGTTGTGTATTATAGTTCCAGGGTTAATCTTTAAACGCCTTCCATACATACAGAAGTCTGATGAGAAATCTCACTGAGAACAATGTTGGTGAGAATTTTGGCATACTCCTGGACATTTCCTGGAACTTCTGGGCTCTTGAAAGACTCTGTTCAAACTCCCCAAGCCTCTCTTCAATCTAGCCAATCTTGGAAAAAAGCTATGAAAGTTTTCGACATGTCACTTAATTCTGTAGACTTTTCACAAGAAAAAAAATCTATAAAATTCTCTCGCTGCACTCTCCTGGCACTTGTAGACTCACTCCTGAGGTACCCTGGGCACTGCTCAAAGTCACAGGGCTCTCCTGGTTCTTGCCAATCTCATGCATGTGGGACAGCGATGGCAAAATTGAGGAGTGATGAAGGATATTGAGGAATAATCAAGGAAAAGTTCAGTAAGAATGTATTCTCTACTTGGTGGGAGCTCTGGCAAGGTTGAGGAGAATGTGGAGAGCGTTGGCGAGTGATCTACGTAATCCAGGAGAGAGTTGGCGAGATTGAGGAGAGCATTGGCAAGAACTCCCACTAGGGGCCTCAGGGCACATGCTGCACTAACGTCATTCTCTCGTGCCCTGCTCGTGACATTCTCAGCAAATTTTTCTCAAATCTTGTGCCTCTTGTAGAGCGCTTCTTGCTTCTCCTCATTCTCATACCAGTGCTCCTGATTCTCATGGTTCACAAAACTATGAAATTAGTGGATATTTTATTCAAAGAAATTGCTTATATAAAGGTGTGAATATTATTAAATGGCTGAAGCTTACAGTAGCAAATCATCAAAAATGTGTGTTGCACAGAATTACCTAAAGAAGGATGATTTTAAATGCTGTCAAATAAAGAGAGTGCAAATGTTGTAAAACTAAATATACGTTTTCCAGTGATTAATGTGATCATTACAAGTAGGACAATTTACACATCAATACGTTGGCAATATACTGTACACAGCCATAACATAACACCACATTAACATTGCTTATCAATTCTTTACCAGTAAACTGTTGACAGGATCATGGGAACCCAAGACAACCATGTCTATGGGGATCAAAAGCTAGCCTGTCGGTCCAATCTCACAGAAAAGCCAGTGCAGCACAAATCACCGGGAAAAGTCATCACAGATGCCACAGCACACACCCAGAGGTCTTGTGGAGTCATGCCCCAGAGCGGTGACACAAGGGGATCTATACAATACTGGCCATAATTTTTTGTGTTGTGATGCCGTATATTCTCCAAATAATAATATTCTCCAAAAGTAAAATAAGGTTTTCTTTCTTTCTTTGTGCGATACACTGAAGATGTTTTGAGATAAACAAATAAGCATGCAATGATTAAATTTTTTTATTTCCTGCTACTTACATCAAATTTAACATAAACATAAAACTTAAATAGAACATAGCATCTTTTGATTGAACTCTATTTTAAAAGGGACCAGTATTATTTGAACATGTGAATGACAAGTGCATATTTTTGCATGCCTGCTCTTGCTTTCTTGCACTGGGTTTTCTTCAAATAAAGACTGCATTTCCTGTCCAAAAATCTACATAAGGACTGGAGATTTGGAAAAAGCAAGCTATTTGAAATAAGAGGAAGAAGAGAAAAGAGCTAACCTTTCAGAGTCATTGCACAAGCATTGGACATAGCCAATACAACTATGCATGTCTTTAAAAAGAAAGAAACCACAGGTGTTCTAACAGCCAGACATTGAACCGGTCAGCCAAGGAAAACAACAACGGTTGATGACAGAGCCATTTTGAGAGCTGTAAAAAAAAAAACTCCAAATCAGCAAACATTATATCACTAACACTGTCCACAGGACAGGGTAAAGATAGCCTGATACACTGGTCAAATAAGATTTTAAGAGCAGCATATAGAGGCAATACCACACAATGCAAACCCACTGATCAGCAGTAACAGTCAGAAGGCCAGGTTGAAAAACAGAAATACAGAGAGATAAGTAACAAGATTTCAGAGCCTAATAAAATCCTTTTTCAAAAAAAAAAAAAAAAGTAAATAAATCAAGTGAAAAGGCCAAACAAAGAAAGTATTTGCTCATGATCCAAGATATTTTAGTTCATCAGTCATGCACGGTTGTGGTAGTGTCATGACTTGGGCTTGCTGTTTCTGGAACAGTCTCACTAATCTTTACTGATTACCCAAAACATAACAAATGACTTTATCCGGGGGTAAGAGGAAGGTCTTAGACTGGCAAAACCAATCCACAACTGAACATGCATTGCGCCTCCTAACGAGGGGACTCAACAACTGAAAGCGGCTGCAGTACACGCCTGGAAAAGCAACACAAAAGAAGAATACAACAGTTAGGTGATATTTAATGGGGTTATGTTAAGTAAGGACAAGTAATGATTTCAATTAAGTATGCAACCAAACTTCAAATGTTTTTTTCATATACTTCAAGTTACTTTAAAACTATATGTTTCTATACTTTTGGTCACCTGAAAATTATGGGGTCTACTGCCAAAGGTAACTTGTATAAATTGTTTAACAGTTTCAACTGTCTCTTGTTTCTGTGTTACATTGCTTTATATTTATCAGCCACCGGTATTTCCTTAAGATAATTGAATATTTGAGATTTGAAAAGAGAACAAATTGCAAGGTACAACGCAAAAAACGTTGGGATGTTTTTTAAATTTGAATGAAACTGCATTTAATGAAATTGAATAGAATTGAATGAAAACTAAAAGGCTTTCAAATAACATGAGAAAATATTTTATTTAAAATACAACATAAAAGCTTAAACTGTGAACTTTTTAAATTTTATGCACAAATGGAGCTCATTTCAAATGTAATGCTTGCTACAGGTCTCAAAAGTGTTGGTACGGGAGCATGTTTACTATGGTGTAACATATCCTCTTCTTTTCAAAACAGTTTGAAGATGTCTGGGCATTGAGGTTATAAGTTTCTGGAGTTTTGGTGTTGGAATTTGCTCCCAATATATAGGTTTCCAGCTGCTGAAGAGTTCCTGGTCATCTTTGACATATTTTTCGTTTAATGATGCACCAAATGTTCTCTATAGGTGAAGGTTCTGGACTGCAGACAGGCCAATTCAGCATCCGGACTCTTCTACTACAAAGCCATGCTGTTGTAATAGCTGCAGTATGTGGTTTTGCATTGTCCTGCTAAAATACACAAGGCCTTCTCTGGAGTATATGTTTTTTCTAAAATTTTTATATACATTTCAGCATTCATAGTGCCTTCCAAGATGTACAAGCTGCCCATACCATATGCAGTTATCAACCTCCATACCATCAGAGATGCTGGCTTTTAACTGAACGCTGATAACACGCTGGAAGGTCACCCTCCCAGAAGAGGATCCGTGATTTCCAAAAAGAATGTCAAATTTGGACTCATCTGACCATAGAACACATTTCCACTTCGAAACAGTTCATTCAGTAAATGAGCTTTGGCCGACAGGACATAGCAGCACTTCTGGACCATGTTCACATATGGCTTCCTTTTTGCATGATAGAGCTTTAGTTGGCATCTGCAGATGGCACTCCAGATTGTGTTTACCGACAGTGGTTTCTGGAAGTATTCCTGGGCCCATAATGTCTAATTAGTAATGTCTATGACACAATTATGCTGATAAGTGATGCAGTGTTGTCTGAGGGCCCGAAAACTTCCAACAAAGGTCTTCGGCCTTGTCCCTTAGGTACAGAGATTTCTCCAGTTTCTCTGAATCTTTTGATAATGTTATGCACTGTAGATGGTGAGATTTGCAAAGCCTTTGAAATTTGATGTTTAGGAACTTTATTTTTAAGGTATTCCACAATCTTTTTATGCACTCTTTCACAGATTGGAGAGCCTCTGCCCGTCTTTACTTCTGAGAGACCCTGCCTCATTTACAGACCTGATGTCAATTAACTTGGCTTTTTTAGCCCTTTGTTGCTCCCCGTCCCAACTTTTTTGAGACCTGTAGCAGACATCAAACTTAAAATCACATATCACTTCCTATCAGCCATATATTTATTACATATGAGTTGTAGAAACCATTATGTTTTACCCATGTACAATATGTAGGACTGGAAGCCTTTTGAGGTACTTTCCAGTCTATTGATCAATCTATTGGCTACTGAAACAGCCATACAACAGCTGCCATTGTTAAGCCTGTTGCGGACCAACACATAAGTGCAGCAGACAGAGACCTGGAAAAAGGGGCATTGATTTATGTAATTTATTAGAAAATTTCAGCCAGGGAATTGGTAGCTCTGTGGCAGATCTCTCGCCTACCATGCAGAAGGCCTGGGTTTGATTCCCAGCCAATGCCCAAACCCCAGCTATGTATGCAGTGCCTGTCCCTAGCCTGGATAAAAATGGGAGGGTCAGGAAGGGCATCCGCTGTAAAACCTGGGTCAAATTGTGTGCGGATTGGATGGTCCGCTGTGGCGACCCCTGGACGAGAGCAGCCGAAAGACTAACAATAACAACAACATTATTAAATTTCAGCTGTGACTTCACATCAATGTTTAAACCCATCTCTTTTTGATCTGTTTCAAGTTTCTCCCCATTCAAAAAGACATGAATCTGGTCTTGTATAATGGGGAATATCTTGTAAAGATGACTTCATTTTAAAAAGTTGTTGACACTGGAGTTTTGCCATATCATTAATAATGTTATAAATAAAACCAACTGTATAAATAGTTACAGTAACTAGATAATATAACCATTGAACCACAGGGATTCCTCAAAAATTACTTACCACCAAGACTGTTCCACCAGAATGATGAAAACATTGTGGACTGAAAACTTTTTATAGAAGTTTCCATTAGTTCAACACAAGCACACCACCTGACTGAACCAAAGTATTAAGAACAGCATTGTTAAAACACTCGAACACCACTAACAGGTGTATATTCTACATCATGTGCTTCTCAGTAGGCACCAAAAGCCAGAGAGAAGGAGCAGGAAGCAGTAGCAAAACCAACTAACGAGATGTTAATTAAGTTGGATCTCTTTTCCAGATGCCCTGGTGTGTGTGTGTGTGTGTGTGTGTGTGCATGCATTTCTGTTCCCTGCAGCACTGGATCCCCTAGCAGCCACTGACGTAAAGTCATTCTCCTGACTGACACATGAATCTGAGAGAACAAAAAAGAGTCTGCGCCCTCATGCTTTGCCTTCTCATTCTGTTAATTACAGTGGAAGAGAGCAGTGAACGGAACCAACCTGACAAAGGTACGCTTCATTTAACAGACTGCTTTAATCGCCATGCCACCACCGCTAGTCCCCTGCTGCCAGCTCTAAACACACACAAGGCAATTAAAAATGCTGCCTGATCTGCACTCAAGTTTAAGTTTAAGGTATGTTGTTTTGTGTTGTTTCATTTGCAGGACTGATGTAAAAATGTATAATGCTTTATAATAAATAAATAGAAAACAATGACTAACTGTGATTCATAGAGGTACTCTATATCATAGTCTCCGAGACCATATCCTTGTGTTTACTGTGAAAGATGCTTTCAGGTATGTCATAACCATAGCATGTTAGCGAGGTAGCTACATTATTAGACAACGTTGAAGCTGATTTGCTAGCATAAAAAAGGTAGTGGTCCAAGAAAGGATAACCGGTGAACCAGCAACAAGGTTATAGGCACTCAAAACACACTGATGTGCATGAGGATTGAAGGATAGTCACTCTGATCTGATACCTCAGAAAAAACACCTAATCAGCACAAAGCCCTCAAAAAAAGTTAAAGATGTCGATGATATAAACGTGTCAGAACACAAAATGCATCAAAACTTGCTGTGTATAAGGCTGCCTAGCCACAGGGGCCCACGCTGACCCCTATGAGCATCAGGGCAGGACCACTGGGCAATGTAAGAAGGTGGTCTGGTCTAATGGATCACATTTTCACTATAAGGATGCACTATTAGAAGAAGGCAAAACGGCAGTGTTCTGCTGGGAAACCTTGAGTCCTGGCATTCATGTGTTGTTACTTTGACAGGTACCACCTGCATTGTTGCAGATCAAGTAGACTCCTTCATGCCAACAGTTTTCGTTAATGGCAGAGGCCTCTTTCAACAGGATAACGCACCCTGCCACACTGCAAAAAAAAAAAAAAAAAACTTGTTCAGGGACTGTTTGAGGAACATGACAAACAGTTGAAGAAGTTGACTTAGCCTCCAAATTTCCCAGATCTTAATCTGTTTGTGCATCTTTGGAATGTGTTGGACAAACAAGTCTGATCCATGTAGGCCCCACCTCACAACTTACTCAACTTAAAGGATCTGCTCCAGGTTCCATAGCACACCTACAGAGGTCTTGTGGAGTCCATATGTCGACATGTCAAAGCTGTTTTCTCGACCTGGTTGACCTGAACCTTCTGAAAGACATCTTTGTGCTGTTCGATCTGTCAAGAACAACCCGTACATTCTATGCCTAGGTGAGTTGTTCTTAACACCACTAAAGGAAGGTCACCAAAGTATTAATAATGCATTAATATATATGTAACAAATTTTGGTAATATGATAATTTTAATTCTATTTAATGTTTTCACCTACTTTGGAAAATGCACTCTGAGATATGAGATATGATTCGACCATCTAACAAAGGCATAGAAAGCATGTTAAGGGTTACCTTCAAATAATAAATAAAAAATTTAAATAAAATAAATAAATAACAAAAAAAAACATTCTGGTTAATTTCTTTTGTTCCAGGTATTTACATTTGAAGTGAAAATCTTGTCAGAAATCCCTTCAGGGTTATTTTAGCTAAGTGACAGTTGCAGTGAATATTATAAAAAATTGTCATTGTGAATTCAAAACATTTTAAAATATGATTTATAAACTCAAGCTCTTTATAGCTAGCTGTTTAGAGAATTATCTGTAGATGGTTATGTGACTTCTGTCAGGCTCGTTTAATCTATGAGGGCATTTTAAATCAAATTGGGACTTTTGATTGTGCAGAGTAACAGAACACTGTTATGAGAGTAAAACCTTCCTTTATTTTTCTATATAATCCCCTGTTACACTAATGCACTAACAGAATCCCAGTCTTTCACTAGGCCTTGGATACCATCAAGGTAGATGCCAGAGTAAGATTTCTCAGTATGTTGGAGCGTTGATTATCATGTAAACTAACTGGCTTTGCCGAAGATTATTGATATTTTTAAATAACTTAGAAATCATATTAAGTCCTGTTATTAATTGTGTCAGGCTTTATTATGTTGAATGATTTATGTTAAACATTGCAAAAGTTAAAAATCTGTCACATTATTTCGCATTAGCTTGTAAGAAAAGGTAAAAAAATACATGTGGGAGTATTTAATATGAACGCTGAGTCCTGAGACCCTGTTGAGATATTCATTTGTTTTATTTTTTCTTCCAATAAGTGTATAGTGACTAGAATAATAAAGTAAAAACACCATGGTATGGCATGTCTGCCTCGACTTAAAGGATATCCGAATCAGCTGTGGCAAGAATGTTAAATTCAAGAAGGAATCCTGTTTGTGTGTATGTGTGTGTGTGTGTGTGTGTGTGGCAGAAAGGTGGTAAAAGAAGGTTCTCACAAGGACAGGGACACCTGTGTGTATGTGTGTGTGTGTGTGTGTGTGTTTGAGATTGTAATCACTCAGCCTTGAACTAGGTATCAGGATATTTAAAAAATGCCTGCAGGAAAATGCATGTACACCTAAACGCATCTCTAAAGATAATAGAAGAACAGCCCTGAAAGTCTTATTCCTCTAAAACTTTTCCTTCGCCGGCTGTGCAAACCACATGCTGGTACTCTGCGTATTACACAATGTTTAATTCAATGATGGTCTGTATTGTGACCTCTTTGCATCACCAGGCCCTGACTGACATCAATTAACCTTTGCATGAGACTAATGAACTGTTAGACGATGTTTTAAAGTGAAATCTGCAAGCTCCCTGTGCCTTAATGAATGCATGCATCTGGTAACACAGATGCACTCATATAAATGTAGTTGTCATGGAGGACGGAAACAACATGGTGTAAACAAGTGATGATTTATTGCTACCTCCAAGTCGAGGATGGTCTTTGTCTTGACCCTCCCGGCTCTGTCTGGCCCGAGTAGATGTCTAGGCTGATAAGGGTCAAAGTAAGGACTTAAGTCTCTCATCTGTGAAGGTGTGGGGGCAGGCGGGGCACAGCTGAATCCACAGATTACTTTCGGTCAGGTCGATTGATCATTACGCCGTGCAAAAACCGACACAATTCGTCATCGGAGGCCATAAATCATGCACGGGGACCTGGTGATCTCATCCCTCAAGCACAGGTCACCAAGCCTGTTTATCTTGCTGCTTAAACAATCCATTATGTTTGAAGAAGCGCCAGGAAAGGATTTCCAGCGTGAGAATGTGTGTGGATATGTGTCAACATGGGCAGAAGAATGATTGCACAACAAATTACAGGCACAAAAGAGGTGGAAAATGTGCAAATAGGGTATATAAATGGATAACAATAAGCCCTTTAGACCAGGCAGGCCAAATACTAGGAGTGCAGCTAATTTAGATAAGCTAAGCTAACACACTCAAAGCAATGGCACTAACTTTAGAGCCTGAGAAAAAAAAGCTGAATGTAAACAGTGAGATTTGGGGGGCAAAGGAACACCTGCGTGACGGCGACACACATTCCCTTCATGCTAAGCGTTTAATGACTTGCATTAAACAGGCCATCAGTGCCAGCTACTGATAGCTAGACAGAGACCTGATACACAACCCTGCTTTAGAATCACTTTTCAAAGTCACACCGCTTCCTGATGCGTGTGCTTTTTCAAATAAATCACCAGATGCAGAAGATGAAAACTGTGATTGAGCTAAAGAGGAGTCTTGCCGTCTCAGTGTCATCCTCATGCTAATTCATGTTTATGGATAGTGGGGTGTGTATATAATAAGTGTGTATTCCTTCAAGCTGTGAAAGCTTTGGGTCAGTGGGGAAGAGGGGGGGTTTCGGATGTGGAAAATTTCCAGAACATTTTTGTTCTCTCGGAATGCTGCGCAGTCTGAAGAGCTCACTGCAGGATGTTTCTCAGGTGCCTCCACATGTATACCGATATTTTTATAAACATATATTTTTCTGTCTAGGTTTTTCCTCCCGTCAGAATGACAAACAGCCTTAATCCATGTAGGAGCGCATGCATTTGAAGATTTACTTTTCAGTTTTTGTGTAGACAGGAAAACTGCATGCTTTTGAAAACTCTGATGTTACAGTATTATCCTAACCTTAACCCGTTCCAGTTTTGTGTGTTATGAATATGCTAGGGATCATGTCAAGACGATCCATTTTGCTATATTAGTACAATCTCATACTGCTCAATGCATTGATGTAAATGTGATTGTTTAGGAGATTAATGTAACACTTAATGGTACACTTTAGTGACTTGCTGGGCTGCTTTCTTATGTGGGTTTTTTATGTTCATGAGGCCTAAAGCTGAGCTTATTTATGTACTGATCCCTGTAATAAAGTGGTACAGTCCCATCCAAATCCACTGCTAAGCAGTAATTAAAATGTTTTTTTTTTTATTTTTTATTTTTTGTTTTTTATTAACACAAAAAAAGGTACACCGTGTTCAAAAGTTTTCTTCATTTTGGACAGAAAATTTTTTTTTAATTCTAATTTATATTGTAAATTATAAGCATTTTTCAGATTTTTCTGCTTTCGGATATAAAAAAAATAATAATTTGCTAAGTAATATATATATATAATTATTAAAAGAATGATTGTGGCACAGTGGCTTAATAGTTAGCACTGCCACTTTGCATCTCCACTTCATACACACTTCATAATGACAGTGAACAGAAGATTATAAGATTTACTACTGCAACCCTGACCTGGCAGTCACTAACAATTTTAGGACATAACAAATCTTAATATGTTATTCACTTTTCTTTGTGCATTACACAGCTTAACAGGGCATTTAGTTCTGAATATTTCAGTGATCAAGAGGGCTTTATATTGATATGAGTCATATACAGTATGAATCCAGTACAATGCTACACAACACATTTACATGGTAAGTGCCTGATCAGGTGATGTGATGCTTTAAATTAGACTAGTATTTTTTTGTATTTTTAGAACCAGACTATTATTGATTACTTCTTAGAAAATAGCAAACACATGTACAAACAAGCTTAGTGGTTACCACTGGGTCCATGCAGCTGCAGGGTCTGGGTTCGATTCCCGCCTCGGGTCTGTGTGCATGGAGTTTCCATGTTCTCCCCATGCTTGGTGGGTTTCCTCCGGGTACTCCGGTTTCCTCCCACAGTCCAAAGACGTGCAGGTTAGGCTAATTGGTGTTCCCAAAATGCCCGTATTGTGTGAATGAGTGTGTGTATGTGTGTGTGTGTGTGCCCTGCGATGGATTAACACTCCATCCAGGGTGTATTCCACCTCGTGCCCTAAATCTCCTGGCTCCCAGGCCCACTACAACCCTGGACACAGGATAAAGCGGTATAGACAATGAGAATTTACAAAGATCCTTTTATTAAAATTGTCCTTTGAATTAGACATTTTTCTACAAAACTGAAGTGGCTTTAATCAAAAGTTAAAGGTGTGCATATTAATCATGGTCATATGTGTTAGGTGACTACTAAACTAGCAATGGAAAGTCCTTAGACATTTTGCCTTTTCTTGCTCCCCTTTCATGCCTCATTTTGTTGTTAGTGTAGATGTAACAGCTGGATGAAGTGAAACCACCTGGCAGAACCATCTCTTTGTGGCTCTGTTAAATATTCTAGAAGAGAGAAACAAGCTAACATCATTGAAAGGATATCAGCCAAAACTGTAAAGTCAGACAAAACTGGATAACACTGCCATCATTTATTCCAAACAGTCTGCTCTCAGATTAGCCTTTAACTCATCTTCCCTGTATCCATATGCCAAAAGACATTAGCGATATTTGTCAAATTTTTTGTCATTTCCATTTATATTGTTATGTGTGTGTTCAAAGGTTGCCTTAAACATATGGGATGGATGGAAAACTACGCACTAGAGACACCAGGCACATTCCATCATACATACCACAGTAAGTGACCCTGAACAATGTACACAGCGTCCCCTGCTGGTGCCTCTGTTGGTCAACTGTACAGGCAAAGTCATTATACCTCAATTAAACGTTTCACAATTTATATATGCATATATACACCCTTGTAGCTGCACTAATTAGCCACAGTACACAGTTCCTGACAAATGCGAAAAAAGATCATATAATTTAAGTGGTGTACATTCTCAGCACTGCAGCACTTACACACTGCAATTAATAAGCATTTTATTAGACAGACCTTCCCCGTATGACCTTGTAGGACGGTTCTCAACCCAAGATTGACACTGAGGTACACAGGAGGATTAATTAAGTAAGGAATAAAACATTTAAGGGAATTCTGTTAAAGGAAAATAATCCACAACTGGGTGGTATATTGATGCAAAATAACTGTTAACGCTCCAAACTTTTCCTATAACAGCATATCTGAAAGTCTTTTGTTCTTCTAATTTTGTGATTTGATTTGGTTATTCTACAAGCTCATTCCTGTTGTTCCTTATATATAGCAAATATAAATAGTCATTCCCTTTTCCAGTCTATTTTTCTCTCTATTTTAAAATTAATGAACACTAAATCATTTTGCCTTTGACTGTTACACTGAAGACTCACTCAATCATCATTTATACCACTCTTGTATACAGGGTCACGGGGGGGCCTGAAGCCTATCCCAGGAGGCTTAAGGCATGAGGCAGGGAACACCCTGGATTTGTTGCCGATCCATCGCAGGGCACACAAATACTATGGGCAATTTGTAACGTCAATTAGCCTAATCTGCATGTCATTGGACTGTGAGAGGAAACTGAAGTACCCGGAGGAAACCTACCAAGAATGAGGAGAACATGCAAATTCTATGCACACAAAGGCAGGAATTGAACACGGTCCCTGGTGGTGCAAAGCGACAGTCTGTGCTAACCACTAAGAAATCGTGTCATCCTACACTGGAGACTCCTTATGTAAAATTAAGTTAATGAACAAACAAACGGTCAAACAACCACGTCCTTACAGAGATCGTCTTCAAATCAATAATGTTTTTCTTTTTTTAAATTGACAACACGGTTTTTAATCTATGTTTTTTCAGCCCTTATGAATAGCCTGTTCATTATAAAAAGATAACATATTACTAGGAGCACATTAATATAAACGACTGTCAGAGCTGCTGTTAAAGCAAACTTATGAACACCTTCCGACCAATCACAATCCAGAATTAAGCTAAAAGTAAAAGAAGATTTTTGTTGTTGTTGTTGTTGTTTTAAATCCTGAAAGATGGCAAGCTTTCAGTGAGTGATGATTGCAGCATGCCATTTCAGACAAATTGTCTTCTCCTGTGTCTTGAGGACATTTTAGGCTTTCTGCTTTCTCGTATGTCTGTTGTTAAAAGCACCATATAAATAAAGTTAAATTGTATTGAATTATGCAGTGGAATGAAATATCATGCCTTGAGGGATGTGATGCAACACAGTAGACAAAACAAGAAAACTGATTAAAAAGAACAGGAATTATATCAGGAAAAACAAAATTACACTAAAGTTAAGTGCAAACTGAATAATACGTAGGAGTATATAAATGAAACACTATATAGAATGAACAGATAAACGTATGCAGCGTATGGGATAGGCATTGTGCAATATACAGTAGGTGCTGATGTGGGTAATATTAATAGAAGTAAGTTATGGATGGATCAGGGATGCAATTGTACCTAATGCCAGATGTCTTGAAAGCAAAAACGTCTGTGAAAGTAGTTGACAAGGCTTTAGTAATAATACACACTTCATAATGACCCAGAACTGGAGATTACAAGACTTACTGCAACCCTGACCCGACAGTCACTAAGAATTTTAGGATATAACAAATCTAAATATGTTATTCACTTTTCTTTGTGCATTAGACAGCTTAAAAGGGCATTTAGTTCTGAATATGGCAGTGATCAAGAGGGCTTTATATTGATACTGTATGAGCGCAAAGAGTCATATACAGTATGAATCCAGTACAATGCTACACAACACATTTACATGGTACTGTAAGTGCCTGATCAGGTGATGTGATGCTTTAAATTAGACTAGTATTTTATTTTTATCTTAAGAAATAGAACAAGATTATAATTGATTACTTCTTAGAAAATAGCAGACACATGTACAAACAGGCTTAGTGGTTACCACTGGGTCCATGCAGCTGCAGGGTCTGGGTTCGATTCCCGCCTCTGGTCTGTGTGCATGGAGTTTGCATGTTCTCCCTGTGCTTGGTGGGTTTCCTCCAGGTACTCTGGTTTCCTCTCACAGTCCAAAGACATGTAGATTAGGGTAATTTGGGCGTTCCTAAATTGCCTATAGTGTGTGAATAAGTGCGTGAGTATGTATGTATGTATGTGTGCTCTGCAATGGATTGGGGCCACATCCAGGGTGTACCCCCGCATTGTGGATAGACTCCAGGCCCCTTGCGACCTTTTATACAGGCCAAAAACAACACAGACAATCCATGTGAGTGTACAAATAAAATTAATACTATTAGGGGGTTTACAACAAACACTTCTGCTTTACTTGAAACCAATTAGCTTTGGTTAGCATGATGAAGAACCGTCAGGAATTCCAGCCAGTGCTTAAGCATCAGGGTTAATTTTTAAGGTTTAGACTACTGTAGGGTATAAATCTAAATACAGATATTTTTAACTCTAAAAAGATACAGTAGAAATTATGGCATTGAGTGACACTCCTACAAACGGTGCTATGAATGCCTCACACACAGTCCTGAATGATCCCAGGCCTGATGCATACCTCTAATATTAACCAGGTGCTTTGGGAATATTTGTGGGAAGCTTTTATAAAAAAATATATATATAAATAAATAAATAAAGGCAGGTTAATTAAGTGAGAAATAAAACATTTAAGGGCATGCTATACAGTATTTGTGTCCATTTAGAAGACACTATTTGTTTAACCTTAATGGAATATATTTGTATTGGTGGCACAGTGGGGTAGTGGTTAGCACTGTGGCCTCGCACAAATCCAGGGTTGAGGGTCTGTATGTGGGGAGTTTGCCTCTCTTCCCTGACCTTGGTGGGTTTCCTCTGGGTACTCTGGTTTCTTCCCACAGTCCAAAGACATGCGGATTAGATGAAGGGGTGTGCCCAGATTGTTCATAGTGCGTGAACATAGTGCTCCAGTCTTCATGATGAGCAATATAGAAAATGAATAAATAAATAAATGGATGATGGTCATAGTTTGTTCTGATTGTTACTACTTATACTAAATATATTTTGAAATGAAAATACAAATAAGACTGTGCATTGTCACTCTAAAGATGGCCACCTTTCAACTAAAGAGAAAACCCAGAGAAAGCAGCACATTCCTTCCTGTATAAGCCTCTCAGCTGTATAGAATGGGCTCCTTATTAGTACTGACATGTTCACTAATGGCCCTTAATGCTCACAGCTGTGTAAGTCACAAGGCCAGAGGTCTGGATTCCCATCTCTTTAGCTCTGTGTTAAGACAGTCTATATAATAGCCAGATCTCATTTTCTCCCTAAAAACTTCTTTAATCCCTTTCCTCTGTTTGGTGTATCCAACCCTGACACCTCTCTCTGTGTTCGGGGTTAAGACGGGTGGCTGAGAGTTTCAGCTTGACTGATACCAGACATGGGGGCGAACCCATACATGGGGAGAGTTGACATGGAATGGGGAGCTGAGTGATGGAGAGACGGAGCCAAAAAGCACAGCATCTGTGCCAAAAAAGCATTTGTAAAGCTGTGCTAAAAGGCCAAGACGATTAGCAGTGCATTAGTCATTTGGAGAACATGTGTACTGTACTGTATGTAAAAATCATCCCAGTCATTCCGATTGAAGAACTCCACATGGTGAAAATAACAAGGAATGATTTTGCGTAATTGTTGACTTTGAACATTTTACTTTTCATCTTGACAGCGGCACACCAGCAGTATTTACCAATGTAGCGTGCACGAATGAAAGGAAATACAAAATGCATATGTTTTGTGGAGTAAGCATTTTCTGTAGTTTGTATCTTCTAACTGTGATAAAGTCATGCAAATTACAAGTGAAGTAACTCCATATTGCAAATAACCTCCTTAGCATAAGTGTCTCTGTTCTGCATCTGTTCATATGCATTTAGAAGAAATTTCATAAAATGACTAAAAGTACAGTTTCAGCAACATTACTGATCTCTCTTTTTCTCTGCAGATAAAAATAAGAGATGTCAATGCTATTTGGGGAAACATATCACTCATCAGTGCAAGAAAGTAATAAAGGAATAATTTTGGTAACAATCTAATTTACCCTTTTTCCATTTTTTTCATTAACAAAAACACACTTAGTGTTTGACATTTGCTTTTACTTTACTTTGCAGTAAAGCTTGGATTATATTTTAGTCTACTAGAATTTTAACCTTGGAAGCTCTCCATGCATACAGTAACATAACTTTTCATGCAAAATGAAAGTCATCTAAAGTCATAAGTGCCTGAAAAGCTCTGTGGGGTGTGGGGCTTTTCCAGAATCCCAAGATTGGTTTCCACAACCCTAATTGCAATTTTGCATGCACAATTTTAACCAATTGTTAAATTTGTCAAGACGCCAAGAATTAAATTTTTAAAGCCAAGAGGGAGGGATTTTTTCATTTTTTTCATATATAAAATCAACATTTTTTACTTAAAATATATATTTATATATATGTCTACAGACAACAATATATACAGTATATACTGTATAATTTGTTGATAGTCTGTATGTAGAAATTTAAAGTCAAAGGAAGGCTATTTTGATATGTTCAACAGTTCCAGCTTTCCTCTTGTCAATTTTTGGAGGCGCGGCATTGTGGGCAGAAAGAAAAAGATGAAAAAAATCATTCCAGATGTTAAATTTGGCAACTTCGATATTCATCTTTAAAAGAGGAATATTTTTTGGAAACAACATGAATTGAAGCTGAAATTCATGGTTAAACCGCAGCATGAAATGAATAAACAAAGTTGAAGTTTATTAATCACCATTAAGAGTATAAAACAATTAAAGACAGTATGGAAGATGTTTAAACAACAAGCACAATTCTACAGTAAGAACTGAACAATCCATCTAGCATTTTAATGAGGAAAAAGAAATTACATTTATAAAACTACAAATCACATCACTAGCTAGCTGACCCTGTAATTATATAAAAGAATATTCACAACACAGTTTTATTTTGTTGTTAGTGGTTGTTTTTCTTTTTAACTTTGTGCTCGAGGTCTTTTGCCAGCATTGGTTGGAGGCTTGGCATTTCCAAACCTCAAACATCCTCGTATACTGTAATAGATGGTGTCAAAATTGAACTGATCAACTGCCTGACACAAGAGACGATGTGACTGGTCACAGGAGACACTGGAGGTACGATAAATACTGATTTAGCAATGCAATATAGAATACACTAAGGTTTGATATGGCGTACCAATGTGAGTAAACTGAGTTATTGAAAAGACAATCTAGGAATAACTTTAAATCTGTGTTAATGCTAATTAGAGGTGGGTAAACTATATTTCAGAAATTTACGAAGAGACACGAGCCACGGTGACAGTTTGGTTCCAAATGCCATCACTAAAGCATGACATGCAAAGACATGCTTTGATGATCATATTTACATTTTTTTTTGTTTGTTTTGAGGTTGTGAAAAAATACTGTTACTGTTTATCTTATCTTATAGAAGTAATTTCATCAGTGCAAGTTTGGAGATAAAACATGCCTTGTCTTTTAACTACATTTGTGGTGAAAAACACACCAAAAGTTGCTAAAACACACTTTTGCAGCAATAGTTAGCAGGACTTACTAAGGAATTTTAGTTTCAAAGGCTTTAAGGTCACCAGCCATTGATCAAAAAGATCAGCCTGTATAATCATTTGAAAGGCACAGCTCTTTAAGCCTGTTTACTGAGGTAAGTAAAGAAAGGAACCATCCTGTCAGATTTAAAGGAAGAGCTTAGCATCAGGGCAAAAACAGGAATTACTGGTGGCAGATCAAAGTACGGGTCAAAACCACTGGACAAGAGGAGTCTGTTCCTACAAATTCACCTCAGAGGTGATATTTGCTGCCAGTGAGTTGGTAAAACTGCAAATAAGAAGTTTAGTCCAGGTTCTCAGGCACTGTCAAGAACACTGTGTGTCATTTCACAAGTCAGCTCTGACATGAATGATGCTGGCTGAGTAAATGCGGTGCCACTTGAATATGTTGGAGGCTCATGAGGGGGGTGTATAGCTCACGATCATCCGTTCATTACTCTGATTATGGCACAGCAGGGCATTAATGAGTTGTGTCTATCAGACCGAGGAGTACTGTTTCACACGGATTAAAAGTGCAGCTAGATGTAAAAGTGTGAGAGGACAGGGTAAGCGCCAAGGTCAAAGGGCACCGAGGTTCAATTTTGAGAGCCAAGGTCAGTAGGTTAACGAGTTAGTAGGTCTACAGGGACTATAAATCATCTCATTGTAAGCATTCTGAGGTCAACCACCAGGACTGTTAGGAATCAAATTACATAATTGAAAGCAAAATAGTCCATTTTATTTAAGATTCTGTGTTCTACAATTAATATGCATACACCTAATATACAGACATCTGGTAAACATAATGGGAAAATCCTTCCTGCATGAAAAGGGACCTAATTTAATGCGTATTATTTTAACATATTTACTGCATCAGTCCTTTGTCTTCAGTAACAACACCTTTTTTTCTGTAATACCAAGAGACTATCCTAGGAACACTGGGTGTGATGTGGGAACACATGCGAGATGGGATGTCCTTCCATTGCAGGGCACTATACACATACATATTCACACCTAAAGCGCAAAAACAGCCATGTTTTTCTCCACTTGTTTTGGGAGAATATCCATACAAATAGTCAACCAGAAGAATGTTTACATGAGGGGTAATATTTTGTCATGCAATTTCATCTTTACATCTTTTAAAGGGTTATTTAAATGGAAATGGTGTTGCCCAGAACTGTTAACCATGCAAAGAACCATAGAAGAACACACACTTTGCTAATAGTGCATGAGGTCAGTGCGGGTTGTTTAATCTTTTAAAGAAGAAAAATGGGTAAGTTCTTTGGATAGTTAGGGACTCAGCATAATATGCTGTGAATGTGTTCTCCTTGAAACCCTGTCTAATATAGAAACACTCTAGGCTCTATGCAAGGCTAAGAAATTGAACAGAAGTGAACAGAAATTCTAAGAATCAAAATGTTCATTTTTTTTCCTGAAAATGTGGAGCTTTGAGGATGGATGAAAACAAACTAATGCACTATGCTTATTATCCCTAAAACCATGGCAGCCCATCATTTTTTTCTGTAAAAGCAGGGCTTCATTGAGATTTCAAACATTATAAACATTTCTTGCACTCTCAGTCCCCTTTCCTCTCGATCTCCCTGAGCCTAATCCAAACATCTCTCCATTGCCTGGCGACCAGGAGTCTAGGGATGCTGCCTTTCTCCCCACTGTCTCTTATTTTGCGCAGCTCTTAAGAGCTCATGCACTTCTATTTGTACTATGAGGAACATTGCAATCATCCCTCTCTCTCTCTCTCTCTCTTTTTACTCCAAACTCTGGTCAAAGCTTTATGCACATTTACATAAGAAACTGCTGTAATGCTGTACCTAGTAGAAGGAAATCCCACTTGCAGGGAGCACCATCAGCACTAATCCTACTTATTTCTGCAAATGGAGACTCACATATTCTTGTGTATAAATCAGTATGCAATAAAATGACTATGAATAAAACTCAGACTAAATATTTATGTAATTCATGTGATGGTTAAAAACTGGTTAAAGTCTGGTTAAAAACTGTGTATGGGTGCACATTCACCCACACATTATTCTATTTTCTTTGCATCCATATTGGTGTATTTTATTAATTTGTGTATTATTTTCTTTCCCTAGGGTTGCTTATATAAGCGATCTAAACTTAAAATGTTAAATTAAAATCTATTAGAAATTTACCACCTTTCCAAAGTGTATATTCTATGTGTATAATGTGGATTTTACCTGCTATTACACATTTCACATGTTAAATGAAATAAATAAAATGTATTATTTATGTTATAATATTTACAGGCAGAGGGAAACAGTTTTACAGTGTACTCACCCATTTGGATAAACACTTTCAAAGGAAGATCAGGAATCAGTCTTACTGTACAGTGTTTAATAAGTGAAAAATAACTGTTTTTTTTTTTTTATTTTTTTTTTACAAAACTAAGGTCACAAATCAATCAATAAGGAATGATAATTCATTCCCAATACTTCTTTCCATTATTTCACCATTTCATTTTATTTTCCAGCTGGAAAAAAATAATAATACTGAGTTTACTACTGAAGGAGTCATGGGTGAGTGTGTGCGCTCAGTGTGGCTGTTGAAGAAAACTCCTCTGAGCTCACTCTGAAGAGTTACACAAGTCAGATGTAAACCTTTCTCACTGGTTTGATTCTCATACTTCTTACATACTGTCTGTAATATTAGCCGGGAGTGAAATGCCAAACAAATGCAGTTTTTCTTTTAAGTAGACATACTAACAGTTCAAAGTAACAACACTGTTGCTAATAGACACCAGGTATATGCTAGCAAAGCACTAAAATGAGTTATTTAGCTAGCTAACATTTTGCCATTGAAGCTTTGTTTCTAAAGAATCTGAAGGCACAGTGACACTGAAAATGGAACAAACCTCTCAGGAAAAAGAAAGGATTTGTACAACTTACAGTAATATATACACTGCACTTCAAACCCTCCACTTTATCAGATTCTGCTATATTAAAATATTAACTGCTATATTGCAATACAATTCATACAATGCAAGCCATTAAGGGACTTTCTATGCATGTTCTTCCTAAATTAATGTAGGTTTTGTTCTCCTCCACACTGAGCGCAAGCTTAGTTTTAATTTTAGGTGTGAATCAGTGGCAGCTGGATGTTTTTAAAATGAGGAAAGCAAAAGTTTCTGTAATTGAAATTGATGAGGTTAAAGTGGTTACTAAATTATTTAATGAAGGAATGACATGAATGACCTTGATTTGCCCTAAAAAAACAGCTAAAACATTACAACATCAGCTAAAAGATAAAAGATCAGCTAAAACTTTACACCACAAAACATTATGCCCAATACTGTGTGGGTTTTTTCATTGTGACACCAGGCCAGCTTTGTCCCCTTGAAGCATGAATTCAAAAGACAGCTGGGGGTGTCTGGCAACAGGATGTTGGCCTCCATGGATCGGACTAATAGGTGCTTGATAGAATTGGGATATGGGGAGTTTAGAGGGCAGGTTAGAGGCCTTGAGCTCTTTGCCTGATAGGCCTGTGTGAGACAAGCTGTGGTTCACTAGGTGTTGGTGCCTTTCTATCATGGCCAGCATTGACCTTTCCCGGTGATTTGTGGTGCTTTGTCTTTTCTGTGGGAATGAACCAGAGAATTAACCTAGCCTTTGACTCCCTATAGGCGGAGACGGGCCTTGAGAGCCCATGATCCTGTCACCAGTTTACTCATATTGTAAGGGATGGCCACTAGAGGCCACTGTTTTGTGTGTAGTTTTTTGTTGGCTGACTCAGTTTCCCAGAAGGCACCT
>JAQMYJ010000011.1:13991431-14011677 GCA_030014305.1 Clarias laeviceps | reverse complement strand
TATATATATATAGATATATATATATATATATATATATATATATTGTCTGCCTGATTTGAATGGCTTGGGACTATCAAATTAAAATTATAGTGGAGATTTTGCAATCAGTAACTGTTATCAATAATTATTTCTTTTTTAATTTTATTTATGTAAATCATTTTAATAAACACACTTAAGTTTGTTATAATTTAACTGCTCGTGGCTACACAGGTCACATAATTAATAAAAAAAATCTAACATAAAATATTTTATATGAAACCTAGATGTGTGATCAGGAAACACATCCTAAAATGCAGCTTGATGTGCTTGATATAATTGATTGCAGCTTTTATTACAATTAAAAAGTATGCTTTAAGAATGTTAGAAAGGTCCTGTTCAGTATGATTAATTTTCTTGGTTATAAGTTATATAGTTTTCTGTGCACAAGTCCCAAGAAGCATGCAAATAAATGCTGTAAAGAGAAGGTGTTTTAAAAATAACGAAATAAAAAATTCTACATTGAAACTGAAATTAGCAGATTTTTGGAAACGTCAAATGATTTTGTATTGATTCAGTAATGCAGAAGGTAAAAAATAACATTTATAATAAAATTTGTACCCCAAAATCAGGGGTCTGACCGAATCTGCTTGATAAGTAATAATAAAGCTCCTGATTTGACCTGCTCACAGTTTTTTTGGATCTGCTTAGCAATTCTTGCAGTTCACAGAAATTATGTTTGGTCTGTTTGGTCAAACGTGATGTGTTAATGAATTGTGAAGTCTATAGTCTTGCTTATTGGTCATTTCGCCTTATCTCCATTGGGTCACACTAAAATCAATATTGATGCAGGAAGAATGAAAAAGAGGCAGGTGAAGCCAAAAGGAAAAGGACATGGAAACAAACAAAGGCTCTCCAACATAATGATGCAAAATGCAACAAAAGGAGAAGACATTTTAAAGACATTTAAATAACAGGTCAGTCTGATCTTCTTAGCTGAAGTTATCTACATAGACCAATAAGTTATTATAATAGGTAGCCTATTAACCTAATAATTTCATGTAGCTCCTATTATTAATGCACAAAAACAACAACAACAGTTTCCCAACAACTGAATTCCCATATGCGTTTCAGCTCACCTTTGTTGTAAACCATGTGTATTTGAATTACTGTAGACTTCATGTTGGCTTGATCCAGTCTATCCATTCTAACTTGACCAAGTTTGTTTTACTCACAGAACTATGCTGTGTACTGTAGATTCTGTGGAACATTAAAAGTGGAACAGTTTGGGCAGTTCAGAGTACTAAACCACTTTGTCCGGCACCAACAAAGTTGTTAGTCTTTTGACTGCTCCCATCGAGCAGACCGTCTGATCGACACACAACTTACACCGAATTACACCGAATGCCCTTCCTGACGCAACCCTCCCATTTTATCCGGGCTTGGGACCAGCACTGCATCCAGTGGCTGGGGTTTGGGCATTGAACTCGGGCCTTCCGCATGACTGGTGACAAACCTACCACTGATCCACCAATGCCTCTACCCATGCAGTCAAAGTAATTGAGATTTGTTTTTTATTTTTTTACGCATTCATTTTTTTTTGTTTACCATTGGTTAGAGCCATTGACCGACACCTACAGTACATGATAGCTCTGTTTATTCTTTATATGTCTGACAATTAAACAGTCTGACCTTGGACTGCTTTTGCTGGGATGCCAAAGCCTGAAAAGATTGGTAACTGTCCTGAATACTCTTTGTTGGCAAAAACACTTCTCACTGCGGAATGGTGAATTTAAAATTGCTTGGAGATGGTCTTATAACCCTTCTCACAGTGATGGGCAGTAACAATTGCTTCTCTGAGGTCATTGCTAATGCCCTTTCTTCTCGACATGATGTAGACACACACCTGAGTTTTCCAGAAGACGAAACTGCTAAAGTTCTGCTTTTACAGAGGTAGTCACACTTCTTTTTTATGTTCGTTTATACTTTGAACAACAAATGCAGTGTTTAAAAAAGAAAACCAGGACTCAAACCAAGAGAAGGAATTCTGAACTATTAACAGCACCTGTCAGTCATATTTCAATAATTTTTAAGATGCAAATGTGTCAAGTTGTGTTTTACATGTAGATGTACTATCAGGGAATGAAAGGTGATATTCTGATCTATTACGTCAAATCCAAATGTCTTTACTGTATACCAAAAGAAAAAAGAATTGTCCTTGCTGTTCCAAAATCTCAGAAAAGAGGCTGTCAGAGTTCTTCTGGAGACAGGTATGCTGGTAAATATATGTACTGTATGTAAACAAGTCTTGCAGTACTCAAGATTGGTCTTGACTTTTTGAAGAGCTCAGTCTTGTCACAGTCTTGGGATTTCAAGACCAGTCAAGACCACAACTTTAGGGATATCACTAAATTGTCTTGTCTGTAGGTCTCACTCTAGACAGCTGTACGTTTGAATCAATATTTCACATACATTTATTGTAATATTTGTATTATTATTTTTGTTATTTTTGAAAAAGTCCAATCTCAGGTATTTACAGCTTTTCAGGGTTCAAGGTCCAGGGTAAAGAGCAAAATAAGCAGGGCTCGATATGAGAAAAATGTTGCAAAAATGACAAAAACTATCCCCTCTGTAAAACCAGCATCCCTCTTACCATCCCCCCTTACAATGCTGTGTATAATGTAAATGAAATAAAAAAAATCTCTACGTATGATCATCTACGAACGGTAAATAACAGCGATTAGCCAATCAGAATTCAATATTGTAATGCGCTGCTCACAAGCTCATGCAAGTTTGCATCATTTTTCATGTTTGCATGTTCACAATGGCCAAGAGAACAGTTCAAGCACAGCTTTTGACATATTTCAAAAAGAAGATACATATGATACATACGCACAAATCTTCTCAGCGGAGACGCGATGAAAACCAAGGATTCAGTTTAACATGGGAGTTTTGGAAATGACTGACAGCTTTAATGATTATAAAAGATGCATTCTTTACCCAATTTGTGTAATTTCATTCTCGATTTAATGAAGAGGTTTTGTTTTTTCATTAGACTTTGTGGCTTCACCTACATGCATGGGTGCAAAATGGTCAAAAATAGATTTTTAAATGTCATATTAGTAATTTGATGATTTGTGTGTGTGTGTGTGTGTGTGTGTGTGTGTGTGTGTGTGTGTGTGTGTGTGTGTGTGTGTGTGTGTGAGAGAGAGAGAGAGAGAGAGAGAGAGAGAGAGAGAGACTGGTGCGTAGTCATACAAAATTACATTATTATTAAATTAAATTATTTCATTAATGTCTATGTAGATTTTTATTGTACTCTTATAATCCTCCCCAGATGAAAGCCATGGAAAGGATCAATTGAGTTTTGACAATTGCATGTTTAAGTGCATGTGTTTTGTTTTGATGGCTCCAAGTTGATTTAATTAAGCTTCCATTTTGTTAATAAAACTGTTCTTACAATTTGACATTTTTCGCAATCATTTTGTATGGTTAGTTGTAGGTCATCATCATAATTTTTTTTAATAAAATTAATAAAAAAAATACTTGACCACACAATCTTAAAATTCAAACATAACTTGAATTTTGAGTTTTACAATTCGACCACTGAAAAAAAGAATAAAATTCTGAGGTGTTTGGTTTGCTTAATTCATACGACAGAACACATACAGTATTGGTCTATTGATCAGGAACTGTTCAGGAAAACATGGTACATGTGATCATGCAATACTTTGGCACTGAGCTACAGGTAAAACTGAGCAGGCTGTCCAACCCTCGGCTGGTTGATTCATTACACCAGTTAGACGGGTGTAAATAATAGATGATACGTCGGATCTCTGTGTGCGATGCTCCGAGGCTTGTACAGGCAGCATATGCTTGACAGATGGCTGCTGTAAATCATTTACACCTTATAATATTTTGTAATGTTACATCAGCTTGAGCTTTCTATCAAAGGACTAGAAACAACGGCATGCAAGCCTTTTGTGTGTGTGTGTGTGTGTGTGTGGTTTAGCACTTCAATACCTGGATATACTGAACATGTATGGATATGATATAGTGGTGATATATAGATATAAACAGAAAAGAGATTTGAGCTCTCACCCGGGGGTACAATTAAATCCTTATTTTTCAGATTCTATATAAAAAGAAAATGGCATGTACCTAATCTCATTAAAGCAGAGGATGAGAGGTTTGAGCAGCTATAAACACTCCAGCCTCAACTATACAGGTGGAGAGGAGCAGGACAAAGGAGTACACCCCTTTACACACCCTCAGACCCAATGCACTCATCTCTCATCTCACAAACACATAGAGAGAGAGAGAGAGAGAGAGAGAGAATCTATTAATCTGAGCTGAGGATCAAGTTCTATTATTGTGTGGAACAAAAATGTGTTGTTCTGTGAATGTTAGAATGATGCTATTGGCCTTGTCCTTTGTTCGTTTTTTTATTTAAAATATCCCTTTTTTTTCATCTAAATGAATGGTATTTTTCCACACTACCATAATCTAATTCAGTCTTCCAGCATAGAGGTCAGACTGCATATATAACAGCCAAACATTGTAATAAGTGTATTTCAATTCTGAGGCACTCTGTATCCAAGCTGTGAGACAGAGAGAGAGAGAGAGAGAGAGAGAGAGAGAGACAGAGAGAGAGAGAGATTTGACAGAACAGTGGAGCATATGTATCCTCTGGCCTCCCTCTTATGATGTACTCTTTCTGCTACACACGGACACACACTAAACCATTTGGAAGAGTGCACTGCACTGACAGGAGAACGATGAGAGAAGAGAAAACAACAGTGCTTGTTGCTGAAGTTCACATCATGGACCACTTCACTGGAGAAGACACGTATAAACTTTAAAGCGACAGTTTAATCAAAAATCAAACGTATACAGTTTCAACCTTCAATCAAATCTAATAGAGAAGAGAGCAAGAAAGAGCATGTTAGGAAATATTTGACAAAGTGTGAAACTGTGTATTTTACAGATGAAATAAACAGCAAACTTTGTAAATAGTAATTTTTTTTACCAAAAAAAATGCTAAATAGACGTGAGTGATTTCATTCAGTTTGGTTTCTTAGTTCCAGTGTCTTCATTTTGATTCTCAACATATTTTATTCTAAATAGGCATGATAAAATAGTATGATAATAATGCAAATAGTTTATCATTCAAATTTCTTATGTGCAACTCTGCCTTTAAAGTTTAAGCCAAACCCTTTAACCCTTAAAACTCATGCAGGACAGATCTGTGCCGCAACACAGCATAGGTCAATGATGATTTTAAAAAAATAAATGTGATTATACAGTATGGAAGCCTTGCTGAACTGCATTTGGGTTTTTTGCATATGTTAGGTAGAACAAAAGTATAACATGTAAATTTTACCACTTACAGAATATGGGGATGATGTCACATAAATGTAAAACTCTGAAAATGAGCATATAACCTTTTTTTTTGTCATAGAAACAACCAAAAACAACCATAAAAACACGTGATCATGTGTATCTGTGCTATTTCTGTGGCTTTGTGACCTTTTTTTTTTTTTTTTTTTGCACAGTCATGTTTGGGTAGTTGGTTAAAATCAACTAAAATTCAGTTCAACATATTGCCTATTTTGTGCTGAAAAAATGATATGTCACTCTATACTGCACAGTCCTGAGCGCTATACAGTGTATATATTTATTAAAAAAAAAAAAAAAAATGTAAAAAAACTACCTGATTAAAATGCTAGTCTAAAGTAAAACCAAACTAGGCCAAACCTTGTTTTCATGTTTTAAGCTTTAAGATTTTGCATTTTTCTCACCAAAATAGCACTTGATCCAGCACAGCTTTATTGTATTATTATTATTGTTTTGTTTCAATCATGTGCACAACTTAATGCTGATACACAATCTTAAATTAAAGTCTTAAATTTACAATCCATGTTCAAAATGTGGTCTTTTGTGGCTGTGTCCTCCTATTAATTCTTACAGTAGGAATTAGTTTTTACAAATAAAAAAAAGCTAAATTTTTGTTCCTTTAGTGTACTCTCATGTAAAGAAAACATGCCTGCAGTTTGAAGGAGAAGATGATGTATCACCGATCTGTTACACTTACAGCTCATTTTGCAATAATGCATTATAACTTATCTATTAAACTTCCATTAATTTGGCCTGGAGATAAGCAATGTGTGGAAGATTTCCTCCATGTAATCAATCAATCAATCAAATCCATGTTTTTACTGACCTTAAAATGTTATTAATGTCATATTTATGCATTTAATATTGAATTGCATTTTATATTTTTCCCACTGTATTTGCTGCTCCAAACATGCATTTTAACATATGCCCCTTCATCAGCAAGTCTGTTTATTACCAAGTCTCAATGTATACATGATTTTATAAAGTTCTTTTATTTGTTAGTAACATATGATTCATGGGTTTAGTGTAAAATGGAAGAAGCAAACCTTGAGCAGAAAAATGCCTTGACCGAAAATGTTTTTTCTCCTAGCTCCAAACTATCCAACAATGCCACTATTGTTCAGGAAAGGAAAGGTGACAGATAGACTAGCTTACAGGCTAGGTCACAGCGGAAGCTCTAAATACTTTATCAGAGAAAACTTATGCTACCTGACTTTTGTAATACATTCAGAATGTTTTTGTATTACCTTTAAAATGGAAGCATCTTTAACACAAAGGACATGTTTAACCTAACAAGCCTGATTATGATTTGAGGATCAGATTAGCTTTGTAACAAATGTATTATAAAAGCAAACTCCGGTGTATAACACTGAATCTTGATATAACATGGCTTAACCTCATGTACCGCACTAATCTGCCTGTCCCTTTTATTTAGACCTCCTGTTTACCTGATGCTAGCAGCACTGGCATCCTGTTGCACACTGTATTGATTTGCCCTAAAGCTCCAACACATTCTTCCATCTCATTACATCCAAGCCTCAGAAGACGATACTGTATTTTGATCTGAAGATTAGGAATAAAAAAAATTCACCATATAAAAATGAAATATAGTAATGATAGCAGGAACACGACCATAACTTTATTAAACTTTATTAAACTTTGGGCTGGGCATGCTGGCTTTATTGGTGGCCTTGTTGTGGAAAAATAGCTCAAACTAATGACTAAGAAAATATTTTTTTTATGTTATTTTCATTTAAAATCATAAAGGAATAAGTAATACTGATTAGTTACATATAATTATTCATATTTTCTATAAATCACAGGTTTTTATGAAAGTGCTGGTTCATGTCTCATTCACAGGAAGTTATATGGGGGGGCGTGCTATACAAACTGAATAAAAATGTCGGTAATTGTTAATGTGACATTTATGGAAGCAGTTAGACAGCCAGAGGTAAAGCTGTAACTTTTCTATGACTGGAAGGAGGAGGTGTTTTTTACTGATTTCCCAGTAACAAGCTGCATGTCAAGCTGTAGATGAAAAAAAAAAAAAAAAAACTTTATCACAACTAAATCAGCTGGTGATCAATTGTTACATGGATATTACGTAAAAGTAATTAGAAATTGAAAAAACTTCTTAAATGAGTTAAATATTATAGTTGCCAAATTAATGTGTTAGAATAAAACTTCTTAAGTGTGGTTTATTGGAAAAGAATCAACTTCAATGTGTTAACAGTAATTCCACTCATGTCAGGCAGCATCACTCTAGCCCATAATTTTTTTATTTTCCTATAACAGTAGTTAATCAAATTATAACATACATTATGGAATTCTAATACTAGCTAACTGGCAAAATATTACAAGTGCATTAGGAGAGTTATATGCCCACTTGAGTACATGGTATGGAAACCAACCTGTTGTAGTCAATAGCTATGTTTAAATAGAGAATGTTACCTCAATCCAACTAACGTCAATTTGATTAGATATTCCAACTTAACTGTTTAAATGAATGCTGATCTGATGTGTGTTTACATGCAAAAAGGATTTAACCAGAGTGTACGAGTTTTGACATGCACAAAGTGAAGTTTATTCTGTCACAAATATACTGAACAAGCAGAAGATGACTAAAGAGAAGAAGTAGTTTTTTTCCCATTTCCCCCCCAACTTTGAGGTTAGTTTAGGCTTCCCATCTTTTTCTGAAACCTTTCTGTGTTATTTTGTGACCTTTACCTTTTGTGTTAAGATTGGCCACAAGTATACAGGCTCATCTATCATGCTGGTTCCTCAGCCAATGACCAAGTGGATGAAAGTCCAAAGTAAAGACAGGTTATGGAAATGCTCTTACTTTCACTATTGCTAAGGTTTCTAAGCTAAAGTGATCCCCATTTATGATTTCTTTTTTTCAACCACATTTCTTACACAAAGTTGGAGGTTCATGATACTTCCAGGTTTTTGTAATATGTTGAAGGGTTCTTAACTTGGCTATAATAATTTCCAAGGTCTGTATTCTTTGCTTAATGCAGCTTTCAAAATGTTCTTTTTTTTTTTTTTTGGCCAGGCAGTGTATTTCGTAATTCCTGACTCGACTCTGCTGAGTCATGGCATAGACTCATCTAGGCTAGTTATAGAAGCGATCTATGAGATGAAGAGCATGATGGCAGTAATGGCAGTATTAGGAAGCTAATCTCTTTGATCAAAGCGTACAGATGAGGAGGTGAGAGAGATGGACAGACTAAAGGACTTAAGTGATGCTGCATTGTTCTTTTAGGTAGAGATGAAAAGAGGGCTAAATCCCACTGCACCACTATCAGCAGGTAGAAGGGCGTTGTGTGCATGTAGGATCAAGTTCAAGTTCACATGACTAATATTTAACTAATGCACAGTTTGTATACACAGGTTTACACCAACGCTCTAAGTCAAATTAAAGATTTGTCCCAATAGAGATGTTTATATGATGCATTTTATTCCAGTTATTAGTGGAATATTATGGTCCATTTAAACATGCATAAAATAAGATGTATAATAAGTGCTGCTTGGTATCATATTTAACTACAGAAAGGCAAAACACAGTACAACATATGCATATTATATTATTTTTGACATATTGCTGATTGTGCAGGTGAGAAACTACACTAAACTAAGCTTGTTTCTCTTTTTACTATTATAAATTACAGCCTATACGAAGCTGCGCACAGTACATCAGGACATCTTTACCCAAAGCTCATCATCTCTTCTGACGACTGGGATGGCCAGAAGGATGACCACGAATCACACTAGGGTGGCATTAGTTAGGATGCTGGCCCACATGCTGAGACCTAACCAGCATGTGAAGTACATGCTTCTGTCTCTATTAGAGTCATCTATGAATAGCAGGACTATGTGACATTAACGCTGGTTCAGTCATCACAGATTATCGGCTTGTGCTTCCTGTCTCCATGCTGTTGTCTGCATTCTGTGAAGGATACCTAATAGAGAGTTTGTCAGGCAATTATAGCTGTGTGTTTTGTATTCTGGATTTAGTGCCGTTTCCATGCCAACATAGATGCACAGCCACAAAAAAAGAAAGAAAAAAATAATAAAATAATGCTGCTTCCACACTTTCACACATTTTGTTCCCCAGTAAAAATGCTGCCTATAACTGCTTTTATGTTAATATGACACATTTATATGTTAGTATTTATGAAGTGGCTTTAATGAATTGTATAATTCAATTCATTTTCAGAGTTTAATGTTAAACAGTTCTAAACAGAATAAAAATCAAATTCTAATTTTAATAATTTTTTCTACAAAGCCTGGCCACAAAAAAGTTGCACATTCTAAGATTTAATTCAATCACTTTTATCTTTAATTACATCACACAAATGATTCCTCATGATCCCAGAACCTCTCTTTCACAATTTGAGTCCTGGAATATGCCTGTGCCATCAAGGAAAAAAAAATACATGTGATAACCTGGTCATTTAGTCCATTCAGGTCATAAGCTGACTTCATTTTATTGCCACATACCATTGCTGAGCCTAGCCCTGAACAACTGAAGCAACCCCAGATCACAACACTGCCCCCAGAAGCTTGTATAGTGGACACTATGCATGATCTGGAGTAGGGTCAATCTGAACTCATCAGACCACATGACAGTTTTCCGTTGCTCCAAAGGTCAGTCTTTATGCACCCAAGCAAACTGAAGCCTTTTTCTGATTAGTCTCATTTACAAGTGGTTTTCTTATGGCCACACAGCTGTTTAGTCCCAATCCTGTGAGTTCACATCACATTGTGTGTATGGAACTTACTTTCCCTATTAAACATAGCTATGGTTTTTACTTAGTCATTTAAAAATTTTTTAACCATGAAACTAAACTTAAGCTTAAGTGATCTCCATTCATGATGTTTTTTCTGACCACATTTCTTCCACTAAGTTGATCATTCAGCACTATCCTTCCAGGTCTTGATAATGTGTTGAAGTGTTCTTAACCCAGTTCCAGTAATTTGAGCTCTCTTTAATTGTTTTCTTTGCTTAATGCAAGCTTTAAATTTGACTCTTATGAAATGTCCTTTTTTTTTTCCTTTTTTTTTCGGCCAGGCAGTGCATTTCGCAATTCCTGACTCGGCTGTGCTGAGTCATGGCATAGACTCATCTAGGCTAGATCTACGAGGTGAAGTGCATGATAGCAGTAATGGTAGTATTAGGAAGCTAATCTATTTGAACAGAGCGTACAGATGGGAAGGTGAGAGATGGACAGACTAAAGGACTGAAGTGATGCCCTTTTAGAGATGAAAAGAGAGCTACAGTAAATCCCACTGCACCACTATCAGCAGGTAGAATGGCATGGCGGTGGAGTGGAACATGATTAATCAAGTGAAAATTGATTAACATGTCGATGAAAAGGTTTAGTAAAAGTTCAAGTGAGGAAAAATGCCCTTAAAAGTTTTTTGACAAATTTGATACAACTTTATCTGCATATAATTTAGGTCAAACTATGAGCTGAAAAAAAAAATAGTTTGGTAATTATCAGGTTAGTTAATGGCCAATAGTACATCCCATGTATAGCAACTACAACTTTTATTCAGTAACACATTTTGCTTAGTAAACATTATTATTCATTATTTTTAAATTTTTTCCTATTTGTGCCAAGGTGTAACTTTGATAAATGTGACTTTAATTAGTGTAAAAAGCTTCACTTGCAACTACCATCTTGTAGAGTGCAACACAGTATTCAGAGACTCCATGACAATACATTATGCAGAGAAAAATCATCTCACTGACTGCTGCTCACTCATTTGTATTTCTCCTTGTCACTCACCTTGCTTGTGCTTTTCATGCTTTCATAACAAACCAGAATTTTAAATCTGACAGCTACTCATTAGCATCAGATTTGTAATTGTTTAATTTCAGGTACAAAGCAGAAGACTGGCAGGAGTCACTTCATTTGAAGCCTCAACACCTCCAAGGACTGAGCCACAGTGTGAATAGTAAGCGAATACCCCTGTTGAGTCAAGTTAGGCAGTTGTTCTGGAAAACAAACATAGATCACAGAGTTATGGCACTCATTAATCTGAATTTCAGCTCTCCAGCTTTCAGTGCTTTCACTGCCAGTGTGGCCTTTCCAAAGCTGGGCCTTCCAGCAAAGTCAGGCAGACATGGTAGCAGTGTCAGTGGCCTTACAAATGCATCATGATGCTGGTTATCAGGACAGGCACAGCTGGTTCGGCTCTGCCAACTCCAGAACAGATTTGCAGGCTCTTAATTAGCCATTGAGCTCTCAGCCTCTTTTATCCTGCAGACCATGTGATGCCCTTAATGGAGTCTCCAGCATTTAGTGCCATTGTGCTGTGTTGAAAAAAGCTGAGTGTGGATCTGCTCCAGCCTCCTGAACTGCACTGCCACAGCTGTGAGAGGAGTATGGTGAAGTGGCCAGCAGATCAACACCCGCACTTGCCATGGCACAGCAACACTGATTCTACAATTCTGCTACAGAATGAGGAACATTTCTCAGAAGATTGAGACAGCTGCTAACAATTCTCAACAACCCTTGGTTCACACAACACATTACTGTATCTCACCAGCTGTAAATGGAATCTGTGTTTCCACAAAAACGCAGATTCTTTTCACAAACATGTAGGAGTTGATACGGAGCTCCCACAGTTAAGCTTCAAAAGCACTCTTCAGAAACACTATGGATGACACCATGGATTGTTTGACCAGTTTTTATACAGTCCCACTACCAAGCCTAGTTTGTTTTGTTTGTTTGTTGGGTTTTGATCCTGAACTTAGGCTATCATCTGTGTGGAGTTTTGCATGTTCTCGTCCTTTTTGACAGGGTTTCCTCCCACTGTCCAAAAACAAAAACTGATTGCCCCTAATGAGTGTGAATGCAGTCCTGTGACGTACTGTATTGATATCTCATCTTGAGCAAATTTTCTTGCTTTGAGCCCAGCGTTACCTGGATAGACTGCAGACCCCACTGTGACCCTGATCAGGATAAAACATTTACTAAAACTGAGTGTGAGAGGGGTGAGTAATGTAGATTAAATAAATATTAATATTTATATAACTCTGGTGATGAGGAGGCTGTTTGACTTCAATGTCGCTTTGGAGGCAGAAAATGAAAAGGTTTTTAAGCTGCTTTTGAGACTTGAGTATATGCAGTCACAGTGAAAGTCATGAGTAGCGGTAATTAAAATATTTTTTACTCAACACATAATAAATCTCCTTATACTTGCTCCGTATGCTCCCTAACAAGACTAATTTTCAAGAGCACTTTGTCCTCTATATTTGTTTTTCTTTATTGGCCCACAACTTGCACCCTGATTGGTCAGGAGGTAAAAAAATGAAAAACAGGTTGACGTCATTCTGTGCTTGAAATTGTTTTAAAAAATTCGAAGTTCAAATGAGACAGTGGTACTTAGTTTTTTTTTAATAAATAATGGCGCAGTGAGAAAAGTTACATGTTGTTACAGATTGTATTTGCTTTAAACTAAGACCCGCTATGATGATATGATACAAAAAAAAACATAGACGTACAGTAAAAGAGGGGATACTAACTTCTGCACATTACTGTATGTCTCCACCCCCATCTGGAACAATATATCCCTTCAACCTTTTGGCACTGACTACATTGCCCATGCTATAAACTGCAACTTACAGTCTGTTTAAAAACTTAAGTAAGTTTAGAGGTTTTTCACCAATCTATTTTTCTATGATTCAATAACTTGTAGATATACCTTTGGCAGGAATAACTTACAGGAATTGCTTTGTGTTTGACTTTATCAGTCTCTCACATCATTGTGGGGAAATTTTGGCCCATTCTTCTTTACAACATTCAGTTCATTGAGGTTTTGGGCATTTATTTATGCACAGCTCTCGTAAGGTCCCACCACAGCATTTCAATTGGGTTGAGGTCTGGACAATGACTGGGCCATTCAAAAACCCTGAGTCTTTTATTTTGGTTTGTTCAGAATTGCAAGAGAAGAGACTTTCTCCTGGCAACCCTTCCAAAAAAAAAAACGTACTTGTTCAGTCTTTTTCTAATTATGCTGTCATGGATTTTAACATTTAAGATGCTCAGTGAGCCCTGTAATTTCAGGATGAGATGTAGCTCATTTTTCTCTGAACATTATACAGTCAGACCTGGGGGTGAATGTTCTCAGATGTCCACTCCTAGGAAGAGTGGTAACTACAGTATCTTTAATGCTTTCCACTTGTGAATAATCTTTCTCACTGTAGAATGATCATAGAACTCCAAATTGTTTGAAAATTGTTTTGTAACCCTTTATAGATTGATGTGCAGCAACAATAGCTTCTCTAAGACCATTGCTTATGTTTTTCCCTCTTGAGTTAACATACACCTGAATGCTCAAGACCAGCAAACTACCAAAAAAGCTCTGCACACCTATTAATGATCAGTTAATCCAGGGCTGATGATTAGTGGCCTAGAAACTAGTTGTTTCTAGTTTCTTGTAGAAACAATAGGGGGGTACTTAGTATTGCCTTTTTGGTTTTGCCTTTTGCTTTATGGTTGTTAAATAAATAGCGGCAGAGTGAAAATAGTTACAGTATATTATGTACATTTGAGATTGTATTTGTCTAAGACTAAGAGCCATTACAGTCAAAAAATTTTATTATGTTTTTACACAAAAACACTTAGAATTAACTTTTTACAGATAACTGTAATCCATTTACGTAAAATGTACAAAGGAAATTCTTCAGTCCAATGGTTTCATTAATCTTAGAGTTTACATGTCTAGAAACTATTTTATCATTACACACCAACCTTTTTTGCATGTGACTGGATGACTGGCAAAGGCAACACCCAATGGGAGGTTCTATACATGATTTTGTTCATGTGACGTGCTAAAGCTGAATAAAAAAACCTTCAAATAACTTTAACATTAATTCACTGTTTTTAAATTCTTTTAGTATTCTATAAATCGCACGGTATGTGCCCTGCATAAGCGGTGTGGGAGTTAAAAATGGGTAAAATTTGCAGCCAGGAAAGCTACTCAGACATTTATAAGACACCAGCGAACCTTTAGAGATGAAACTCTGTGAAAAACTCATCAGTCATTGGCATTGTCTCCGCTCTAAAGAGCCTGAAGGGTCTTAAATGTGGCAACAGGGATCAGATCATTAGTCGCTGTCTTTTAAATATTGCCATCTTGCTAGAGAAATGGATGGCCCATTAAGTTAACAATCTGAAATCAGCAAGAGAAGTACTGAAAGGTGTTAACAAGCCTTAAACAAACCTAAAAGTTCTGCACAAACCACACGAGGCCTGATTCTAGGTTAGATAAATAGTCTCCTAATCCCAGTTTAAAACATCATTGTGGCAAATTAAATGAAGGCTATAAAATACTTCTCCATTTCGATGTCATGTAAAATTTTTCAGAAATACAAGCGCTTCTGCATGGCTCGCCAGTAATTGGCCCAGTTGTTCAGTTTTAGAGTTGAGTGTACACTTAAACAGCGGTATCTCAGATGCATGATGCATTATCTCATTAAAGGGCCTCTCTACTTAGGAATAATCTCCCTTTCATTTCTTCACAACGGGTCTGCAGGGCTCACTTCAGTCTGTCTGCATGTTGTTTGTCTTTCTGTGACAGGCTGCACAGGTGGGAAGTTCGAGGAAGCAGCTGTGCGTGCTCAAGCCAGAGCGTTTCCTGGCACAGAGTACGCGGTGCTGTCAGAGTCGGTCACAGAGCACAGGAACCTCGGCAAGGCATGAAGAAGAACGACCAAGTCAAGCCAATCCTGCCCCCTCCCAACACCCTCCCCCACCTACATACACACACGCACACACACACTGAAGAAGCACACACCCCATTCTAACCTGTGTACTGTAAGTGCTTATTAACACTATTAGGTGCGTAAAGTAAAAAATTTAAGTTGGATGTAAACACATTTCAGGACTATAAGATTTGCATTATTATTTGAGTTGAAGTCTTCCCCTATTACTTTTACATTTTCATGTAGTTATTCACCTTAAATCATATCATTCGGCATAAGGGCGTAACACAGAACTCTTGTCCCTATACATAAGCATTCAATTTTAAATTCAAATTTACTAGTATATTGAGGTTACTTGAAGTAATGATGGAAACTGTGTTGTGCTGTCATAGGAAAATAATCAATGATGGTATTTAGCGGCGCTAAACAGCAGTTCCCTCACCAGCTTTTCTCAATTTTATAACTGTATTTATCTAACAGCATTAAAAACTCTCTCAGTACAGTTGGGATGAAAAGAAATGATATTAATATATATGTATATATGTATAAACAAATTTATTTAGAATGAATGGACCCTACCAGTCTGTGCAGTAATAAGCTATGTTTAAGGTAAAATATGTGCTCTGTATCAGTTCGTTTTAAATCATGTACACATTTTGAATATAAAGCTGAATTGTGACTCGAGCTCTGTGCTGCACAGGGAACACACCACAGGAGGCTACAACACTTGTACCATGACTCTTAATAATAAAGCCAGTGACCGGAACAAGGCTAGTCCTATATAAGCTCCCTCTCGGGCCTTTTAAACTCGTTCTCTTGAACAGTACAACCCACCACCATTGCCACCTCCTCCACCACCACCCGTGTGCTCAGCATTCATAGAGCTCAGCGGTGCGAGACTGGAAACCCATTTGAAATTCAGCCTCCACACTCCACGTTGTGTTGGAATGACCCATTATTTCACACTAGGGCAAACACTCTGAATTCATAAATATAAATAAGCAGTTTCGCACACTTGCCTCTCAAAGCTGGCGCGTCACACACAAAGCAGGCCTGATGAATTCAATCACAGAAGGGGGAAAAATACTGGGGCAATTATGTGGGAAGGGGGGAGATAAGGCAGAGGCAGCAGCTTGAACAGATCAGCTATCCGCTCGGTGCACCTCTAAGGCGAGCAAGATAGAGGCTCAATATTTTATTTATATTTATGCAAATCAAGGTCATATCTGAAGCAGGGCACTGTTTTAATCAGCATGTTCACTTATAGTAGCAAAGATGTTCTCTAATGTTCATGTGGGTCATTCCATGATTGGGGTCCTATTTGATATTACTGATAATGCATTTACAAATAGGCTATGTCTGCAAATTACAAATAAAAGCCATTTTATACATGTGCATGTTTCTAATTAATCATTTAAAACATTAATGCAACAGTGTTTCTGCTCATCATGGTCCCTCATCTACTGAAGGCCTGCACGATGGAGCTGGGAGAACCTCTTCAGCACATCTTCAACCTACGCCTGGAACAGAAGAAGGTCCGTCAGCTGTGGAAAACATCCTGCACCATCCCAGTAACAAAGAAAACACGCCCTAGGGAGATGAACGATCACAGACCAGTCGCTCTGACATCACACATTATGAAGACCATGGAGCGGACACTGATGCATCACCTGAGGCCACAGGTCAGTCATGCTCTTGACCCCCTACAGTTTGCATACCAGGAGAAGGTGGGCATGGAGGATGCCATCTCCGCAGATCTCTGTCTCACCTGGATCGGGGCAATGGTGCTGTGAGGATTACATTCCTGGACTTCTCCCGTGCCTTTAACACCATCCAGCCGCTGCTCCTCAAAGACAAACTGACAGAGATGGGAATTAGCTCACAGCTGGTGGCCTGGATCACTGACTACTTGAGAGGCAGGCCTCAGTATGTGCAGCTGGGGGATTGCAGGTCTGACACAGTGATCAGCAGTACAGGAGCGCCGCGAGGTCCTATTCACCCTGTACACGTCAGACATCCAGTACAACTCAGAGTCCTGCCATGTACAAAAGTTTGCAGATGACACTGCGATCGTGGGCTGTATCAGGAATGGAAAGGAGGAGGACTAGAGAAAACTGATCAAGGACTTTGCTGCAGTCCGGCCATAGCATAACATTCTCACTACACACAAACACAAAAAACAGGAGCTTTTACCTATATGTTTTTTGTTTGTTTGTTTGTTTATAGATTTGTTTTTACCTTATTTTTCTTATTTTCGAGATGTAACTATCTGTGGACTGCTGGATCTTGTGAATTTCCCTATGGGGATGAATAAAGTATCTATCTATCTATCTATCTATCTATTAAGAAATTCATTCACACACATTAAAAGTTTTTTTATTTTTTATTTTATCATCCACATCCCTTTCCAACCTCATCCATTATAGGTCATGAAAAAAAAATCACATTTTAGTTTTATTTAAAATGTAACACGTTTATGTAAAATGAGCACAATCACCCCTATGAAATATTTGGAATATTCCACAAGTCACATGTTCAGCAGGGTGCGGCAATATTTGAAATTCCAAATTCTAAAGAGAAGACAACATTCTTTTTATAGATGGAAAATTGTTCAAAATGATTAATTAAAAAATTTAATCACTAGACTCTCCTTATCACTTAAAAAATTACATCTTAGCAAGTGAAAATATTTTTTAATTAGACAAATTGGTCTACAATTTCATAGCAAAGCAATTATAAGATAATTTAGCCATTTTGTTTTATTAATTTTTAAGCATAAATTTTCTACATAAATTGCACAGATTTTTTTAGCAATTATTTTTAGAAATAAGCAAAATTATCTGTCAATAAAACAGGAAATTTACACTTAAATTAGAGGCACATGTCTAGAAAAGGGTTAGATATGTTATTTTTGGCTTAATGTATATTATTAATTCTTATAATAAGAAATATTAGATAAACTTATCTAGATTAAAGCTATTTTCCCCTGCTAAGATAATCAGCTTGTCTTAAATGATAGCCTGTGGCACACTGGGTTAGATACAGTCTGGCCCACGGTTCACCTCTATTAGTTTGTATGAAACATTAGATTGTTAATTCAGTCACGCTATATGACAACATTTGAATTTCTAATACACGCACGTGCCTGTAATGGAACACAAGGCCCAAAATTCATTACACCACCTGACAGCTACAGTATGGTCATCGGATTTGTCATCCAGAATATTAAAATGAAATACAATCGGTAATTATGGGGGAGAAAAGCTATTAGCAAAAATCTAATTATGCATGGCAGTGGTTACCCTCGAAGCAGATTTTCCAGCATTGAAATGCAGCTCAACTCATCATAGCTAACATCTGCCACACATTCAGTCTGTAACTTGAAAAGGTCAAGCTGCCACGTGTCATAACGCTCATAGCCTATGCATCAATTAAGAATCAATTATGATCCTGAGCAGCTGAAATGCTTACAGGCCTCGCTTAGCCACACTCACAAAAATGGTATGTGTGTGTGTGTGTGTGTGTGTGTGTGTGTGAGAAAGAGAGAAAGAGAGTGAGAGAAAGGAAGAACCAGATATTGCTGTGTAACACTCAGAGCCACCCCCTGACCATTTTGTTATGTGTCTCAAAAAAAAAAAAAAAACATAAACACATGATTAATTCTTATGCTGTTTTGTAACACAACGAGAAAGCTAGCAATAGCACTATATATTGATTGGAAAATCCCTACCTAACTGAATTTCCACCCACAAGCTAGCAAGCTTACCCTTAACTTAGCTAAAATGCTATAGTGGCTAATGTTAACTTACATATTAATATATTAAATTAAATTACAGTACATCATTCCTACCATACACCTCATCCCATGTCAATGTCTACATTTCGTGTGGTAAGTAAAACTGCAACAATTCCAGTTAGCTGGTTAGCTAAAGTTACAGTATGCATAGCCGACAGCTAGTTGGTTTGACACCTGCAATGCAGCTGTTACTCAAATTGGCCATGCTCCTTTGCATAACTTTATGGCTTAATATAATCATAAATATTGAGTTACATAAAAAGTCACCCCTGTGCAGGTGTAATGAATAGGAAATCTAGGTATGGAGACCAAAACTGTTTTTTGTACCATCCTGTCAACATGTTTCTTTTATATACAGTATTTAGGCATTTTAATATGGGGCTCCATTGAGATAAACTCTCTATAGGAGCTAGCCCCCAGTGGACATTTGAAGAACTGCAGATTTTGCTCCTCGATTATAGACCGCTATAAATACAACAGCTAGCTTACCATGGCTGTAATGTTAACAAGGGACAGCAATACCTAAATATTATTTTTTAAAAGTGTTAGTTAATTTAAAGATAATAAAATAAACATTTCTCAATTAGAAAATTAGACAAATAGTTTTTCAATGTACAAAGTATAATTGTTTAATTATTAGAAAGTTATTTTTCAAAGTACAAAGTACTATTATTTAATTGTAAACAATAATGTTATATAGCTAGCAAGCAACAAGAAAGGTTAGCTAGTTTGCATTAGTGTCAAATTGCACAGAATTAATAATTCTGATGATCTACTCAGAAAGGACTAAGAAACTGTGGCATGGTGGCTTAGTGGTTAGCACTGTTGCATTACACCGCATTGTCTGGGTTTGATTCCCGGCTAGGTTCGATTCTTGCCTCTGTTTGCATGTTCTCCTCGTGCTTGATGGGTTTTTGATGTTCCCAAATTGCCCGTAGTGTGTGTCATGCGATCGATTGGCACTCCAGGGTGTACCCCGCCTTGTGCACTAAATTTCCTGGGATAGGGTCCAGGCTTCCTGCAACCCTGCATACAAGATTAAGCGGCATAGACAATGAGTGGATGAGTGAGAATTTTTTTTTAAATGTTCCCAACAGTAATTTTGGGTGTTGAAACATTGTGTTAACATTAATTTGGCAATGTTACGGACTCTGGAACCCTGTTGGTATCAGGTTTTTTGGAAAGTTAGAATTACTTTAATTAAATGATGTTAGATGAATGTTGACTACATAATCTTGTGATCAAGTTGAACAAATCGAAATTTTGCAAATATAACTTCAAAACAATATATACTCAGCAAAAAAAGAAACGTCCTCTGACTTTCAACTGTTTTTACTTTCAGTAAACTTAATGTGTAAA
>JAQMYJ010000011.1:13952269-13962974 GCA_030014305.1 Clarias laeviceps | reverse complement strand
ATAGTTGAGGTATACCTATGATGAAAATTACAGGCCTCTCTCATCTTTTTAAGTGGGAGAACTTGCACAATTAGTGTATATAAATATAAACACTGGAGGCTCCTCCTAAATTACCCTTTGTGCCGTGAAAAACATAAAAAATATTCAACTAAAAGCTATGAGAAACGTATGCAGACATAGCAGACATGCAACACTGTATGCAAGCACAAAACTGTACCAGTTAGGCAAACCATTATAATCATAAGTAGAATTAAAGCAGGCAAAGATTATGAGGAGGACGATGGAGCTACATTCATATAATGGATCAGAGCTTTTAGCTCATATATTCCAAGCTCTATTAAATCACTTGCCTGTGTTATGATGATGGACAAAATGTCAGAGCACTAATAGCCTACTATAAAGGACGCATCAGTCGTGCTTGAAAATGTGAAGCTTGCACCGAATAACCCGAATACACTTTACAGCAAGGAGATAAATCGGTTCAACATTCTGTTCACTTATTTTTGCCTGGACAGACGGACCACACTGAGATGATTTCGCACCGATAGGCTTTTATTAAAGCTGAGGAGTTCACCAAGAAACATCAAGCAAGGAATAAAATGCCATCAGATGCAATTAGGCATCAGGAGTGTTCTGGTAATTGTGTCATTTTTATCGTCAGCATACGTTATTGCTTCTCACGTCTGAGGAGCCAGAGTCTGCAAATTGCAGCATTAGGGCTGGCTCTTTTCCCATGGCCTGCACACTGTGCACTTATTAAACCTCAACGTGGCCACTCATCAGGAAGACTTGATAAATTACTGATTAATCAACTCACCACAGACTTGCCAACGTCTGTCAGAAAAAAGTAGATAACACACGCTCAAAAAGTCACTCCAGATAATGTTGGGGATTCATTTACACAGTCGTTGAGTAATCATTATCATTCATTCAATCTTTCATTTTCTTTGCCACTTATCCTGTACTGGGTCGCTGGAGGCCAGGAGCCTATTCAAGGAGACTTCTGGCATGAGGCGTGTACATCTTGGGCAAGGTGGCAATCCATCTCAGAGCACACACATGCTCATTCACACACTATGGGCGATTTGGGAATCCCAATTAGCCTAATCTGCATGTCTTTGGACTGTGGAAGGAAACCAAAGTAAGTCCACCCAGCACAGGAAGAACATGCAAAGGCCACACACAGAGACCCGAGTCAGGAATCATACCCTCAACCCTAGAGGTGTGAGGACAGGGTGCTAACCACTACAGTGCCATCCATCATGATCATATCCATATCAACAAGTGCTATATGAAGTAGGAGGTTTCTCTAAACATCAAGACATATTTGGTCATGGATCCAATGCAGACAAAATGAAGCAGTGGTAGTGATGAGTTGGAAAATTAGAAAAAAATTTAAGAGTTTCAGAGGGAACTATCTTTTATTAGCGTAAAAGTTTTTTTTTTGGATTTCCCCCCGATTTTCTACCACTCAGTCGGGAGGGCCGAAGACTATCACATGTTTCCTCTGAAGCATGTGACGCCAGCCGACTAAGTACCCCTCATCCCTCCCCTCTGAGAGAGCTCGGCCAATCAGCTCTCTCTTGGGCTCCAGCTGCAAGAGGTTACAGCATCACCCGGGAATCGACCTCGCGTTCTCTGGATGATAGGGCCACATTACCACTGTGCTACTCGGAGGCTTAATGTAAAAAGGTTTTGTAAAAAATTAGGAGTAGATTAAAATTAGTTTGGACAGACAAGCATGAGTGCATGTGTAGTGTTCTGTAACTGGTTGTTGGGATCAATAGTGATCAGTGGTTAATTGTTTGTAATAATAGAAATTAGAGGATGACTATTGTGAACAATGGAACAATCAGTCAATGGATATTGGGAACAAGGGTGATCAGTAACCTGTTTGTTGGTAACAAGGGTGATCAGTAATTGATTATTGGAAATATTAGAAATTCGTGACTGACCCATTGTAAACAATGTTGATAAGTCATTGGTTGTTGTGAACAATGGTGATCAATGATTGTTGGGAATAGTATAAATCAATGATCGACAATTGTGAGCATTGTGTCTCATACAGTAGGTAGGTTTCTCGCCTGTCATGCAGAAACCACAGCCACTGGAAGCAGTGCGGCTCCCAAGCCCAGATACAATAGAAGCGTTGCGTCAGGAAGGGCATCTGGTGTAAAAACCTGTGCCATGTTGTGTGCGGATCAGATGGGCGGCTATGGTGACCACTCGCTGTGGCGACTCCTCTCGATGGGAGTAGTCAAAAGACAAACAACAAGTGATTGACTCTTGTGGACAATGGTGATCAGTAAATGATTGTTGGCAACAATGGTGATCATTAACTGGGAATAATAGAAATCAGTAATTGATCCTTGTGAACAATGGTGATCAGCAAACTGGTTGTTGGGGAAAATGGTGATCTGTAACTGGCTGGTGGGAACAATGGTGATCAGTTAATGGCTGTTAGGAGCAAGCATGTTCAGTAACTGGAGTTGGATCAGTGATTGTTGAAAATAACATAAATCAATGATTTACTATTTTGAACAATGGTGATTGGTTGATGAGAACGCTAGGTCATGCAAGAGCATGTCAGGCTGTCAGGCTTCACACACTGGTGATGAGCTGATTGAACCTGTTTTCTAAACCAGCAGTTCTGAGAGCTGGAGATCTATATCAAGTGCAGGAATGTTGCTAACTTCTGATCAAAAAGTATCTGAATTTGTTGTTAGTTTCTTTTATATAAAACCCCTAAAGGTGTATAAAAAGTCCCTGTGTTGTTTAACATAGCTGTGACTGAAGTAATGTATGTTAGCTAACCATAAACATCTAACAATAGGGTTATAAGATAAAACATGAACCATTATGCCTGGCCCTAATTACTTATATATCACTTACAGTAATTCTGTATACATTTCTATACATTTCTATATAAGATTCTTTAAATTGAAAGACTGACCCTGATATAACTAATGAACAAATGTTGTGCTAAACCTGGGCTAAAAAAGCAATGATTTAAGTCTTGCCTTCATGCTAGAGCTCTATGTTTCTAACCAATCATGGCTGAGACTGAATTCTGAAACTGATCATAGAGTGAGAGTATTTCGTAATTTACTTTTCCAAAAAATATAAAATAAAAATAAATTGTAAAAGTTTTTTTTCCTTCTATATATTTTTCCTCACTTTATTTCTTTTTTGTAATCTCTCCACCTCCATGATTGTCCCTTAAGTGGCTCATGTAGGTGATCATCCAAATATTCTCAAAAAGTCCACTGTTTATTTTTCAAATATAAAGCACTGTTTGTGGATTTTTCTTTACCATGTTACATTTTTTACCATGTTCATGTTTTTTTTAAATATAAATACACTGTATTCAAAATAGCCCTATGATGGCCCTATGGCACCCCATCCAGGGTGAATCCACCTTTTGTACCACAAATCCCCTGGGATAGGTTCCAGGCCTCCCGTGACCCTGTACAGGATAAGTGGTATACAGCATGAGTGAGTAAAAAAGAGTGTATTCAGAATCCATTTATAATAGAATAAATGAATAGAGACCAAGCTAAGGTCTTCGGGAGAATCTCTGTGGAGTAGGTGTGTAATGTATGAAGCAGAAATGCATTAGTTATACTAATCACTGTAAATATGGACTGCATCTCACTAGGGAACATTTGTAATAAATTTTTAATTCTCTACTTGCACAGTTGTTAAATAACATCATTAGCTAGCAACAGATCCTTATTATCCATGTGTGCGAGCTGCCGAAATAGATGCTTCGAATATTTGGAGCAAATTTATTGCACACTGCTGATGGGATGGAGGCAGTTCTCACCAGGGGATGAGTGCCCAGTGACACCCAGTGTGAACCGTGACTCATAACATTAGAAAAGCAGGACCTGAATAGCAGGAAATGACATTTCCTTAGTCCGTCACGGATGGAAAGGGTCAGTGCGGACAGAGAAAAGAGGATTTTACAAAAAGCTTTATTCGTGTCAGTGAAATAAAGCTCATAAGGACTACAGATTAGAGGTTTTACCATGCTCTTAGCCAAGCTTGAGTTTCTGCTCATTTAATAGCCACAGCTGCATAGTCTGATACATAAGGAATAATACGAATAATATGTTTAATTAATATAAAAACCTTTTTTCAAACTCTACTTAGAGGGAAGAGAGACACTTTCAGATAGATGACATTTTTGGATCTTTTCAGTATATGTCAATTGACTGGGATTTTCCCATTTGAAAGATGTGCTAATATGGTATACTCATTTTCTGTAACTGTAAGCGAAGAATGGTTTGAGTTCACAAACGTTAAATCAAATCTATAAATCTATTTTCAACTTTGCTAACATTAGAGAAGTAAAGAGCAAGTTAAACATCTTTATTAGGTATGGCTTACTTAGTATTTGCTGAAAATGGTCAAAATCTTCACCTTCTGTATCTGGCCTAAGAATTTTAACAAAAAAGATCCTGCATTTCAGAGAGGTGATATGCAAGTAAAATGACTGTTACATTAAGTACTGTATAGCACATTTAAATTTACCTCCACAGCAGTTTGAACAAATGTTGTACCTGACTTTCTGGTGCATTGTCCTTTCCCCTACAAAGATTAATGTCTTAAAAGGTATGTTTACTTACAGTACTGTATCTTCAGAGTTCTAACTTATCAATACTGACCACTGGGGATGCTATTCGCAAGGATGCCTATAGACCCCACAGAATGCTGTTAGCAGCTATATATTTTTATAATATTATTTCATGCTAAGATGATGCACACCTACATGCTTACATTATGAATGTAATTTGAAAATATGAAAGTGTCTGGTCATAACATGTAAGTATTGTAACCCCAGCAAAAGCATCAGTGGCAACAGGATTAGTCTCCCAAAATCATATTCAGCTGAAGATCCTAGCGACCCATTTCCTTCCTCCTGCTAATTCCTTTCTGTTTGTGCTGGCACGTGGAGTCTGAGCCGGAGTGTATGATTAATACTGCGAAATTAAATAGCTTTGCAGAGGAAGGCTGAATTCATTTCACACAAAGAGTGCATGATTTCTCACCATTTTGGGGCATCAAGTCTCTCATTTCAATTTCCACTTGGGCTGCGGGCCACAGATTGAGCTATGGTGTTATTTTTCAGTTGACTTTTTTCTGGATTTCCGTTTCGGATGAATACCAGAGTCTTTTTCATTATTATTATTTTTTTTTAGCGAAATTAGCTCAGCATGCTCCTGCTGACAACGACAGGCCACTTTACCTTGCGCTGCTCGAAGCCAGGCCTCCTGCTTTCTCTACTTGTTTTTTCTCCCTAGTTTTTTTCCTCTCTTTGGATAAAAGGGCCATTTTCAGTGCATATACCTCGCAAAGGTATAAGGTGACTGCAAACCCAGGACAGACTGAAGCAAATCTCGGGACCCTGGCCTCTGTTTATCGCATCCAGTGCAAATATAGATGCTCAATTTCCCAGCAGTGGGCAATCTGTTAATCCATTTATCTCCAGCAAACAATAATGTCACGCTACGTTAGTGGGGAGACATTTTAAGAGATGCTATGAATAACGCGATCGAATTACACAGTGCAGGCCAGGCAAAACAATAATAAAAGTTCTAGACAGCCATACAGACTGGGTTGGAGTGAAGGACTGGCATTTCTCATGAAAAATATTAATCTACTATATTTTAGGGTCAAATACCATTGGCCAGCTATGCACAGATATAGTCAATGTTTTCTAAAAAGTAAATGGGGCAAAATGTAATTGTTGGCTAATATAATCTCTAATTAATCTCTAATCTAATCCTGCAAAATTATTTGTATATTTTATACATACTCTTCTATACTGTAAATACAACCATGAAATGAAGTTCAGGGGAAATGTTTGCACAAAGATAATATTCACCACAGAGGTGTGTAGTAACGAGTTAAATTTACTCTGTTACATTTACTTGAGTAACTTTTATGAGTAGTTTTACTGCACCATACTTTTTACTGTTACTTAAGTAGCTTTGCGAAGAAGAAACGCTACTCTTACTCCGCTACATTCGGCTACACTCGACTCATTACTTTTCTAACCATTTATTCTACACATCAGATATTCTTTATTTTTGCCAGAGAAATGCAGCCGGTGGATCTACCACGTGACTGTGTTCCACCAATCAGATGTAGCAACAATAATCACATGACTCCGTTTGACCAATCGGCCGCAATAACAATAACCACATGTCAAATTTTCAGCCGTGTGTCAGCATATAGAATGAGCAAATAAGCTAGAGGCTAAAAAATATAAGTTACTTACATTTGTTCTGCTGGACACAGTGGCATCTGCCGAGCTATTTGGAGGGCACATGAATATACAGTATATCTTACACTGGAAATAGTTTACACTGTTCAAACATACATATGTTACCTACAGTAGGTAATTGTTTCAAAAGCTTTATGTTGCGAAAAAGTAAGATTAGGAAATTTGAGTTTCTTGTTCCTTAATTTGCTATTTTGTAAAGATATTCAGTTTTATTTATTTATTTTATTTTATTTATTTCGTTTCTTTTATTATTTGGAAATATCAGAATTTAAATTTTTTTTATCATTTTGTTAAAAAAAAATAATAAAATCAAACAGTATGATGAAATAGTTACTCTGTACTTAAGTAGTCTTTTCACCAAACCTTTTACTCTTTGAGTAATATTTTGCATGATTTTTTTTTTACTTCTACTTGAGTAATATTATTTTAAAGTACAGGTACTCATACTTGAGTACAATTTTTGCCTACTCTACCCACCTCTGTTTACCAACAATCTGACAAAATGTCAATGTGCATTCAACAGAATTGTGAGTTTTATGCTCTCTAAAATGTCCAGAAAAGTTACATCTATTTCTTTGTTTTTTGACTATTAGGAAGAAGACAATAAAAAAATCCCCCAAATCCACTGCTGAACCCTTGAACACAACTCCTATCCACTGCTCAATGCTTACATTGCATCCTGTTACAAGTTACTTTGAAAACAAAAATAATACAAATAATTACCATTTTCATATCACACTGGAGGTTTAATTTGCTATATTCTATAATTCAATTCAATTTTATTTGTATAGCACTTTTAACAATTGGCATTGTCCCAAAGCAGCTTTTCACAATCAAAAGAATTATTTAAGTTTGTATGGAATTTGAATGTGTATGAATCAAAGTGTCAGTACATAAAAAAAATTGTATATTCTATAAGACCACTGAATAGTGTAAATATAATAAAAAAAAATGTTCCAGCTGCTAGAAACATGTAAATAACATGTAAATAACAATATCGACAAATTATAGAATCATCAGATGTAAATTATGCACATTGAGTGATACTGGTTCACAAACACTGTAAACAACCAGGTTTAATTCCAGGTTTAAATCCAATCAGGAATAAACTGCCACAGACAAGTAATTGGTTTGCTACATAAAAGCCTTCATTCAATAGAGCGATCGCTCTGTGTGCTTATATCTTTCTAAGTGAGAGTAATTTCATCATCTACAACTCGACCTGAAACTGGCTCACTAAGCCAGAGGGGGAGGGAAAAAAATCAATGAACATAATTTCTGTAGTTCCCGTTAATGTTGGTGTACCAAGCACGTAAGTGCAAACAACATCCATTAGACTAACTGCTATTTCTTATAATCCCCCAAAAAATGCTGACATAAAAAACACGGAATGATTAAGTCTAAAAATGCATAATGAATCAGCCATTAAATTTTTGCGAATTAAGAATGAACATTTTTCTCATCAAAGACACATGGAAATAAACAATAACTTCATAATAAAATACCAATATAGAATAATAATAAAAATGAATGTAACAGCTGTTAAACTTTACTCACTGTTTTTTTTTTTTTAAATCTTTTATCTTTTATCTAAGTTGTGGAATAAAACCATCAAAATTTATTAGAATTGATTGCTTACTCACTAATGAGCATTAAGTCTTGCACTGTTTCCAACTGATTTCTATCCCAATCCAGTTTTAAATCCTGATTTACTATAGAATGAATGAATTACATCCAAGCATGAAGTATTTCTATTCAAAACATTATATTAATCAGTTTTTTTTCTGTCTACCTTATATGTTAGGTATTTTTTATTTATTTATCTGAAACAAAACCCTTTAATTTAATTACTTGTCTAATTACTGACAGTGGTCACATGAGATCTATACTATTTCAACATCCATTTAACAGAAATGCTTGTTTTGTTTCAAGAGATGTCAGGAACGGTCACATTACAGGATAATTATTTTATTTTACTATTAGGAAATTAAAACAAGAAAAACCCAAAAGTCACTGTTGAGTCATTGGACCCAACTCTTAACCCCTAAATATCACTGTTTGAATCCTTGATGAATTGTAAGTCAATTTTGATCCATTTTTAAGACCAATAACCACACCACACTCATATTATTTTTTTCCAAAAATTTTATAACTTTTCCCAAATTTGACAATATTATACAACGATTGAATTACTTATTCTCTATACCACTTATCCTGTAATGGGTCACGGAAATCCTAGAGCCTCTTCCAGAGTGGGTTGCCTTGGGTTCTTCACTAGCATGGCCCCATGTGTGGCTGGTTATGGTGCACTGGGTGTCCTCGTGCCTTTCTCTTGTGACCAGCATTGACTTATTCAGGGAGTTGTGATACATTGGCAGTACATTCGCTTTTCTGTGGATTCAGGCCAGAAAGGTTGGCAGGGTGAGTCTTGCGTGCCCATGATCATGGCACCAGTTTATTGTTATACTGTATAATTGATAAGCACTGATAATCTGTTAATGTAATGTGATGTTAATGTTGTGTCTGATCAGTGTACATATAAATGCATATAAATAGTATGTACTTGAAGGGTTAACTTTGCTGTCCCCTTTAAGATCACCAAACAGTGTAAACATAATTAGGTTTGTGTATCTACATTATTTAGCACTCTATTAAGCTGCAGTCACTTTACATAGAAACAAATCAATAAACATAATTCTGACAGAGAAAATGGTTCACATTGACCTATGACTGGAGTTTTGGGAACTTTCTGGAGGTCTGTACAGTATTTCTTCAACCATCTTTGGAAGTGAGGCAAATGACTCTTTAAAATCTGTTTAGATTTTATAATTTTATAATTAGATTTTAGTTTTTGGCAAAAATTTGCCACAGCACATCTTACAGTTATTTATGCCAGCGATAATAATATTTCATTTATAATTAGTATGAAATGAAAGCCCTAATTATTAACATTGCTTTAAAAAGGCACAAAAACATTGATATATAATGTGGTTCTTTACTGAGAATTGCTCACTATTTAGCTTAAATGTGAACATTTTATTTGAGGCTATGTAATTATTAATGTCATCCTGATTTATCAGTTAATATCAAAATAAATGATTGAAGGCTGGAAATGATCAACATTACTGATTTAAAAAAAAAATTTAAATTCTAACCTCACATCTACAAAAGGAGGAAGGATTATTTTAGACATTTAGGAAATAAAAGCCCGTCCTCAATGCTTTAATATTTCAGAGAATTACATGAATATTTCCAGAGTACCAGCAAATTGCAGCATAATTGGATTTTTATTAGAAATTGTGAGATCTAACTGATATCGTCTAAAATAAACATCATCATACTGGACAGCCCAGTTAGATCGCTCTAAATCCAGGATGTTCCCTGCAGCAAAAACAACCAGCCATATTTCACTGTCTTATTATGTTTTCAATTACAAAGGATTAGAAGGTGTTCGTAGACTGGTCATGCAGCATCGGCATGATCACAAATCAGGAGTTTATCAAGCTACAGACAGTCAAACCAAGAGCTAGTCTAACAAATGACATTTTAGGATGAGTCTTTAGGGAAGGCTGTAATCTGACTATGACCTTCATCATAACCTTAACATTTCCTTTTGAATCTCATCCTGCCTCAGGCTGCTGATCCTTGCTACACTTTTAACCACGTATGTATGTATGGATGCATGTGCCTTGATTTCTGTCAGCTCATAATCAACACAGTCCTTGACCTGTACCATCATTACTGTGTGGATTAAAAGAAAAGGGCACTTAACTTGTGTACTGAATATGGATTTGTTTGCATATGTAAAAGAAACCTGCACCTCTGACACACCTTGTCAACATTTAGCAGAAAACAAGGATGAATAATGAAAGCCTGACTACATTTAATATGTTGCAGTCATATACACTCCCAATACACTTAAAGGGACATGCATGTATTGTCCTATATGTTTGATGCCTTTTTAATATTATATATATTTTTTAAGAGTAACACATGGGGATGAAAACAGGAAAAGAGAAGATATTGTATAACATGAATGAAAAAGCTTTAGGTCTTACTTTGGGTATTCTCATGCTTCTGTCACAGATGAAAATAGTAGTACAGTGAAACCTCGGATTGCGAGTAACGCGGTTTGCGAGTCTTCCGCAAGACGAGCAAAGAATTTAAATAAATTTTGACTTGGAAAACGAACAAGTCTTGATTTACGAGTACCGAGTATATCATGTATCACACATGCGCTTGTTTTGATGCCGAGCGTCACGTGATCACAACTGAGCCAATGTTTTTTTTCTCTCTCTTGTGCTGTGGAATTGTGGGTAATCGTCTCCCCTGCTGAGTCTTAGTGCGCGTCTCTTACTGGTATAATCAACATCCGTGCATGCGTGTACTGTTTACTATAACACTGTGACCACG
>JAQMYJ010000011.1:13921605-13952169 GCA_030014305.1 Clarias laeviceps | reverse complement strand
TAATCAACATCCGTGCATGCGTGTACTGTTTACTATAACACTGTGACCACGTGTGTGTAAAACATATTTTATTTTGTATCTGTATGAGTCTGTGTACAGCGCGTGTTTAAAGCAAAAGCAGGTCTCATTAGAGAGGTTAAAAATCCATTTTCTCTCTCTGCTCAAGGCTCAGCCTGCACCTTGTGTCTGTGTGCACGCACGTCATTGGACATCGTGAATAGTTTGAGTTTCCATTATTTCTGATGATAAATTCAATTTGGTTTATGAGTATTTTGGAATATAAGCCCACTTCTGGAACAAATTATGCTCGTAATCCAAGGTTCCACTGTATATGGTGAAATTGTACAAAAAAAGAACAGATTATGAATAAATACATTTTCAATTGATATACATCTATATAAATAGAAAAAGAAATGTCTGTACATTGCTCAGGATTCTTTCAGTGATATTTTTAAGTTTCATACATTGGAGGACCCAAAATCTGTCTCAAAAAAATCTCTGGCAGGACAAAATTTAATGGATTTTTATTTAAGTTATAAGCAGATTATGTCATAGCATCTGTCCCTTTCTGTTCCCTGAGATGGGTGTTGCTATACATGTCACTCAACAGAACCAATGAATGCAAAAGTTTATATGTTTAGGCAGAGTATGCAGAAGACACAGAAATGACCATAATTCACCTACAAGCCGCCACAATCCTCAAGAAACAGAAACAAAAGCATGACGCAGCATGGCTTTCTCCAAAAAAAAAAGGAGAGTAGACTATGAAAACTGGACATTCAAAGATGAATGGACAGATCAATGTACAGTATGTTTATTGCTCCTGCAGAAAGTTTTAAACCAGTTTGTCTTTTATGTTCCAAAACCATGGAGCGAATAAAAAGCAGTAATGTGAAGCGCCACTATGAGATAAAACATGAGATGTTAGAGGAAACATATCCGCAACAGTCTGAGGTGAGGGCGTGCAAAATACTCGAAATGAGAGCCCAGTGTTATGTGCAAAAATTAAGAGCATTTCAATAAACAATGTGATGTGAAAAAATAGGTTTCAATTTGCTAGGGAGCATAAAGATTGAACTTTGCAGTATGGAGAAAGGTCATGTGGCCTGATGAGACCAGATTCATCATGGTAAGAAGGGAACACCTGAAGCAATGCACATCATGCCTAGTACAAACCTCTGGAGTTGTACCTCATTTGTTTAATAATTTTGTCAAAAAGAAGAAAAAAAAATGGCCAATACAAAGTAGGGGGTATTCCATGCTTAATAGCTTGTAGATCCACCTGCATTAACTTGCAAAAATTTGTTTCCTATATGACTTTATCAGTCTGTAACCTCATTTGTGGGGGAATTTGGGCTTATTCCTCTTTACAGCATTGCTTTAGTTTATTGAGTTTTTTGGCATTCACATATGCACAGCTCTCTTGAGGTCCAGCCACAGCATTTGGATTCAGGTTGAGATCTGAACTGAATTTTCCTGCTTTTATAAATGTTAAATAAATGTCTGTTTACAAAAAATCCTCACTATATCAACAAATTATAAAATTAGTCTTTGTTAAATAATATCTACTTTATCAGGCTGTAATGCAACTGCCATAAAAGTCTCTGTATAAAGTACTACTGAAAAGATAATAATTACAATGAGTGCATTACTGTCAGTGGTGCTGTGATTGGAAATCAACCAAAATGGAGATTAAAGAATTCAACGGTGCTGTGATATAATGAGACATGAAACATCCCTTTACTAAAATAGGATGAGATATTTTTACTTTCTGTTTTGTAATTTTTCCAGAGTAGTTCCAAAGATGATCAGGCAAAGGCTTTCTTTCTGGTTGTTTGAATACTGTATAGGCTCACACACACACACACTCCCTCCTCTACCTTCTTGTCATTGATGCTCCCTAAGGCACTGCCAAGGTGGTTTCTGGGTGATTAATGTGACTTACTTATATCCAAGCGTAAACACATTAAAACAAAGTAACAGCATGCCTAAGGGTCCTCTGGGTGTCCACTGTGCAAAGAGTAGGAACTAATTAGGGCTTTTCATAGCATGCTGTTTGTATTGCACTGCCATAATGTGTCAGGCCATGAGCTGTACGATACCACTGGGAGAATCGAGCATCCTCTGAGGCGATATAACTACAACTAACAGGCAAGATATGTAAGCTAATATAACAGAACAAATCACACAAACACACAAAGCACTTCCTTCAAGTTAAGCTAATATACATTGGTCTTCCATCAGAGATGACAATTTGTTTAACAAATAATATCAGAAAATGAAAACTGATCTTGCCATTTCAATACTTCTAAAGGACACTACACATGAAAATGTGTTCTGTTTAGGATTTGTATATTTTATACATTCTCACTCCTCCCTTCAAACCTTTTTCCACTGCGAAAATTTTAACAACTTGCTCCGAGATCCCATGCAATTAATAATGGTATTCTTCAATAAATATTCAATATTTAATGTCTGTAGTGTGAAATTCCCACAGCAGCGACAGGTATCCGAGGTTCATATGTCACCATGGTAACGCATGGAGGAAGTGATGTCTGCACTGGTGACTTCGCAGGGTGTTCCGAATGGTGGAGTTTTGACAGGGGAAGTTCCCTTCACTGACATTCCCTGCAAATGGAGCAGAGAGTAGGGAGCACCCTGTGAAGTATCAAACTCAGCCACTTACCTGGGCAACCTTACAGGACTGAACACCCTGCAGTATGAAGTATACTTCGCATGGTACTTCAGGCTGATTGGAACGCACCTTAAGTTGGTACCTCCCAAATAACTTTCTGATTGAGTAAACACACCTGATCCAGGTAATCAGCAGTGAGTAGTGCAGGGATAATTGAAAAACATGCAGGGCTATAACTCCTAAGGACCAGGGTTGGCCATTTTTTTCACACTCAAAATGAGAAATTTTCCATTCAAACAAAGTGATGAAAATGGCAATGCAAGACTAATAGGGCAGGTTAAGTTTCAGAGAGGGAGACATGACACTACAGAAACATTAGTAGCCTTGGTAATGATCGATTTGAAAAATGGTTATTCAAGAAACACATTTGTGGTTCTCTCACTGAAAATATCAGCGATATTTGGCTATGGTTATATTATAAGCTTTATTGCACCACTGCATTTTTTATTTTTTTGCTTAGATCAGAACTGTTTATCTTGATGGATCACATACATTAATGTATGTGCAGCAAGCGATCCATACTGTATGTGCCATAACTTTCCCTGAAATACCCATATGCACACTGATATCAGTTTTGCATGATTAGACAACAATCTTTAAGGCCAGTTAAGTCAGTTTTACAAATTTGATTGTCCAGTTGAGGTACTGTACATATCAGGTTACAGTTTTTAAATTGCCCTCTTATTATGTCCTAATTCGAACTTTTAATGTGAACAGTTTATGTTTTAATAATAGCATGGACTATGGACTATGTGTGTGTGTGTGTGTAACAGCTTAATTCAGAATTATGTTTGAGCAAGCACATAAAAGCATAAAAGTTTAGCTTTCCCTTTTCACTGTAGTTAATATTCTGTATCTGTTTGTTTGGGTCTCAGGCAATAATTGTGATTAAACTGTAATGAAACTTAAACTCCAGGTAGCAAAACAAACAAATAAATTGTGCTGGAGGTTGCATATGTACTGTACTTGCACAAGCTTTCGATTAAATTTCATCACATTTTATTAAAACCAATGCATAAGAAAACATTCTCAACATGGTTCCAGAGAAATGCCTGACATCATGAAGCTGCTTCTAGTGATTCTGCATCAAACAAGACTCCAGAGCTGTAGTGGAGTATCGCTGAGCTGACAGTGTGCTCTAAACCCTGTGGGGTAATAAGCACCAAGAGCCCCAAGCTGCTGCATTAATAATGACCGTGCGCCCTACTCATTGGCCTTCCCTTCCACCAGAGACCTGACACACACCGTGTCTCGATAGCCCTGCTGCCCTGATTGATTTACCACCCATTATTTATATATAAGTGTTAAGACTTTGATATGGCCTGTAGCTTTCTACCAAAGGTGCTCACATTGATAACAAGAAAATCCTTGCAGGCAGAAAGAAAAACCATGTAAACACTGCTGTTGCTAGACAAGGCATTTTTCCAGCTATTTGGTTTTCTCATGTGCACCAAGGAGACAGTATTACCAATTATTTATTTGGGTAGCGTAGTTAGGACATGCTCCAAAAATATCTAGAAGTCACCTGATGACGTCAAACTGAACTTATATATTCACTTACTACTTTGAGGAGAAAATTGACTATAAAGAAAAAACACAGCAGCACAAACGTACTACAGAGCATCACAAAGGTCTCCATACACTGGTGAAATGAATATGTAAATTTATTTACAGAAACAACTTCAAGTTTGATAGTGTCTACATCATTTCCATTCCCTACAAACAAACACAAAGTCATCTCTACTACTCATGGTGAACTCATGTTAAACGTATGTGTTAAATGATTTTTGTGCTGTCCCTTTTCCTGTATCGCCTACTGCCCACAGGAAGAACAAAAAGTGTGTGGGCAGGACAAACAATGTTGATCGGTGATTGGCAACAATGGTGATTAGTGATATGATAACTTATATGATGGTGACAATGGTCATTGCGAACACTGGAGGTCAGTAATAGGTCATTAGTATAAATGCTGATCAGTAATTGGTCACTAAGAATCATGGTGATCAGTGGGCTTTTGGAACAATTGGGATCAGTGATTGGTCATTGGGTGCAATGGGGATTGGGATCAGATTTCTACTGGCTCTTACTAACGAGGATGTGAATTCACTGTTCAGTTTTAGATAAAGGTGACAGATAGAAGGTGTACGTTTCACATCTTCTGTCATGTCACATTTCCTATACACAATATGTTCATATTTGATATGACCGGGAAGAGATAGTATAGCATGGTTTTTCAGATGTCTCTTGTAACACTTTATCAATTATTTATCATAACTTTATTATTATAAAGCAGTGGCAGTGGTGGCTCAGAGGGCTAAGGCACTGAGTTACTGATCAGAAGATCAGCGGTTCGATCCCCAGCTCTACCAGGTTCCCACTGTTGGGCCCTTGAGCAAGGCCCTTAACCCTATCTGCTCCAGGGGCGCTGTATCATGGCAGACCCTGTGCTCTGACCCCAGTTACGCTGGAATATGCGAAGAAATAATTTCACTGTCCTGTATATGTGACAAATAAAGGCTTAACTTAATTATACTAAATGTGTAAAATCCATGGCTTAACCATAAATGTTCAGACCTCAGCCACAAATGCCCTACAGAACACACTGTGTTGGAATTTCCTTTGGCACCAATAAAGTAAGTAAGTAAATAGGTAAGTATCTATCTATCTATCTATCTATCTATCTTTAACAACTATAAAATTGATTTGAGCCTTGTAGGAATTAAGAAGTAGTGATTTCCTGATTAATAAATTATGACTCAAATGCAGAAGGACGACCCTGCTGAACCACACAAAAAGAGATGCAGGAGATCAAGGATTTTATTTTTCCATGAGGTCTCAATGGCAAACGAATATCAGAATTCAAGGCTAGCCCTGTTAGCATGAGTGCTAACCCTAGAGCACAAATCAATAAGCTGGCTGTGGCTCTTTGAGACTTGAACCGCGCTGCCACAAGGGCTAACCTTGAGCCAATTCACAGAAGAAAGAGAATGAGAGAGAAGGTTTTCTGTGCTTTCTCTTTGGGTTATAAACAGACCCTAATCAAAACAGACTAGAGAGTGCATGCCCAACCAACTCTTGTTTCGATTTTAATCAACTTTAGAAGGGATGTCTGAAAGCATGTGTGTGTGGACTGAGCATATGAGCTAAAAATTCCTCCAGCCCCTATTTTTTACTGGTCTCAGACTAAAGTAAGTAAGGAATAAAGCGACTGTGGTCATACTGTTTTGGGAAAATAATCAATGATGGGCTGGTGTGATGGGCTGGATTTACTGTTATCATGCCAAAGTTGATTATTTTTCCCACAATAGAATGTCTTAATGGGTTAAGGCCTCTATTTTTCTCTTTCTTAAAATGAATAAGAACAAACATAAACTAATGTCATGCCCCAGAAAAATTGCAAGTCGTCGACAGTAAAATATTTTATTTATGATGGAGTAGAACTCCACCAAACATTACAAAAATTGAGAATCCCTGAAATTGTAGATATGATTCATATGACTCATAATCCTTTAAAACCTGCATTTTTTATTTACTCAGTTTATCTTTTTGTAATATTAAAATTATTATTTAAAATTTTAATTATTTAAGTGTGACAAATATGCAAAAAAAAAACGGAAGGGGCAAATAGATTTATAGTTAGCTACTACGTAGACTATGCAAAATAGATTTATTTTGTGTTTGAGGAAATTACTATTACACAGTATAAATACTATGTATCTCTTGACCTAGTTTGGTACACGCATGGGGGAGACTGGACACTTTGACGCAACAGTTGTCAAGAAGATGATTATTAACACCTCCATAAGAATAAGTCACTTAAGGTGTTGTATTGAAGTGTGGAATAAAAGGTGCACAAGCAACAGAGATGACTGCAGCCTTAAGAAGATTATCAAGCAAAACCGATTCAAGAACTTGAGAGAGCTTTACAGAGAGTGAGGCTGGAGTTAATGCATCAAGAGCCACCGCTTACAAACATCTTCACGAAATGGGTTACACTGTGGTATTCCTAGAATCAAGCCACTACTGAACAAGAGACAATGTCAGAATAATCTTACCTGGGGTAAGGAGAAAAAGCACTGCTCAGTAGTCCGAAGTCCTCTTTTCAGAATAAAGTAAATTTTGCATTTCATTTGGAAATCAAGCTCCCAGAGTCGGTGAAGATTTGGGGTGCCATGTCATCTGCTGGCGTTGGTCCACTGTGTTTTATCAAGTTCAAAGTCAATGCAGCCATTTATCAGGAGACATTAGAGCACTTCATGCTTCTGTCTGTTGACAAGCTTTATGGAGATGCTGATTCCCCGCAGGACCTGCATGCAGTGCCAAAACTACCACTAACTGGTTCATGATTCACATTGCCACTTTCATTACCTACACAAGCTGCAAAGCTAACACAAGGCTGAATCCCAAATCCCTCTCTAACCCTTGATCAAGGGCAATACTTGGTATGTGGAACAAGGGATTCTACACCCTACATATATCACCTTAGCTTTCTATTTTATGTTATTTGGGATTCAACCCCAGAACAGTTACAGTAGTTACCTGAGGTTATTCTAAAGCGGAATAAGGGGGACATCAAAAATTTACAAGTTTTATAGGACTGTCCAAGACTTCTATGTTCTCCTCAACTTTTGGCTACTCCTCACCTTTTGGTTACATATTACCAACAAGAATCTAAAACTACGTTCAGCCCTTGTGAGCACTAAAGGATTTCAAATCAGGGCAACATTAGAAGATTCTAATAATAATTTTTGATAAATATAGAAATAATATATAGAAATATAAAAATTATAATAATAATTTCAGAAATTAATGCAAATAAACAAGCAGAACTTTATACTTACTGTACAGTTAATTTACAGTCTTTTCTCATTCCGTATTTAAAATCACCAAGATTTAGTTATGAGTAAGATGCTTTTGGATTCGGCTACTAAATTAGCATTATAATGCAGGTTCTGAGCAATTTCAACTGGTGCCAATCATGTTTATTATTGTTTCAGTGATTGGCGGAGGTTCAGTCCTTTTGAGAGATCCCCGGATCATCATCTGAAGTTGGCTAGAGGCAAGAAAAACAAAGGGCACATTGTCTAATAAAGGTTGAGATTTTTTTTCCCTGAGCCAATCCCACCCACCTACACTCTCTTCACCCTCATAGATGCATGGTTTCCAGGCATGGCTCAAAATGACATGTTAAAAGCCTGTGGTCCAGTTTATCTTTCATTCCAATAAACCACAATACTTAAATCTGAGATTGGGGTCCCAGAGGTGCACTGGCATCACTGAGATTTTCATGCAGACTGCTCTATCGCTGAAAGCAATTTAAGTTAAATGAATGAACAGCGCAATACTGCAATGAGATATTTGATCATTTGACTCACTAAAATACTGAATACTACATAGACTCACTCACTCATTCTTTATAGTACTTATCCTGTACAAGGTTGAAGGAGGCCTGAAGCCTATCCCAGAGAGACTTGGCACACTAAGCTGGGTACACCGTAGACAGGGTGTCAGTCCATCACAGGGCACACATGCAGTGGGCAATTCAGGATCACCAGGTAGCCTAATCGCTGAAAATCAGAGCACCCGGAGAACACACCTGGGGTGAACATGCTTGATCGCAGAGGTGCGAGGCCACAGTGCTGACCACTATGCCACCACTAACGTGTGTTGAATGTTACAGGCTAATTATATAGTCTATTATATAGTTATATTATATAGAACATTTCGTCGCCACATTTTAGACGTGGAATGAGAAGTCAGGTTTCATGTTTACACATAAAGCAATTGTCAGTCCTAGACATCTAGCTAGATCAATAGTTACTGATCCAGAGTGTTTCACAATCCTTATATGGGGATTAAAAAAATGTTGTTAATTCCTGAAATTTCAGGAAAATCTCAGTAAAAAGCATAGGCAAAGCTGTACATGTACACCTGCATATACACATACATATACTTTTCAAAAGCATCAAAGCCTATTCACGTCACACTATTTCATAAAGTATTTTATCTCTCTCCAAGGAATCAAAAGTGTATACATTCTTGCTGTAAATCAATCAGCAATTTCTTCATGGCCTTTTGAGTCTCCGTGAATCAAACGCAGTGGAAAGCCCATAATGTACATTATTCATGAGATCTCTCAAATCGCATCTCAGCAAGAGCGCGACGGGGAGAAAGTAACAATGAAGCATTGAGGTAGACGGAGGGGAGGAAAAGAGGCACATAGTTGAATTAAAGAAAACGCAAGGCTTAGCTACAGATGCATTCTTGATGTATTTCGACTTTATCCATCTGGATTTAGTCCGTCAGCTGTGATGATCTCATGCCTGTGTATATTACACCGAGTGAAGGAAGAACACTTAAGCCTAACGTTTACAATCACCTCTGCCGTAACCCAGCTGCATGGTTTTGGCCCAATCCACTAACACACCACCAGACTCTCTTCAAACATAGTCACATCGTACTCAGCCAAAAACTCTCCTGGCTTGTGGCTGAGAGAAATCATCGAGTTCCTGGCAGACAGAAGTCTCGCTGTGCTGTTTTAATTTACAAATCTGAAGATGAACTTCACTTTTTTGGCATGTGTCTGTAAAAATGTCTTAGCTGCAGCCAAAGATGAGTGAGAGCAAGAATTTCTTCCTGCTTGATGGACAGCTTTGTTTGAGGGAGCACAGCTGAGAAGTGGCTCTTTACAACAGATTTGACTGCTTTAGGAAAAGTTACTGTCCCCAGCTCAGGGCTAATTTTATTTCCATAAAAGGACATCCCAAGGTGTCTGACTCCTCTTATACCAGACCAATTTGCAAACTATTATAATTTACTTGGATTACAGTTACATTTAATGTTCATCATTATACAAAAGTTAGTTCCGACTGAGTAATCTGATTGGATGAGAGGCATTCCATGATTGGTGATTTACAGCATAAAAGCACTAGGATGTTTAACTAAATGTATCACTCCATGTCACAAATGTTATTTACACTGTCAGTCACCCGCATTGGTGAAACTAGGTCGGTATGGTCTGCAGTACTGGGAAGAGGAGAGAGCAACTACCTGCCAAAATCCAGAATCAAAACCATTCAAGGAAGCATTTTCAGCAAGCAAACATATCTGAGAATGGTATGTCATCTTAAACAACACTTTGTCTCCTTAGTAACTGATTCCGAGTTGTTCCAAACTGCCTCTGGAATGTCTTTGTTTTTCTGCATAAGGCTGAATCCCAAATCGCTCTCAAACCCCTGATGTAGGGCGTTACTTGATGTATGAAGCAAGGGATTTTGCACATTAGTGTATTAGCTTTCTATTTTAACTCTGGAATCCAAAAGCTAGCTGACATTCTAAAATGGAATAAGTGGAAATGTTACATAATCTCATACATTTCACAGAACCACCATAATCATAATTTTAACTACCATTATCATAAGGTCCACCAGATCCATGGTTTATTCTCCTTAGCAAAGTACCAGTAAGAATTTTAAACTACTTTCACTGCTTTTAAATCACACTGTAAGTCACTAACTGTTGGTCACCGGCTCTGCCAGTCGCAGAGGGAAACAAGAAATCTGTTCATAATAAGCCACATTTGTAGAAATGTATAAAAGCAATATCACACTTGAGGTTGTGCTGTTGTACTGAATATCAGCTTGGCTGAGAGAGCTATGGTACACCGTTTCACTTCTACGACATCACAGCTGCGTCGATATTCAATGCAACAGCATCCATCCCATGTGATATTGTTTAATTATGCTTAACATTTTAATCACTGGCAAATTGCTGTGGAACTGGAATGCAGACAATGCTATAGTATTTACATGTAAATATGTAATGCGTTTTGAAAGGGTGTGGAAGGTGCATTACTTTCATATAAACAACAATCTAGATTTTCTTCTGTCCTTAATCGTACCTTCGATAAAATAAGTGTAGACTTCAGCACTGCAGTTCTCTTGTGTAGCATTGTGGCTAACGTTTGTCCTTTCAGCAAGAGTAAAACTGTAGGCTTGTTATTATTTATTGACTTAATCCTTGAGTAATTAAATTAAGGATTACTCGGTTTTAACAGCCCTAATTGGCACAGACATGTTCTGGCCCCTGCATTAATGTTAAAACCTTAGCCAGACTGCCGGAAGTACCAATGAACATATTACAATTCTCTTTGCTGTACAAGACTGTAAGAGGCCCAAAAAAATGCATCATGTTAATCTTGAAAACAGGGTTTGCAGAATTTGAATGATAAACATCAAATATCTAAAGCACTCCTCAGTGTATGTTTGAACAGTAGGCGAGCTGCCGAGTTTAAAACACTCCATCACAGAGGCGGACATTAACCTTCAGCAGTGATAGATGCACTACACAAATAAGGCAAGGACCAGGACAGCAGGGAAACAAATCACTAAATCATGCTTCTCATGCACATATACCATATGCACCCCGCTGCAGGCTGTTTAGTTACAAATCGTCTCATTTTGACTGCATTTGACAGATAGAATCCTCTGATAGAGGAAGTAGAGATTTTAACCTTCTGCTTAGATTAAAGGAATAGTTCAACCCAAAATTAAATGCCTTATTAAAAGCACAAAAATATTTCGATTAGACAAGACGTTGCTTTCTGTCTATTGTTTGTTTTTTGCACTAGAGTTCACAGTTTAGATAAGCTTATAACTTCTGTTTTAGCAACACACGAAAAAATAAAGTCTCAGTCTAAACTAACATGGGAAATTTGGAAATGAATATTGTTCTTTTGAATATTTTGTTCACTCTATTGTATGCAGTCTGTTTCCCCAACCACAAAGAAATGCCAAAATGATCAATAGCTATGACCTCTACACTACATTTCATTGTATTAAACATAATTCTGGCATTTCATAAAAAAAAAAAAATCTACATAACTACAAGTGCTGACATCTGGGAACTGCAGAGGTCAATATAATAATTTTAATAAAGCTACAGTTTCACTCGACACAAAAAAAAAATAAAAATGAAGTGACAGCTACAACAGAAAAAGAGAATAGATGCTGTTTTTACACAGAAATGTCTCTGACGAGAAGACCTTTTGTGCCATCCAGAAAACTAACCAGCCTAGCTAGCTCTCCAGATCATCAGTAATGCAGATGGAATGTCGATTAGTACCGAGAATGATGTTGTTTGCCTTCACTGCAGGTTGAGAAGTAAAAAGAATTTGAGTTGCTTGTGTACAGTAATTTCCTCAAAATTACATTATGGCTACACTGCAAAGCTCAAATACTGCAAATGAAATATTTATTTGTTCAACATGTAATCATTATTAGCTCACTAGAAAGCATCATTAATTTTACATTTCCATATCATTCCATGTTCGTATTTCCTTTCTAGTTCCCAAATTGTATCCTGATTGGTCTAGAGGTTCAGCGGGCGGTTGGAAACATGTAAACCTTTCACTCTTGATTGAGAACATTAATAAACAATGTAAAAGCATTATTGTAGACTAGTTCATAATCATACACTTGTTTCAACATTCTTTTTTCCAAATTAGGTATACATTACAGTACATATACAAATCATTACATTATCCAAAATGTGTCAATTTAAGAAACAAAGGCCAGTATCCACATTAGCATCATAGCTTGAGAGAAAAAAAAAATTAAATTAAATTGAGAGACCACCAAAATAGCATTATCGTTATCCCAGTAAAATAATGCATGACCTTGACTTTACCCCCAGTCAATTCAGGACAAACATTAACTACTAACCAGGAAACAATTAAAACAATGGAATTCATTGAATTTCTCTCAATGTCTTTTTGCAAAAATCAAGAGTGCAGTAGAGCTTGGTTTGCATTTTCCTGGTAAGCAAATCAGCCAGAATGGAAACTCCAAGTCATGACATTACCCCATTCATTACAAAAAAATGAAAGATGAATTATACAGTTGTGACCTCAAAATTGATTAATCATATTACATATTTATGCAACAGACCACACACTTGTTTATACTGCCTCATCTGATGTTCATGAGCAATGACCAACCCAGCCTGTTTGCTTACATTCAAATCAGTGTAAAAGCGCCATCTAGTGGCATCATGTTCACATGAGAACTTGTCTGGAACTAGCACACAGCTCAAGAAAAAAAAATAAATAAATGAGACCGCTGCTAAATAAACTGTTTTTTTTTTTTTTTTCCTTACAAGTGCATACATTGACACCATTTTTTTTGTGAAGTCATCTGCAAATTACAGTAATTTGGTTAAAGTCAAAACACCAACGGTGGAACTTGCCATCCTGCAAAATATTTAACATGTTTGTGTGTGTTTTTTTTTTTTGTTTTTTTTTGTGGTGGTGGTTAGAATTTACTAGTTGTAATTTTATTATTCCTAGCAGAAAGTTAAGTGCTTGCGTGTTGTCCAGTGGGACATCATAGCGGATCAAGACCAGAAAGTCTACATTAGAAAACCTCTAAAAAGTCTTTCAAGTTCTAGAATAAGATGCTTGTAAATGATCAGAAGAGAAAACATGGATAAGGAAAGAAAGGGCTCATGTTCCAAAGCATAGATCATCATCTGTCAAACGTATTGGAGGCAGTGTTATGGCATGGGTATGTATGGCTGCCAGTGGAACTGGGTCATGGTGCTTATTGATTGACTGAATCTAAGCAGAAACTGTTCCATTTCAGAATTCATCTCGCCATTTCAAACACTGCAAACACAAAAAAATAAAATAAAAAAAATAATAAACGACAGATTGACAATGACGCCTTCAATGAACACAGCCCAAGGCAAACAAATGGAATGTTCTTAAAAGTCCAAATCACTCAGCTGACCTTAACCCAATTAAGCTTCTTTTCACTTACTGAAGACAAAACTACCAACTCAAGGCGGCTAGAGTAAGGGTCTGGTGAAGCAGCTAAAGGGAGGAAACTCAACATTTGGTGGTGAGGTCCAAGAGTTTCTGACTTTAGCCAGTAATTACAAGGTTTACATCAAAAATTTAAAGTAAACCCACTCTTTTAATTGCTTGTCTAATTACTTTTGAGCCAGTGAAAACAAAATGGAGAAAGTAAAATGCCTGACAGCACTTTGGGGGGGATGCATCAGTACAGGCAAAGCTAGATGGAATGTACAGAAACAGGGTGAAGTACACAACATGAGGATTACCATGCTGCATGGGAGCCTCCAGCTTCATTACCACACAATATAAATAGGCTGATCATGAGTCAGATCTGGCCTGCCAGTCTAAAAAGAGGCACATCTGACCTGATCACCTTCAAATAATAGTGTTGACAGTCAGTCCTAAAGATCAGATTTGTGAAATAATTTGTGTAAGAGTTTATGGACAGAACAATGGCATATGTATAACATTTTGTTTGAAATCAGGTTGAATGAGTGCCAACCATATTTTTACATCAAATGCAGTTTTCTGTTATATCATCAACCTTTGGTATAAATAAATCGATGCCATGGTCTCAATTAAAAAAAAAAAAAAAAAGTATTGGTGCAATTTTCAACCTGGATCGATTACAGCCCCCCCTCCCTCCACCAAGCACTCATTTCCGTGACTGTAAAACAACCAAGAAGGGGTGAAAATTTATTTTGGTCGCAATAATCCTTATATTAACCAGTACCCATCACTAAACACTTTTGAAATATCTGAGAGGCAGAAAAATGAGGCCCAGCATTCATTTTGCTTGCTTTATTTTTCATAAATGTGAAGGCTAGTAGAATATAGCACATATCACAATTTAAAGGTCTGTGGAGAAGTAATTTATTCTGTGGAGAGAATAACCAAGGCCACGAAGACCCAAGTAAATTAAATGTGGGTGCTTTTTTTTTTTTTTATTAGTTATTAATAAACAACCTCAAGTGCTGTTCAGGTCCCAGGAGTGGTCTGCTTGCTCAGTACCAATCTAATCCCAAGTGCAGCAGCCACATCAACCCAATGCAGGGAAATCCTCTGGGTCGTCAGGGTTCGGAGCCTGGGGCAAGAAAACATTTAAACATGAAGCAAAGCAAAAGCTCTCCAATATACAGACATCAAATCATGTTTAATCTTTTACAACATTCATATGACCTGGGCAACCTGAGCTCCCTCCATCCACTACACAAGGCAAAATGTGTAGCAAAGTGTTACCAGTTAGTGTGGTTTACTCCAGAATGAGGATTCTTGGGTAGTTAAAGAAAGAGGGGGGGAGGGAAAAAAAAAAAAAAAAACTCAAATTTAGATTAATAAATATCATGAGATATGCAAGTTATTTAAAATAATTTTTAAAACAGCTACATGTTAGAAGGCGTGTCAATTCTCTAGCATTTGCACTCGAGGAAATTTTTTTTTTAAATATATATTTCACATATATATTACACTAAAGCGAAATTTGGAGTCTACAGGTGTAATAATTTTTTAAATGTGAGTTTTAAATTGGCTAAAATTAAGCTGATTAAGAACCTTGAGTGAAAACTCTGATCTTAATTGTGTGAACAAGCAGGAAATAACGAATTTAAAAAAAAAAAAAAAAAAAAAAAAGCTTTTCTCCTCGAGTGCTTCTCATCCACAGACCGTGGCTAACCATCTCATTTCCCTGTGGCTTTGAAGCATGCTGAACCTGCACAGTCAAACACACACACACACACACACACACACACACACACACACTCCGCTCCCTTCTGGCACTCAGCTGATCACACACTTCTGTTCATAGATGAAAAAAAATAATAAAAAGACACAAAGCACAAGAAAGAAACAAAAACAAAACTGACAAGTCCATACACAACCTAGTGCAACACACACACACACACACACACACACGCTCACAAAAAGTCTTTTTAAAATAGCAATTTGAAAATAAATCCACGTGGGCTGCAGGAATGAAATGTGTAACGCTGTTATAATCTCCTTCTGAATCACTATAGAACCGAATGTGGCCTCGAGATTCCCAGCGCCGTCGTCAACCTGCACAACAATTCTAGGATCCTCATCATCATCATCATCCTCGTCATCATCATGATCTGAACGCCTCCCTCATGGCACTATCTCTAAAATCTCCCCCTCCCAGCCAGGCAGCGGTGCAGAAAGTCCCCGAGCCGGAGGAGGAACAATGATGCTCTTAAAAGAATCCGGCTGCAGAGCGTCAGAGTTTTTGGCCACCGAGGCCGAGTTGACGAGGTGCACGGCGAAAGAAGGGGAGCGCAAGGACGGGCCACAAAAGCGCCTCTGTGCGCCGCCGACAGCCGGAATAATCGGCCTTTGTTTTCGGTTAAAAGTAAGGGGGGGAAAAAGGCAGGGTTTTTTTATATCTGTGTCTATTTTTACGTCCACTTTTCACACGTCCGACGACGGCGTGACGGAGGCAGATGCGCAAACGAAATGGTTCGGCTTTGGAAAGGTCACGGTGACGGAGCATCGGCAGGGCGGCTCCTCTCTCTGTCTCCGCAGTCACATGTCAGCTTTAAAAAGCCCGTGTTTTCGCAGCGCCAGCGTTGGCCTTGAGCACTGAATGGCCAAACAGCACCGCGTGTGTATCAGAAGTGAGAAAGAAAAAAAAAAAAAACACTGATGAACTGCTGAGGACAGACAGACAGAGAGAGAGAGAGAGAGAGAGAGAGAGAGAGAGAGAGAGAGAGAGAGGTCACAGGGAGAGAAAGCAGAAAGGCAACAGCAGATAGAGAGCAGAAGGAGAGATGGAGAAATACAGGAACAAGAAAAGGCAGAGAGAGAGAATTTTATTTTTCTCTCCGTTTTTTTGCTTTTATAATTACTACTTTTTTCCTTTTTTTATTGATCTATTTCTGTTAGATTTCTTTAGACCTTTGGCTTATTTACAAATGTTAATATTTATCATGACAATAAAGCACATCAAATCTTAAACCTTGAGAGAGAGAGAGAGAGAGAGAGAGAACAGAAAGAAAGTCCAGAGAAGAAGAAGGCAACAGAGAGAAGAGACAAAGTCATAGAGAGAGAGAGAGAGACAGAAACAGAGACAAAGTCATAGAGAGAAAAGAGAGAGAGAGAGAGAGACAGAAACAGAGACAAAGTCATAGAGAGAAAGGAGAGAGAGAGAGAGAGAGAGAGAGAGAGAGACAGAAACAGAGAGTCATAGAGAGAAAGGAGAGAGAGAGAGAGAGAGAGAGAGAGAGAGAGAGAGAGAGAGAAAGAGAGACACAAACAGAGTCAGAGAGAGACACGAGAGAGAGAGACAGAAACAAAAAAAAAAAAAAAAAAAAAAAAAAGGACAGAGACAAAATCAGAAAGAGAGAAATGGAGCGAGAGCTGTTTGACCTTGGACATGTTATGAAAAAGAGAGAGTAGGAGGAGTTCAGCTCCACGGTCGGCCTCGTCCTCGTCTCAGCCTGTTCTCAGCGCGGCCCTGGAGCGGATAAAGACTTATCTTCCAGTCATTTCTCGATGTCCTTCAAAAACTTAATCTCAAATCTGTCCCCCTCGAACGAGAAGCAGAAACACCTGCGACGGAAAACTTCACACTGAAACACACCGACACCTCCGAGCCAAACGTGCCGACACTCAGACGGCGAGCGGGAACGTGAGCAGGTAGCTGTGTGTCGCGAGAGACTCCTGCAGAACTCCTGCAAGTTTCTTCTGCGTCTCCCGGTCAGTTAGAGCGTCGGATTCCCTCCGACACAAACCACAAAAACACTCTCAGGCTCTTCACGCTTGGAAGAAACGCACGAGATCAATCCTGCAGTTACACCATCTCTTATTCATTACTACTGGAACGAGTTCAGAGTTTTATAGAAGAGTTAGACGAGACCATAAAGCATTCAGACGGATCCCATCCACTGCCCGGGGTCCTTTGACCTTTGACCCCTGCACAGACATGGCTGGTTAGAGCCGTCACACACCGGGACTGATAACAGGAACTTAAAAAGTATTAAACGTTAAACATCACTACACGTGATCAGATGATCTTTAACAATTCTGGATTTTATTCCTTATTTGATAAATCAGATGAAATTAATGAGCAGTGGTGCAACGACTCATCGCCATTAATTGACTAAAACCGATTAACTAATTTAACTGTCGGTTAGTTGATGACGTCATCACGCTTAATTCACGTGACGCTCCGACATCACGCCTCATTAACTCATCGTCTACGCCGCTTTCTGCTATGTTCAAGGTCGCGCCGGTGGCCTTGAGCTAAACAAACTCAAGCCAAGTTTAAAAGCTGATAGTTTATTAAGAGCAATTGAGTAAATCAGTCATTTGTAATCGGATTAATCGTTTCTTAAACATGTTTGTGAGCTTCTGTAATGTACATACAGTTCAGTGAAAAAGTATTTGCCCCTTCCTGATCTATTTTAATATTAAACTAACACTATTAAACAAACTAATTTTAATATTAAACAACCCAAGTAAAAACAAAATGCTTTCAAGTTTTTAAATGATGATTTCATTTATTAAGGGGTAAAAATGCTGCCCAAACCTAATTGAGTATCCTATGTGAAAAAGTTATTGCCCCCTAAACCTAATAGACCTGGTTGTTCCAGCCCTGACGGTAATAACTGCGCGACATCAAGCGAGTGCGATAACTGGCCATGAATCCTTCATTCTCGTCGGTGTGGAGGAATAAAGACATTATCTTTCCATGACGCAGCTCCGTTTAAGCATCGACTAAGCGCTGCCGACGTTGCAGAACGTACTGCGCTTGCCGTGCTGTTCTCAGGTCACCGCTGTGCTCCTGGCGCGCGCTGAACACTCCCACACTCGGGAGTAAAAACAGGCCAGGCTGGAAGCAGCGCATAAACAGTGACAAAGCATGATGTACTGCGCCGCAGGCTCGGCCCGGTCCTCGGAGGTTATTAAATTAGAGCAGCAGAGAGAAGGACTGACCCGGCCTGCACTCCGTACGCCTCGGCAGCCACGCAACACTTTCACACGTCCAACAGGGAGGAGGAGAGAGAAACGAACAAAAATCCATCAATCAATCCGTTACCATGGAGGGGGAAAAAAAAAAAAAAGCAAGTGGCCTGGGTTCTTATTTCACAGAAGATTTTCACAGAAAGAGCAGCATTACCTGTTAGTTCAGCCGGACAGCAGGGACGTGTGTTAGAGGTCTAAGGGACGTGTGGCTTTACCCGGGGACGACGGTTTTACTACACAGACCTGATGCGAAGGGTTTCCTGCCTGTAACGGCTTCCTGTGTGGAGTAATCATGACCTCACAGTTCCCCCTTAAAGGAAATCACAACCCCCCCAAAAAAAAAAAAAAAAAAAACATTTATCCTCCAAAAAACGCAGATGTGTTGAGCAACTCCTTTTCCTTCAAATAACGAACCCTTAGCGGTGAGCAGAGTTACAGTTAGTGCGACACGATGCCTGCCATCACATGAATCGCCGGTTTTCTGCATGAGGTCACGAGTCTCTCACACAATCCTCATTTCTCAAGTTTAAAAATAGACACACAGGGCCTTCACGTCTTGTAACAAAAAAAAGAAAGTTTGATTTTCCTTATTTGCTTAGAAGCCTGAAAGCAAATAACTGAAAAGTTGCTGAACATAAATAAAAAGGTAACAATAAAGAAATAAAAATAACTAACAAACAGCACACGTTTGGACTACAGAACTTCATCACCACAAAATCCTCACTCACTCTCTCATCGTCTATATAAACAAATGCATGTGATGATCAAGGATACGCCATCAGATCTCATTGGTCGGTTCTGTCCCTCCTCTGGCCTCTGATTGGCTGGAACTGAGCGAGCCAGCGTTGGGATGTTGATATGGGAACGGCGTGAATGAGGGAGAGACAGAAACAGACGGAAATGAGCCGGAAAAAGACTGAAAGAATAAATCCCGGCTGCTTTAGTGTCTGTTTTAGGTGGAGACGAAGCAAGGATTCCATCCTACTGCAGACTGAACGGCATTGTGGGTAATTTAGGAGACACGGAAACGGAGCACGGAGGGATGAGTTCATTCACCTGCAAAAGCGTCCGAACACACTGCTTGTGCATGCAAACACACACAAACACACGTATTTTACTTGGATACTTGACTTCCTTTACCTACAGTAAGTATCTGAAACCTCATTTCGAACAACACAAACCACAGAAATGTGAAGTATTTGCATCTCGTCACTCCGCAGCCTGCCAGTTCTCTCCGCTGCAACACAACATTCCAGACGTTTCTTTCTCTGCAGATTCTCTCTAACCAAAACTGACCGAGTTCCATCCAAGTCCCCACTTGTTGACCTACCAGGAAAGTGGGGACTCAGAGTTCTTACAAGGCCTCTTATCCTGCAATCACCCCCCCCCCCCACACACACACCAGGATTCTGGGACTACATTGTTATTTGTTTATTCTGGCACACACTATTTTCCAGCCAGGTCTTTAGAACAACATCTATAAACACACACACACACACACACTTCACTGCTGTTTTGCACCAACCTCGAAAACAATCAACCTCCATCTCTAAATGATTTAACCTCTGACCTCTCGTAACACTTATTGATTTCCAGCACATAAACAACGTGCAAAACCGAGACGGAATCAGCAGCCGCCACATGATCCGATATTATCGCGACGCCGATTCGATTCACACTGCGATTCTGTATCACGATGTTATAAATATCCCGACTCTCTATTACATAATTTCTCTATATTACATTTTGTTACAATTTGAAGAGCAGCTCACATCTCCGTCATCCACCATAAGTATCATTTCTAAACAAATTTAGCCAATAATTCTCTCCTAGCGCTCGGGACGCCGGTGTGCGACTAGTTCAGAATGCGCCACCTGTAGGATTATTAAGTAACAATGAGATTTTAACGTCTCAAATGCCTCCAAAGTCTTGACCTGTCGTGAGCATACGGGCACGCGCGGCTTCTAACGAGGCTAATAAGCGCTCGCGGTGTGGTAGGACTGGTGTGCGCATATGCGTAATGCGCGGGTTTGAGACCGATTCGCTTTTTAAGCAGGTTGCAGCTTTCGTAAAGGTAACGCCATAAAAATCCGTTTCTCTGGCAAAACTCAAACTCGTGCACTCGGCACAGAACTGAAAAACCGATCGGTCACGTCTGATCGAGCTGAAAACCAGCCAATTCCATTATAAACATAATAAACAATATAAAAATGGCTTTTGGACTCAGCGTCTCCATACGTTTACTGGCACACAAAACAAAACACATAACTGAATCCATTCTTTTCTCCATCTCTTATTCAAAATGATTTGAGCCTCATGTTGACTTTAGAAGAAACAGTCGTTTAATGCTGAAGAGGATTCGACATTTTCCAGCACCATCCACTCCACAAACTTCTCCTGATGGAAATAACGGCGATCGTGCGTCACTGGACATGAAGAGAACCTGAACAACTGAAAATGGGGATCATGTAAACATGTCCAAGACCTTCTCATTAAACCATCAGGACAGATTCTTGAAATAGAAAACAGGTCCAAACCTACAGCGCATTTTGAAAAAAATTCATACTGTGAAATTTCCTTTCATGATTTATTTAAAAAAGTTAAAATCTCGTTACATGGAAATCTTTTTTTTTTGGGGGGGATTTTTTCCCGATTTTCTCCCCATTTTTTTTAGTCGTGTCCAATTCCTCCCCGTCACTAGGGGGCTCCCACATTAAGGCTACTACTACCACTCAGCCGGGAGGGCCGAAGACTATCACGTGTTTCCTCCGAACCGCATCTTTTCGAACTGCTCGCTCACGCACCGTTAGGGGCGGAGTCACACACTCTGAGGAAAGCGCTAGCTGCTCTTTCCGCGTGCGCGAGCTCACAGACGTCCCTGATTGGCTGTAGAGCCGTAATTAATGTGGGAGCCCAAAGTACCTCTCATCCCTCCCCTCTGAGAGAGTCTCGACCAATCAGCTCTCTCTAGACCTCCGGCTGTGAGAGGTAACAGCATCACCCGGGGATCGAACCAGCGCTCTTTACCACTGCACCACTCGGAGGCCTACATGGAAATCTTCTAAACCATTTCAACAATGACTCCGACTTACAGAACAGGAAAATAATGAGATAAAACTATTTCCTAATGTTAATCAAAAAATCATGACCTCTGTATTCCACTGCTTCTACACAGAAATCCAAGTGGACTAAAGACTAGAACTGAATCTAATCTAATTCCAAACACACCCTGTAGTGGAAGAGGCGTGTGCGAGTGTGTGTGTGGTCCTGATGTTGCCAAGCAGCTAAGAGCTGGGTCACACACACACACACACACACACACACACACACACACGAGTACGCAGTGCGTCTCTGTGAATATTGACTTACTGAATGTCTCGGTGACTTTCTCTGCCGTCCGGCGGCCCTGAGACGAGATGTGTGGTTTTTATTTCCTTTTTGTCTTTTAAATAAACACGGATTAATGGATTGAGGACGTTCAGATAAAATCAACAAGGCTTCCTGAGCAGAGAGAGACACTGGCCTTCGAGTGCTGTTTGGGAAATTGATGATGGACCAGAGACCTGAGGTTTACTGCTTAACTGATTGAATGACTGATTGATTGATAGATAATTAAAGCTGATGTGGCTTTATTACTCGTTTTTTTTAAGTCAGTAATCAGATTTCTTAGTCGTCTTGTTAGCGTCTTCCATAGCAAGAAGAGAGCATCACTACTGTTTTTTTTTTTTTTTTTAAAGAATAGGAACTTTGGTTAATAAGGACCAGAACTCTTGATTCTGATTGGTTAGAAGTTGTGGATTAATCTTCTATATTAACAGCCGTGCTGGACGGCCAGGTTCGTATTAATGCGCCCCGGTACAGGCACTTGTGTGGCAGAGGGTGTGGTGCTGGGGGGGGGGGCGGGGCTCAGGCTTAAACGTTCAGTATTATGCACAAAAATAACGAGGAACAAAAATAATAACCACGTCTGCATAGGCGCCATTTTTGTGGCCCGGATGATGAGTGTAGATCAGGAAACACACGAAGCTGGGAATAAAATTTTGGATGAAGCCGTCACTCCACTCCCTCGCAGAACTTTAATTCCTCAGCGATCCCACCGCCCCGACGCGCGCCAGACTGTTTTATGTTCAGTTTTCATCAGGGAAATGGAAATCTCCCTACCTATCAAGCAAGAAAACACAAGAAAAGCCAAGGCAGAGATTTGTGTGTGTGTGTGTGTGTGTGTGTGTGTGAGAGAGAGAAGGGATGGGCTCCATGTCGAACATGATGACCTTGGGAACAGCTTGAACAGCTGCGTGGTCCATCCCTGTAAGAACACCCAGCATCAATCCCCTTATTCATGACAAGTCCTTAACAGCGCAGCATCGAGGTCAAAAGGTCAGAAGGATAACGCGGTCAGCTCTCGAGCGCTCGGCGTCTCCCTCACCAACAATAACCTCAATATCACATCCAAGTACCAAGACTGATCAGAAAGATTAAACATCATGAACCATAGCACACACACACATACACTCTTTCTCTCTGCTCTACACAGAAACGCTGCTCTGTCGCGATTCTTTTCAAAGGTAAAGTTCAGGTTAATTGGTTTTATTTTTACTTTACAGCAGTGATTCTGTTAGTGTGTTTTAAAAAAATTTATTTGGTTTACGAGTGTTTTGAATACGAGCCGCATCCGGAACGAATTATGCTCGTAATCCAAGGTTCCACTGTATATATTTGGCAGCTGTAAAGCAGACGTGTCTATGTTTTTTGCGTTAGTCCATTTTTATTTTATTATTTTTATTATAACAGCTCAAGGAGCAACATGTTTGTGCACTTTCTAAAGATTTTAGTTCTGTTTTTGAATAAAGGGTTGGAAATGAATGCTTTTCTTGTTTTTGTTTTTCATCCGATTCATCGATTAATCGAAAAAATAATCGACAGATTAATCGATTATTAAAATAATCGTTAGTTGCAGCCCTACACAAAATATTAAAATATAAACGGATGTTTTTATATCTACAGGAAAGATATTTTTAATGAACTACTCATTTTCGTTGTCTTTGTTGTTGACTAAAACAACCTCTGGACAAAGTTTAGAAGCCGGAAAAAGTAAGCTGAAGAAGAGCCACTGTGTTTAAGACTCTCCTTCAGAAATCGATAGATGACTCGACTATTAAGATAAAAAAAGTCGCTAATTGTCGTCCTCTAGCAAAAAATCTGTAGTGTCCGTAACCATGTCAAATTCATGTTGCACAAATCTTAACAATTTTACATTTCAGTAAAAAACACGTCTTTCACTTCACACAAGTTCACTTCTCTTCTCTTCTGAGACACTTTCCTCACCTCCACGTGCTGCTGTTTGTTGGCCGACTGTGTTCATTTTTCTGAGGAAATTTAATGACTTTTATTGTTACTCTTAATTGCGAGGAATTCAGGGCGGGGCAACGTGATGATGCAACCACAACACTGTGATAAACCGCATCACAACTTCCTCCTCATGGAGATACGCTTTATACTTAAACTGGCTACAAACACTGATGTCTGGAAAGCTTTAAAAATAATTAAGCAGATTTAGTTGGTACAGTAAAAACAGAGTTTAAAGGGTTAGAAATGATGTACAGAATTCTCTTTAAGTATCAAAATCAAGTATCATTATTTAAAAGAAATCATATTATAACGCCCAGTCTTATTGCTAGTCGGTGCAGAACAAGGAGCAGACCGTACTGGCAATAAACGCATATGATTATCGTCGGAATTACGGCAATAACACAGCAGACGCCCGAGTAATATGATGAAGGGAATAGTCTGATTTTAAAGCAGTAACTGGATTAACTTTGAGACTAATCTGCAAACTGCATTTTCCAACAGCGAGGTTTAAAACTGGTAGCTTGTGTGTGGTTGCAACTTTTATCCCACCAGGATCGGAGTTTTATTGATATCAAAATAAAATGATTTACATTTACTGCATTACGTTTAAACAATTGCTAATAATAACGCAATAAAAAACCAAGTTGGTGCCACCCATTATTTCACGATTGGCCTCCTGTGATTAAAAAGTAGTTCAAAATATGTAATGCATCATGTACTGTACAATACCTAAAAACAACCGGTTTTACTTACCGCTGTAATGGAATGGAGTCCTGAGTGCAAAACTGCACCGACAAAAAAAACAAAACAAGAAGAGTGTAGTATAGAGCAAAGCCAGGCAGCGGTGAAGGATCCCAACTCCTGTAGAAGCAGCTCTTTTCGGATGTCAGTCCAATGTTTACAAAAGAATGAAACCTGAAAGGTTACTCGGGTTCACGCCACAAGAAGTCGGAAGATCCATTAGTATTAGATGGAGAAAGCTGGTTAATCCAGCATGACGGTGCTTGCCCGGTTCAAGAGCAAACAGAGGAGGCAGGACGGATCAGAACGGATCAGAACGGAACGGAGGCGTCGGATAAGACGGACAAAGTGGGGATCGATAATCCAAAAAAAGATCAGCAGCAGCAGCAGCGCCAGAGGTTTTATATAAGCAGTCTGGGTCGGCTTCGTCCTGTCTATCTGTCCCGCGCTCTCTTTGAGCGGGACGCCGACGGGGGCAGATCCGACCGAGTGTACGAGCGCGCGGTGCCAGCGGGCTGCACACAAACCCGAGTGAGGTATTAACCAGACGGCGGGCGAGAGGAAGAAACAGCTCACCGTCAGCCAGAGGAAGAAAGAGACATGGGCTTAAACATTAACACTGAGTCCTGCTGAGCATTTCAGGAGGGAGAATCAAAGAGGGCAAGAACACACACACACACACACACAAGCTGCCTTAGGAGACTGCAGCTCATTTCCTGTAGCTCTCAGAGCAGTGTCCAATGATGCACCTCTGATACAGGAAAACAGTCTTTTTTAACACACACACACACGCTGGAAGTTTCCACTTTGTTGGCGTTTTTTTATCTTCCTGATCATCTGTTCCCAACACACACTCTAAGAAAAAGACTTCCTGTTTTGCCTCCATTGTCACACTTGTGAGCTGCATGGCTGGACACATCTAACTTTAGACGTACGTGTGTGTGTGTGGGGGGGGGGGGGGGCTGGATGGGTTGGATGGGGGGCATTTCCTTCATTCAATTCAAGCTCTTTGGTCCCTTGTTTTATGCAAAACACACACTCACTGGCACATGGAGTGAAAAATTTCAAATGAAATGATTATTTGAATCCAAAATCCAAAAGCATGACACGCTTGTCTTTAACAATCCTCCTGCTTTGTTTTGGGAAATTAAAATCCGTTATTTCCTCCAAATTCCAAACCCCAAAGCATAATCGTGCACATCATATTTCATTTCATTTTTTACTTGTTTGTTTGTTTACTGCATCTGCGATAAAAACGCTGCTTGATTACCTCGGTCACTCAGAAGCGTAAACACCGGCGACGGAGCGTCTGCGCGGGCCGCGTGGCCGCATGGCTGCACTGCAGTGTAACGACTCTGGCCCTGCTCCCCCTCCGCTCCAGCAACGTAATGTAATTTACCCTGAACCGCACTGACCGACGCAGGAGGAGGTTTCCTCTCTCCGTAAACACGGCTCCAATATGGCCGCTCTCAGGAAGCCTGTCGCGTTACAGAAGTAGGATGTTGAGACGACTACGAGCTAGTGTGCGTCTCCTGCCGTCCCGCATCCAGAGCCTCGGAAACCGTCACGGTAACGGCGTGTCGCTTGCCCGGGTGCACAAAAACAGGATGGAGCCTGGCAGACGACGCGCCACGGGACCAAAGAGACCTGAAGCGGATGCGGCAAACAATTCCAGTGCAACGTGCAGGCGGGTATTTACCTGTCGAGATTAATTGTTGACGGGAGGAGACGAAAAACAAGAGGTGGCGGCGAGCTGTTGCTGTTCTACTTCTATTCAAGTTCCCTCTCTCTAACTCGTGCTCGCGCTCTTTCGGGCCGAGCTACAACTCCCTGCTCCAATAACCCCTGACCCACAGGAAGTAGACACAATGGACTGAAAATAACGAGAGAGAGAGAGAGAGAGAGAGAGAGCGAGAGAGGGAGAGAGAGAAAGGGGCAGGCCACCTCCTCTCTCCTGCCATGTTCCTCTCCTCCCAGCACAACTGCGGTCATCCCCCAAAAATATTTTCCATCCGATAACTCGGCCTCATTCCTCACATTCCCTCTGTGATCTCCAGACTCCACCCGCACCAAGCCCGCTTCCATGAATACACACACACACACACACACACACACACACACACACACACACACACAGAGAGAGAGCAACCTGCAACTACTCCTACTTCCAGCATGGTGGGATAGAAACGTTATGAAATTTTGACCCACACATATCGACCCTGAATCTCCAAATACCTCAATAAAAAAGTCGAACCGCTGAACACAAGCAGGACGGAATAGCATCGCCATCTTATGACCTTTGATCTCAATCAGCAACCGTGCGAATCCTTCACTCACAACAATGTTTGTTTATTTGTTTACATTCGCTCACGATCAGGAAACACAATAGTCTTTAAACCTGCTGGTGGTTTACTTGATTAAAGGTGCAGGTTTACTGATCGCCTGACCTTATAACCATGTGAGAAGATTCGCTCTGGCTTTATTAACAGAGGAAGCTTTAAAAGTAAGAGAACAGATAAAGAGACTCGCTTTCTCTCTAAGGACGTTCCGTGCTTGGGAACCGAACCCGAGTCTGCTTAAAGACGTGGTCTCGAGAATACAATACATCGTACTCGGGCACGGATCGAATCAGATACGGAAGTCAATCGTATCTGAACACGGAAGTAGATCAGCGCCGTCGGACTCATCTGAAAGATGAGATTTCCTCCCTCGTTCCTCTTCTTCTCTTGCGTTTAATGCTGGCTCATAAACCGAGTAGGTGCATACTGCCACCTGCTGTATCGGAGAGTGTTAATGCGCAAGCGTACCCGAGAATGGAGAGCAAAAACAAACAACGCGAACGATGGCCAGCGTGGGAGTGAGGACGGGGGAAGCAAACCTAACTGGCACGGCACAAATCAATCGAGGCTCGTGTGAAAACACCCTTAATCAGCGCACAACGGGAGAGAAGTTCACACCGTCAACTAAACGATCACATTAGCATCGCGTCGTCTGAGATCCTGCACGTTGATGCCGATTCTACAAGGGTTCTAAGATAACGTCAAAGGATGCACTGCCTAGCTTGCAATAGCACTTTTCCAAAATCTTACATATAGCAGCTAAAATTTATTTATTTACTTTCATAATAACCAACAATAAACCGGATAACGGACAAGAAAATGGACTCCGCCAGCATGAACACATTAAGCGAGAGAAGGGGGGAAAAAAGGAAATAAAAATAGAAACCGAGTGGAAAGGACGCAAGATCTCCATCTGTAAGGACGCGCAGTGCAAAAGGAGCGTAATCCAATCTCAGCCCTGTGCTAATCACGCTAAATCACATTCGCTGCACAACCCAGGACTGAAGTGGGACAAATCTAATTGTGCCTCTATGACTAAGGAAGAGACATGACCGTGCAGGAAATGGAGCTCGGTGCTAAGGAGAGATAAGAAAGCGCACATCATGTAGCATCCTTGACACACTTCTCCTGCCGCGATTAGATAAGCGCAGAACGATACGGACTCCGGCAGAGTTTACGACGCGGCGGCTGAGGGGAACCTTTTGAAGCTGCTGACGTCTTTGTCGTTTGGGGTGGGAGAGATGCGGGAGGAAAAAGAGAAAAGAGAGTGACTTGACCTTGAGGAGACGCGGCTCAGCAGTGTAGAGGAGAGTTTGTTTGGATTGGGCGAGTGATCTGAGAGCTGGCATATCCAAACCAATAATGCCGAGTTTATTTCTCGACTATTGAACTTTTTAACCTGAGCAAGCTCCATGTTGCTTAAAACCTTACTTGTTTATACAGGTGGCAACAGCCTGGCCCTCGTTTCTTCTGCTCAACTCCTGGACCCCTTAGCAAACGTACATTTTTTTTCTCCCCTTAAACTATTTTTCCATACTTAACCCGGGTCTCTGTACGCTAACCACTTATCCGCTCGCGTTATACGCGGCTTTGTTTTGGCATTCCGCTTCTGCTCAGCCTTTCCTAGAGACAGACCGTTATACCCCTGCCTGGTGCGTCCCAGCTGCTCTTTCCATACACCGATGGAATGCGTGTCCACCTCATCCACGGATTCCTACGGCCATGAGACACTCGAACCTACTTCCAGAAGACACAGCGGCAAAACTTTACAACCTTTATTCACTTCATGATATACAGTATGTTTGTGTTTATCTAGTCTTAAATCGTTACTTACAAAGACATCTCTCTCACACACACACACACACACACAATCACAAGCAGCCATACACACCCCGGAGTAAATGTTCCTGCTGCGGAGTCAAAGCGACAGAGCATAAATCAGCCGTTAGGGTTTTCCCTTGTTGTGCTGCGGTAGAAACAAGGTCACCGATCGATAGCTCTTAACCAGGAGTGTGTCCGGGTCTCGCTCGGGCCCTCGGCTCTCCAGTGTTTACAGTCTGCAGCGCTTACGTAGAAACAACTTCCCAAAATAACCGCTGCGTGTCGCAGATTTCAGAGCCGCGGGTTCGTTACAAAGGCCGTCCAAAGGTCAAGAATTACGTCCAAGAGCCGGGACGGATCGAGTCATCTGACCAGGATAGAATAATGCCATTTGAAGACGGGTGTGAAATCATTCACACACACACAACTCTGACACACTGCCGTCATCTTTTACGTCTGCCTCCTCTACTTTCTTCCCTGGTAGAAAAAAGGTCAGTAGTGTTACTCTGTTCCGTATGAGAGTCTTCACTCCTCCCTTTTTTTTCTTTTGCTCAACAAGTCACATGCCTTCGTCAAAGCTATGGCATTCGCATTCAACACATTCCTCCTGCCTGACTTGTTTCTGTCCGCATGAGTGGAGCTCTGCCTTGCTGAAACTGCAAACAGTCCGACTTTGTTTACAGCGCTAGGGATGCCGTAGGTTACCGCAAGGCCCAGTCCGGACACCTAGGGGCAGGGACCGAACGACACCAGGCAAAACTGCTTAGAATTATAAAACGTCCGGAGTGAAATTCTGAGCGATCTGTTGATGGCCTTCCTGTGACTCAACAACTTCAGCTGGCACCCGCTCGCCTGAACTCCCCGACAAAACGCAGTCATAGGGGAAAAACAGCAGTTGGTCAGGTTCGGTTATAGAGTAAAGTAAACTCAGGGATGCACACTGACCTTAAGTCTTGCCTGGTTGTTGAGCGGTGGTTTGCGGAGCGGATCTTGAGAGCAGACCGATATCGAGGAAGAATCCAGAACAGAAAGAAAAGGGCGATCAGGAGAGCCTTCAAAGTTGCAGCAGCAGACAGGAGCAAGTCTTCCTTAGAAGTGTGTTTCTCTTTCTATTTCTATGCAATCGCACACATGCAGACGGTATCGGTGTTGGCGCGGTATCTGTGTTGGCACGGTGCCAGGCTGTGGCTATCGCGTCATGCTGTGCAAAAACCCTGGAATCCAATCAAGACCGTCACATGGGACAACTGCTAAGAGCTCTCTCTCTCTCTCTCTCTCTCTCTCTGTGTCTCTGTGTCTCTCTCGGTCTCTGTCTCTCCACTCAGGCTAGGGGGAGCAGGAGAGACCCGACCTAAACAACTTCACGTTAACCTGAGGAATTACACGGGGCAGCGGCAGCATTTCACAACTTACCCCTTAGTCCGTCTCCTCCTACACACTCAGAACCTGCTGGACAGAGTCCATGTCCACTAATGCTACGTTTCATATTTTCAATATGTTTTTAAAAGTGTTTGTTTTTCCCCCACCTTACTTGTAAAGTATTTCTGGCTATCTGTCCAGACAGATTACATCGCAGCATCACACAAAACTGTCTGGACAGAATTTACTGAATCTTCTGCAGTACTTAGATCTCTGTCTGAAGTTTAATCTGCACCATAAGTGAATCTAAATGTTGAGTAAAAGTGATGTTATGAACAGTTATGAGTCGGATTTAATAATCTACTGTAAAATAATCTACTAATGCGCTGCTGTCTCAATGTAAACAAACACCTGCACCAATAGAT
>JAQMYJ010000011.1:13910241-13921505 GCA_030014305.1 Clarias laeviceps | reverse complement strand
AAAAAAAAAAAAAAAAAAAAAAAAAAAGCTTTTCAGCACTTTTGTAGTTTGGGCAAGGTGGGTTTTAAGTGTCATAACACTGTGCAACGGAAACTTGTCAATTAAATGGCAGTTCAGCAGTGAGCTTCAGATCAATTCACTCTTGAGTGACTGTATAGACATGTTCATTAATCAGAGCATCAGGTTGCAGCTCAGCACTGAGAAGCCAAGCAGAAGTTATTGCTGTTTTCATTGGGAAATTTACAGACCGTCAAACAGAAGTTCGATGAAGGCTGCTGAAGAACAAAAACACATCTTTGCCAAAACCTTGGCCCACAATATTTAAACAATTTCACAGTTTAGAGTAAAGAGCTCTACTGTACAAGTACTGGCGTGTGATATCAAATGAAACCTTGCTCACAAATTTAGGTGCTCAGAAGTGCTGAGTAACAAACATACCAACAACACGATAGCAAACGGCATAAGCATAGAGTATGACACGAAACGGTGTCTGGAATGATGCCTGGTACAATAAAACTTTGCAAATCGAGTAACTAGGTTTGCAAGTGTTTTGCAGTACGAGCGAAAATGAATAATTTTAACTTGAACGAGCAAAGTTTTGCACTACAAGCAGAACATATACATCTTGTCTGCCAAGTGTCATGTGATCACAACTGAGTGGTTCTCTCTTGCTGTAGGATTGTGGGTAATCGTCCCTCATGGTCGGTCTCTGTGCGAGTGCGTCACTCAGTCAACAGTCAAGTGTGATCAATGAAAAAGTTCACCTGCATAGCTAAGTAAAAAGGACAGAAAACTCACAAGAGCACTTCAGTTGTGAGTACTGAAACACACATACTTTTATTCCCAAAGGTTCTAATCTTTACTGAGGTATAATTCACACTTCACTAAATACAGACAAGTAAAAGATGATTAACAAAAGTAAACAGTTTTGGGTTCTCATGCATGCTTACCAATTCACTCAAATCTTTCTGCGGTGATCTTTGGGTGACAGGAGCCCCGCGGCCTCTTCCCCCACGCCCACCTCGGCCCCCTCGAGTAGGCCTCCCCAGACTGCCAAAGTTAATGTCCACCTGACAGGTGATGTCTTTAGCAGGGCGCCGGCACACTAGATGGTCATCTTCATTCAGACCAGGTCCATGTTCCTAATACAAAACACATATTGTGAAAAGGGAACATGTGCTGATGAGAAAAACACCTGAAATGTACACAATACTCTGATCACCTTTGGGCGTTTGGACTTGTGGATCACCACAGCTTTGGGGGGCAACTTGGTGTCTGCCTTACGAATGTTAAACTCGGCCTTTGATCTGCTTTGCTCCTGCATGGCTTTCCATTCATCCAAAGACATCTCAATAGCAACCTCGAGCACTTCTTCTGTCTCTACAGGCCTGTAATAACACCACAACTCTGTAGGCATCCACAGACAGAAAATAACAGTTTCACGTGTAATGTTACGTGTAACTGAATTAAAGCCTTTAAACCAGAGCCTGTAAAAATATTTGAGTTAACCAAAGAAATTTCTCAGCACTATCAGAACGACACCCGATGCTGGCATAAGTGCATCCACTCAACTGTTTTTCTTTGTGGTCATCTGAAACCAGTGGCCTATAGGAAATCAGCCCAGAACAACTGCACTAAAGGAGGAAATCTCCCCACAGGTAACATTAGTTCCGATTCATTAAGAACTGTGTTATTGTAATCAGCATATACAGTACACAAGTGCCACAAAGTCAGGCTATTAATTTAAGGATACTTTAAAGTAAATTCTTTCCCATGAATCGAGACTTTTGGGCCATACTGAAGGTACAGTAAAAATAGAATTTTATATTGAACTGCTGTTAATTCAAATAAGTAGCAGCTGTAAAGGCGAAAACGATGTACACTCCTCCAAAATGCAAAGCTTAAGAGCTGAAAACTTCAGAATACAATTATGAAATTGTTACATTCATGTAAAATTGTTAAACCATACTCAACTATTGCAGCGTGTTGACTATCAGAGACTCGCAAACACTTCTTTTAGGCTTGACAGCATACTGTACTCTGTAGTTGCAGTAACTCCTTGCCAGCTATTGGCCACTACTTGACATGGCAAGGGATTCACCTCCTCCCTATATATAGTGCACTGGCTCTATAGTTTGCCCTATTTGAGATTCTACTCCAAAACATTTAGTGAGTTATTAATTAGAAAACCTAAAATGCAAGTATTATTTAAATGCTACATGCACCTCATTTTATGCAGCAGAAAGCACAGCATATTCCATAGCAGCGTCTCATTTGGAAGAGAAGCACTGAATGCCAATGCTAACAAACGCCACCAAATCTAGAAGGGATCACATACAGTGGTGGTACCTAGGCATAACGCCTCACCTTAAGAAGTGAAAATTTTCAAGAAAATTCGCCTCAGCATACAAGCGAATGAACTGAACGCCGGGTAAATTACACATGCATCCAGAAGACGAGTCTTGAGACCCGATTTTATTGACTTTTCTACAAAGAATTTAATCTCACCCATTTTCCAACTCAGTCTCCGTTGTATCTGGTACTTCGCCTTCACCGGTCTCCTCATTAGGTGCCCCCTCAGCCACTGCACTGTTATAGCAAATGGGGAATGCAAATGATTACAAACCACATGGGATGTTGGACAAAGTCATTTTAAAAAAAGCGAAATTATACAAATGACTCTTTTCATTTGTGTGTATACTTCTGGCACACTTTGCAAATAAACAAGAACCACAAATATAAAACAAGACCAAGTCAAAGGTCAAAAGGTTTGGACATATCTTCCAATTCTATGGTCTTTCCTGATTATTTCTTTCTAAATTGTAAAACAATGCTGAAGGCATCCAACCTAAGCAATAATCTTTGCACAGTTGATGTGTAGACGTGTCTGCTACTTAAGCTCTGTAAAGCCTTCACAATGGCTCTAACCTGAGGTGCTGTTAATTGATTTTTTTGAGGCTGGTAACTCCAACTTTTCCTCTGAAACAGAGGCAAGTTTTGTTTTGCCAAGATGGTCTTGGCCAGTTTCATCATGGTGCTTGATGGGTTTTGCAAATGCACTCAACACTGTTCTTGCAAAAACTACACCAGAACATGTGTGCCTTAAAATAACTGACTATGATGTTACCCAATTCCAAGTGTTTTTAAAGTTTTGAAATCTCCAGTATTGTTCTGGAATGTGGAGGCGGGGGGGGGGGGGACTGAATTAGAAGGTCTGTGCAAACTATTGACTGGTACTGGGGTCCGTTCTTCATACGTTGCTTGACACATCCGAGATGATCTCATCTAAGATGAGATCATCGTGCTAATTAAGATCTGGCTAAGTTGGTTCTTCGAGCTCACCTGTTGATTAGTGTAGCTGGATTGAGTTGTCTAGGATTATTGCGCATTCGTGCGTTGGTTTAAAAGGCGATATTGACAGTAGAAACACTGATCACAACCCCTTTGATTGGTTGATGAAATGGCAAAAGAGCGGCTCAATTTTTTTTTGTAACCCATGTTATGCGCTGAAATGCCCCCCCAATATAATCGCCATCAAATATTATATTAGAACAAATTCATAGGTTAATGGTTTACAAATTACATGTGACAAAATAAAATAAGCAATATAAAAATAAATGTTGTATATGAGAAAAATTGAAATATATATTTTTTTAAATACAACATGTATACTTTTATATTGTTTATTTTATAATAAAAATAGTTTTATTATAAAAAATATAAATTATTATATATAAATATTTCTTTGCATATTCATGACAAACCCCTGAAAAATAAATGTGTTACAAAATAAACATTATACAAGATTTCTTGACGGCTGTCTCGTGGCTAGCCTTCATTATAATAGTAACAGTTGATAATAAACCTGTGAATTTATGTTCTAATATAGGGACTACCTGACCATTTTGATTCATACACATTCAAATTTAAATAATTCTTTTGATTGTGTAAAGCTGGGACAAAGTTGGGACAATGCCAATTGTCAATAGCGCTATACAAATAAAATTGAAAAAAATGTAATTGAATATAATATTTGATAGCGATTATGTGTGTGTGTGGGGGGGGGGTTGGGGCAAATTATGCGCAAGACTTTTCTTTTCCCACGTGAGTCAGTCCACATCAGTCGTGCTCTTTAACCAATCAGATGTGACCTCGCCATTTCAACCAATCATAACCCGCCAGGAGCGCAGCATTAATCCTGTTTACATGAAAAAAACCTGCTCCCGAGCAGGTTCAAGCTTACGGATATGTAGCTATGACAGCAAATGCGAGATGGGCATCGAAGAACGAAACAATCCAAGATCAGGACAAAATCCACAACAATCAAATCCAGCTAACTGAGTTAGCGACGTACGAAGAACGGACCCTTGTTCTTGTACCATATAAGAGACTATTCATTATAAACAAAACATGAATGCACATGAACTAGCCTAAACATATCCACTGGTCATTTATTTATAGATCACTGCGTGTCAATTATTCATGTGAAATGTGTTCTAATCTGTGGAATCTATTTGTTGAGATCTTTAACGTTAACCAAACGTGGTGCTTCCAGACCTGCATAGGCTTTATAAAGAAATACCACCACTCAAGAGTGAGTTCCTTTTCGAATAAGGTTCCCCCCTCATGACATCCACAGAGGTGCGTCAAACATTCTCTGCACTTGAGATTGCCAAATTGTATTGAAAAGCACAATCTATTAAGCCTTCATATTTCCTCATTAAAAATATTTTAGACTGAGCTGCGAGCCACAAATGCACCACTGTCTTCACGTCATTAGAAGTTGCAAAGTGTCGACGGAAGTGCTCCCTTATATCTTCAACACCCTTAAATACAGGGTCATCTGCATTTAATCCGAAGTTTAGGCTTAGGCTCTTCAGTAAGCATTTCACTACAATGAGCACTGATTGTTGAACCATTTTCCCGATACAAGGTTCCAATAGTGACACTTAAAAATCCTACAAGAATTTAAGCATCAAATTTCCCGGCTGATTGCTGAATCATGAACTTTCTTACTTGGCGATTGAAGACGTTTCCAATTCCACACTGTCATTTACTCTCAAGCTTGCAGTGGTGAATCCATCAGAGCCGGACAGTAACGGAGTATATTTACTTGAGTACAGTACTTAAGTAGAATTTTGAGGGATCTGTATTTTACTCTGTATTTTACTCAAAAAAAAAAAAAAAAAAGAATCTCAGAAACCCTCAATTTGTTGTTTCCCCTCTCAAACGCGATTGGATTGTGCAGGCGCCACTGATTGGGACAGCCTATCAGCAATCACCTTCAGCTTTCCGCCAAAGTCAACTCCATGGTCAGATAATGATTAAGATAAGAGACAAAACAATGGATAAAGACGCAGCAGGTCCATCCCGGGAATGTGCCAACCCGAGGCCCCACCTCGCCAAACTATTTAAATTTTCTGAACAAGTTAATGAGTTTTCATTTCAAGTGTTTGCTGTGTTTACCAAAACAGAACTTCATCACCACCTACAAAAATTCATCCTCCAACTTGCGGAAGCATGTCAAGGTATGTACATTGAAAAACTTCCTTACATTTCTAAGCTAGATTCTAGCTACAGAAAAGTGCAAAAAATTATTGTAAAAAGCTGCATTATCGCAGCTAGCCATTCTCGGTTATGTTTGGGTAGTCGAAGCCACATACACCCGCCAATTTGCCAGCTGTAGCTAGCCATTCAGATGGCCAAGTTTTGCCTAACAATAATTAACATTAGCCAGGCTAATCGTGTAACATAGATAATCAACTATTATAAGCAGGTTTGCTTTTCACCCCAAGAAGGGGGATCAAGTCATTCACAGAATTTTGAGAACCAACTTCTCAAGACACACAATTGGTAGGCAGGTGTTATTTCTCCTGCCTTTGCCTGTATGTCAATGTGAGAGGAAGGGGCTTAATATTGTCACTCAAATTAGTTGAATTTTATTTTTCCTTATTTGTACGCTGACCTAAACACAGCAGTCAGGTTCAGAGGTGCGTCAGAACATTGCTATATTGCCTTTGCTGGTTTAGGTTTATTGATTTGATTGATACACAATTGTTAGCTGAATTTTCTTTTCCGATATTACACATTAATGTAAGCTGAGCATTTGCTTTGATGTTCTTGAGTATGCGGTGTGTTTAACATAGTCAGGTTCAAATGTGGGTGCAAAAAATCCATTAAAACTCTAGCAGAGGTTTGTCAGAGCGTTGCCATTGTTGTGCTATTGCCTTGTGGGCAAGTGAGAAATGTTAAATAAAGCAACATGGTAAAAAGATGAAAATGACTTGATTTTACTTTCAAAACATTTTTCATAACTCCATGTAGGACGTTTCTCTACATAAATGTAAGCACTGTGGCAGTAGTAATGCAATATTTAGAAAATGTACTCTTGATACTCCAGTACTTTAACTTAAGTAGACATCTGACTGTAGTACTTTTACTTGAGTAAAATTTAGCAAGGGGTATCTGTACTTCTACTCAAGTAATGAACCTGTGTACTCTGTCCGCCTCTGGAATCCATGGCTTGTCAACAATATTGATTTCCTTTTAGGGACTTTGACCTTGCTTAGAATCAGTCCAAATTTAGAATAAATAAAAAAAAAAAAAAATTAATAAAGTCACTGCATGCTGCTCTTCTTCTGTGCAAATCACAACTGGCGTATCCATTTAATTTTTTCTCCCACCACTGCGACAATTGAACTGATGCAACACATTCTCACCTGCACAGCAGTAACTGGGGAGACAGTAGCCTTGAAAGGAAAGTGCCGCTAAGTGCTACCTACAGAAGTTAATACAAGTAGAGTGCAGATAATTTTTTGGCTCAACATCGTAAAAGTATACCCAGATTTCTATAAAAAGCCATTCTAAATTATTTTTAGATTAAATTCATTCCATCCATTACTACTTCATCTTGCTGGAGCACCTTATGTACGGTTTCATTCCCACTTGTATATACAATCATGCACGTGTACAGAGAAACAGCATATTCATATTACTTTATTATTTGACAATTCTCATTAATGCACCTAAAATTAGTGGGGTCTTTTTTGTTGCGTTTGTTTTTTACTTAAAACTAATTTTCTTTTTGCAATTCTTGCTTGTTGCTTACTTCTTGTACATCATGTAAAATGGCTGCTAACAATACAATTTCCCTTTTCGATTAAAAGTACTCCATCATCCATCAAATCAATTTCTCTAACTATTAGATCAACATTTCAAAAACAAATTGCACTTTTTACCTTACATGGTCTTTCATGGACCCCCAGTTGCGTGGTCCGCTGCCACCCCGCTTCTCTTCAGGACGAACACTCCTGGTAAAAAATTTGCACCATTACATTGCTGCCAGTAATTACCAAAAATAAATTAGACCATTAGAAACTGCACTGCATTCTCACGCCCGGTCGCTCCCACTGTGCCGCTCAAACTCTCGCTTCCCTCTGGGATCAAAACCATCAGTGGATCTGGTAAATCCGACACCTCGAACCCCTCGTCCCCGTCCACCTCCTCTTCCCCGTGTCGCTCTATCAAAAGGCTCTCCAGGCCTAAAAAAGAAAAGGAAAAAAAAAAGGAAAAAAGTGAACATCAGATTTTAAAAAGTGGACAACCAGCCACGACCATCTGTTCCAGTCAAGATCTACAGAGGTAGCTTTTAAGTAAAATGTAAAAATAACCCAGACTGATAGCATTTGTACTCCATTTCTCAATTTGTTTTGTTTAGGCATTAGTGCACTGTAAGCTTTATGAAGATGTTGAGTTGTTCTTCCAGCAGGACTTGGCACCTACCCACAGTATTGAAAATACCACCAACTGGTTTACTGACCTTTGTCTTTATTGGCCAACCGACTCTGACCTAAATGTTCCATGGGACAGTTAAAAGGAAGATGAGAAATGACCAACCCAACAATATAGACAGGTTAAAGATGATCATCAAAGCAACCTGGTCTTCAATAACATTATCAGTGAGAACACTGACATGGTATTTCATGGTAAAGGAGCCCCAATCAAGTAGAGTGCATAAATTACCTTAAGTTTTCATAACTTGTGTTGCAAATACATTTCTGATTAAGCTGAGAAAATTCTAATATTGTGAGATGGATTTTTGATTATGGGGCTTTAAACTGTGATGCATATATGAGATATGCATAGATGGCTTAGCTGCTGAGCAGTTTGTGATTTGCAGCATGTGCTTTTCACAATACACAATATTGAAGTTAAATTTTCACCCCACATTTTCTAATTTATGATCAGTGCTCTACAAGTAAAAATCATTGAAATGTGTGTAAAACCTAACCTTTAAATTCACAAAACAAATTGGTTAAAGTACAGAAAAAGAACTTTAAAATAAACCTTAGAATTGTCTAATTTGTGCCAAACTTAAGAGAGAAATTTAGTTTATTTTTTAAAATATGTGCAAGCCTCAGACTTTATTACAGGTCAATAATTTAATTTTTAGGGCAAAATTAAGCAGGCAGGTGTTGTACAGGGGGAAACGTAAAAAAAAACTAGTCCGTAATTAAGTTTTTCATGGAGCGTGATTTGAAAAGTAATATTTAAAATATTTTTAGATCAACCAACCAACAAAGGTAATTATATTCAGCATACAAAATAAATAAAATGTCCATTACTGCACCTGTAATTAATGATCAGTTTTAGTAATTAAAATAAGTCTTAACATGTTATTTAAAAGAAATGAAAAGAAAGGAGTTGTGAGACTATGTGAGCAGAAACTGTCAGCATTGTTAAATTTGCATTACTCTGATCTTTTAGGATGGGAATATTTTAAAACGTCCCCAACAAAACATTTGATAGAGCGAAAGAAAGTTTAATATTTAATTCTGTGCTTCCTCCTTGGGAAATCAACTTAAAAAGATCTTAACTCATAACTTTCTTCTAACAGCACAACTTGACACACACTCTGTATAACATTCTACACACAAGTCCTCTCACCTCTCGATGGAGTAACCCAGAGAAACTTCACCCTCAGTCATCTTTGCTTCACTGAAAGCCACGCGTCTCTCCTCTCGCTCGTCCGGTGCAGCGCGAACAGGCCGCTTCTGTCCTGGGGGGAAAGTCAATACCACAGCCGCTCGCTGTCTCCTTTACTGCGCGTGCGTTAATCTCTCTCTCTCTCACACACACACACACACACCCCTGTGCATCAGCACCTTACCTGCTGCGGTGTTTTCCCCGACGCGACCCAGTGTCTTTCTGTCTTTTTGCGACTCCTTCTTGCTGGTTTTTGTCGAGGCGACGACTTTTTTCAGGTCTTCTTTCTTCTTCCGCTTCTCGGTTTTCACCTGGGCCTGGTACAGCAAGTCGAAAGGGTCAGACTCGTCATCCAGAAGGCGGCCGAAGCGGTTGGCTACGGCGCACCCGTACCCGCTGTCGGGCATCTCCTCAATCAGCTCCTTCATACCTGCAGCAGCTCAGGGGTCATAAAAATCTGGCCTAAAATCATTGAGCGCTGATAAATTATTTCAGTAGAAACGTTTCACCAAGTCAAAACTCTGAAACTATCGCTGGGAAACAGAATTTAGACTTCATCACCAATTAGGCAGGCTTGTTAGAAAACGCTGAACTCTTGGCGGGAAATTTATGAGCAAGCCTTTAGCTCCGCCCCGGAAGTGTATTACAGGGCTAGACTCGTTATCGCGATACCTGGAACTGAGCATTAGATTTACTTTAACTAATGTCTAAATGTTTTGGCCTGGCCTGAGTGTTCATTTTGGAGAAACAATTTAAAATACAAGATTAAACAAAATAATATTTAAATTATTTTGGTCAAAAGTGCTTAAAAACTAATTAAAATTGTATATATATACATGTGTGTTCTGTTCTTTCTATCAAAGCCAGCATTCACTGTCGCAATTTCACCTATATTGGCTTTTATATACTAGAGGTTACCCAATGGCTCCACCCGCATGCAGATCCTGAATCTCCAATCAGCTCCAATGTCCAATGCCCGTTGTATGCCCTATCACCTTAGACGCATTACACTCTGATCCGGGGTTTCAGCTTAAGCTCGACGTGACGTACCCGTCTGTAAGGACTGTCTGTGACACGTTAACAGTATGACATAAAAGTTGATGATGATGCTTCCTGCTGTATGAATGTCTGTGACAGAACTACCTGTTGTTGTTGTTGGTCTTTCTGCTGATCCGGGCAATGGGTTGCAACAGCGGACCGTCCGGTCCACACATACAAGCTTGACACAGGTATTTTGCTGGATGCCCTTCCTGACGCTCCCATTTTATCCAGACTTGGGACAGTCACTAAGTCCAGTGGCTAAGGTTTGGGCACTGGCTGGGAATCAAACAGAGCCTTCTGCATGGCAAGAAGATAACTGCAAGAATTAAAATTCAGATATACTTTATATATAATATATGTTTAGCTTTGCTGGTCAATTCATAACTTGCAGCTTTTCCTCACAAAGTCACAGCCCAGACCTTTTCCCTATCCTAGGTTTTCTCCCATGCTGTGTTTTCTGTGCCAAACACAAACACCAAACAGAATTTGAGTTTTAGGCTCTTCTGTTATGTTGCTGACTTCCATCTTTTCCCTACCTTTCTCTCTGAGTATTTGCAATGAGTAAAACAGAGCCCTCTAAATATTAAATGATTAATGTGTGCATTTATGTGTGGTATTGCACTCGTACCATACATAGACTTATGTCATATCTGAGGGAAAGCCAGGGCATGGTTGCCTTTCCTTGGTAAAAAATTGAAAGAACCCATATAGACAACTGATAAATTAATCTGTCGGGATTATAAACTAAATGTGTCCTGGTTGAGTTTCTAACAAATTATTTTAGTCGTTATTGAAGCTGTAATGCGCATTAAGTGTCCAGCATTGCATTTGATTGGGGAGTGTATAAAGTAAATGTTTAGAACCTTTTGTGTGAGGGAGTGTGTTGGTACTGTAAATGTAAGTGTCAATGATAAGATAAAAAAGGACATAGATGTGAGGTCATGTCTCGGTTGGCTTTCTCCAAAATTTTCCTGACGCCATGCCTCTAAATCCAATATATATTTTTTTGCTGACGAACCTTTATCAGAAATGAAACCAGAATTTATTTGACAGTGTTTGAAGTGAGATGTTCATAGCATGTAATTTGGATCAGTTACACAAACCAACTGTTCCATTTGCTGGAGAGATTTAATTCAATTCAATTCAATTCAATTTTATTTGTATAGCGCTTTCAACAATTGGCATTGTCCCAAAGCAGCTTTACACAATCAAAAGAATTATTTAAGTTTGTATGGAAT
>JAQMYJ010000011.1:13895227-13909525 GCA_030014305.1 Clarias laeviceps | reverse complement strand
AAAAATTATAGACCCTTCATTTCTTTGTAAGTGGGCAAACTTAGAAAATCTGTAGGGGATCAAATACTTATTTCCCCGCACTGTATATATGAATAACAAAACTATGCACGGTTTTAAATAAACACAGACATCAGTCATTTTGTATTTGGCGAGCTATGTATGGCTAATATTAAGCTGCGAGGGTAGTCATTTAGAAAAAAACATTAATATAGTATATATTATGTAATATAATCATATTACAATAGAGAAAATATAAGGTTATTAAACTAATGTAGAGACTATTTATTACTATAAAGTTTAAATTGTCTTAATCTATTGGCAATTAATTTAGTTTCTTTCTATAAATAAATGCCTAATATTAGTTAAATTATCTGCCAATAGAATAAGACTATTAGACTATTGTAGAAGTGTCTAGAAATTTTTAGAATATTTAATCTATATTTGGTCTATTGTAATCATATTTAATATAAATTCTAGTAATAGAATATTACTAGATTTACTACATTTGACCATGTTGGAGATAGTTTCACTTGTTAAGATGTCCTTACATGTACTGTGTTGATTAGCATAAGATAATGGGATTGCTTTGAATCTAGCACTTTTCTACAAGGTTCCAGATTGTGCTTTGAGAGAAGGCTTGAAAGGTTTTATGAAAAATCCCACAACTAATGTTACAATAAAACAAGGTAGAACTATTTAGGTCCTACTCCTTTAAGTATTCACTTTGTGTACAGTTAACCAGGATGGCCAGTGGACCAACACTGTTTTATTGTATTTACTCATTAAAGCTGCTGAAGAAAACATGATTAACATGATCATACACTTAAACCCAATCAAAATATTTCCTGAAATGTCTTATATAGAATTATAGAAGACATTGTCTGTTGTTTGTTTGAGGTAGGAGTAAATAAAATTGGCATGCATTGAAAGAAAAATCTTAAAAGAACAGCAGAAAATACTTTAATTAAAAACTAATTTAATATTGTACTTCATGAATAAGCCAGTTATTCCAGTGAAATGTTTCAACAGTGAGGTATTTACCAACAGTCCAAATCCAACAAAATCAAATAAGTGAACATTAAATTATTATGCTTGAAATTCAGCAAGGAGTTGAACACATTCTCAAAAACTTCATCATTGGTAATGAATTAGTTCTATAGTCCATGGTCATTTGTCAACGTAGTACGTTATTGCAGCTTGTCGTTGTTTTTAGAGGAATCTTCCTGGTCCGGCTGGCTCTGTGGTTCTGGACTCTGAGCTGGAGGGCTGGTCACAGCAGGAGTGTATGCAATAGGCACTATTCTCTCATTTGACCCTGCAGGGGTCTCCTTAGGTGCCTGGATCTGTAGCTGGCCACTGTTTAAGGAGCAGGTTACCTCCTCAGGGTTGACACCGTCAGGAAGGTCAAACTCCTGCCGAAATTCTTGGCATCTGTAAGAGTATGAACCTTTCCCATCATCCTGCTTCTTCTCTGACTTTCCACTCACACGTAGCTTCCTGCCCACTTGTTTGACTGAAAGCTCTTCGGGCAAGAAATCTTTTGTATCCAGAGTTACTGCAAAATTGTTGTTTTCTTTGGCCACCTGAAATGAGATGGGTTTGAACACAGCTGAAGGTGAGGTATGGTCGATTTCATCGAAGATCCTCCTGTGGAGACGCTCCATGAACTCCAGGCTGTGTCGCATCTCCTGCATGTGCCTCATCATCTCTTGTTCGATCTGGAAGAACAGAGGTCTTGTCTCAGGCCAAAGGCTGCGCACCGGCCAGTGGAAGTCCACTAAGGGACTGAAAGTAGGCTGGAAAGTGCTTGGGCAAAGCATCTTGGTGGTCAGTGCTGTTGTGCTGGTTCTCGCTCTCTTGTTTGCTTGTCTCAGCTGTCTCTCTGCTTCTGGCTCAGTGCAGTCTGCATGCCCCTTTTATATCCTGGGCAAGAAAGTTCCAGTAGCAACCAGCTTCTGTCACTATGTGTCATCTATGTGCCAGAGTGCTATGACGACGCACATGCAGTCATACTCTAAAACAAGATAGATGGATCTGCTTGTGTGATCTAACTGCCACATGCCAGAGGAGTGTGTCCTTGTTCTATTTACAGCACAGTGACAGGCTTCCACAGATACATGCTGGATATTTTGCATGTCATAAAGCCACTCTAAACACAGCTGATACCTATTATTACTCTTATTGTATAACATGGAGAAAGTGTAGATATAAATGTTAGTCAGCAACAGCGCTGAAAATTATTCAATTACTAATTAGTATTATGTATTGTTTTAGGGGATTTGACCTTTCCTCGAAAATTATTATTAAATTAATTATTAAGTTAATTATTAAGTATTAACTGTACTGTTACTCAGTCATATTTACATTCAATTTTTTTTAGTACTCATTATCATGCATTTTCTTCTTTTTAGTTTTCAATGCTGTTACTAACATTTTGTGCATTTACTGTATCAGTCATTTACAAAGGGTGTTCAAGTCAAACCAGAACTTTTGATTGTGCAAAATAATACACAGTTATGAGTAAAATCTAACTTTTTTTTTCTATAGCCTATAATCCCCTGCTACACTAATGCACTTATCCTAGCATTTTAGAAGTACTTGGATACCATCAAGGTAGAAAGCTTTCTCAGTAAGGCAGAGAAACCTCCACTTGGATGCTTATTCACAGATTTACCGCCCTCTTTAAAACATCTGTACTATTTATATCTTTTGTCTTATTACTCTACTGTAACTTCCAATCATTTTTTTAAATTGTAGTTTCATTTAATGTTGCAAAATGTAAGCAAAACAGCTTTTGTTATCAACTATTTCATAGCAGTTGTAAGTGGTTTCCTCACCAGACTCTTTTTTCTCTCACCTGAGTTTAATAAGAGAAATAAAATTAAGCTTGTTACTACAATGGAAAGCATAGACATTTATGAAAATCTGAATTTACAGCCTCAGAGCACTGGGGCATAGTATATATACAGTATCTCACATAAAACTCAATAATTATTCCATATGTTCCTTTGTAAAATAATAGCATGTTTTTACTGTTAGGCATAAATTATAAATGTAACTTTAATAAAAATATATATTCTTGTATCAGAATTTGAATGGATCCAAATAAAAAGAAAAACATTTACTTAAAAGTGAGCTGTAATACCCTTAGTTTTAGTTAATTTGAAATTAGTCTGTACTTTCCTCCCCATAATTATCACATAGATGCCAAAACTTAGATGTAGCCTACTATATTATTTTAAAATTCAAGTGATCATGGTGTGCCTTAAACATCCTATGACCTACATCTTAGTCACAGGATGGAATTTCCCAACCATTTCCATTCATAATGTTGGTCATGTGCTTAAATTTAGCCCACCTTTTCCAGCATGCTCTCCATTCAAGGACAGTCCACCACCCCACATTCATACCAGACATCTTATTCCTGCTTTAAAAATAACAACTAAAAGCTATTCTTAGTGCGGTTTCTTTGGTTTGGATATACCCCAATACTGTTCAATTCTTAATTAAAATCGAATTGAATTCTAAAATGTGTTGATTCATTTTTTTTCATTCTCTCCGACAGTAGAGCAGCTCAATCACAGGCTTTATTTGCAAACATAACATTTTTCCCTCTCTCCCTTCTGTGTGGCCAGTACTTGTAGATCTGGCTCATATATTAATTTTCTTCTTAGAACATTTAAATAAATATTTTTTTATTTTTCATATCTTGTATTGTCTTCTTCCTCCCCCTCTTCTTATTAATATTATTATCTATTATAACAAAAATCCACACCCAGTTTTAATGACAAGAGTGGGTAGGTTTATTTCACATTATTTGCCCCTGGAAGTTAAGCTCTGTATTAATTGCAGATCTTACATCATCATACCTAAAAAAGATTCAGAATAAAGCTGCAAAGAAGCCCACATAACTTCACACTAATTTAGTGTGAATGTAAATTGTTTTAAAATTAGAGTTGCCTTGGGTTATGGATTTTCCACCAGGCCTAAATAAATTTTGTCTCAGGCCTTAGTAAGTTACAGGCAAGTTTAATAAAATGTATTGTATTAAAAAATAATAATTATTAAAAGTTCTGGTGACAAACACTGTCACAGGTCAAAACTAGAACAGCAACTAATCAATCAATTGGCCTGACTATTCTCTGTAAATTTTTGTTTTGTATGAAAATCCCAGTAAGAAAGAGAAAGAGAGAGAGAGAGAGAGAGAGAGAGAGTTTAACATAGTCTGACTTAAAATTTAGTCTGACATAAAATGTATAACTCATTTATTGTGATATGTCATACCCCTGCAATGCTGTAGTGAACCACTAGGGGTTCCCAAATAATGTACAGTGGAATCTTGGATTACAAGCGTAATTTGTTCCGGAAGTGGGTTCCTATTCCAAAACACTCGTAAAGCAAAGCGAATTTTCCCATAAGAAATAATGGAAACTCTAATTATTCATTCCAAAAAAAAAAAATCGTAGCCCAAAAAAATAAATACATAAAAATAATTAATACAAAATATAAAGTAAAAATAAAACAAATTAACCTGCACTTTACCTTAAAAGGTAAACGAGAGTGTGTGTTTGAAGGGGCACGGTGTCAAATTACGCTTGCGCACACACATAATGACAGACTGAAATGGAGAGAAAGAAAATGGATCTTTAACCTCTCTAATGAGACTTTCTTTTGCTTCACATAAAGTAAAGATGCATTAAATAAAATAAAGGGGCATTAAGTAAAATTTTATTATTAGTCTAGTATGTCCAAAGATTAATATAAATAGGTCAATTAATTTTATAATACTATAAAACTATTAATAATTAACACATTCATGAAAGAGCTTTCACTGTTGCCCTTTAGCACCACAACACCGAGCTTTAAAGAGAGAGGGAGAGCAGCTGCGTAATCCATATGTGGTTTAGCATAAATCCCGGATTCAGGTCACAGTCCAATACAAAAAAGTGCTGAGTTTGTGCAAGACCTTTACTGCAGGGTTTAGCAAACTAGTTCATGTCACTTTCTTAGTGATAAATTAATAAAAAGAATAATTTTACCTAACCCTTTTTTAACAGCTACTGATCATCTTTTATTGATTTAAATGTGAACAAATGTTATATTGTGTAATGAGCAGAAATAATTAAAATATTAGACAATCAAAATGAATCAACATACTAACTAAAATATAAAATATGTGACCACAGCAGCCTTAGAATCAACCGTGAACATTTATCATTTCTTTTGTTGAGAGATGAGCTGTAGTATCTAATATAATCTTGGCTGGTAAGAAATGGACAGACTGGAAACTGCTGATTGTTTGTATTAGATAAGAGGATTTATTAGACGCGAGTCTCTGCTCATATTGTAAATGGCAATGACATGACATGCTAATTAAAGAGCTGCTAGAGATAAAGTATTAAATTTTTACCTCCAAAATAATCTTAGAGAGCAAATAAATTTTAACCTCTTAGGACGATTTACATATCTCAACATTTAAAACAATACAATGCTGTAATTATGTTATTTAAAAAGTGAAATGTTTCATATAGTTCATTCTATAACCATTTCATTCCTTATTACATCAAAATTCAAAAACTTTAGAAAAAAGTTTATAAAAATGCAGTATTTATTTTTGTTTGTTTGTTATTTTGTTTGCTTTCACACTGCACATAATTCCTGCATACTCATTAAAAAATAATAATTAATTGATATTTGGTGCTGAAATCAAGATCCACACAGTTACTGTACCAAGTGTTTGTAGAAATCACAAAAATCCCTAAGCAGAAAGAACACAGAACCATGTTTTGTCCTTCTCAGGGTCAGGGTTGATCCAGAGCCCATCCCTATCTCTCACACTGGATGTAAGGTAGAAAAAGCTTACTCTGACATACCATCAGGTCCATAGGTATTCAGACAGTAACACGATTTTCATAATTTTGCCTCAGTACACCACATAATGAAATTTAAATACAAATATGTTGACGTCTAGACGTCTAGAGAGGTCTAGCATAAATATTGCATAACCTGTTTAAGACTTTTAAAAAAAAGTACAAAGTGTCAATGCAAGTGAAGGAGTCAACTATTAGGCTACTATTAAAACACTATTAAACAAAACAAATTTACCAGAGAGTTAGAATTGTCCAAAAACATTTGGCGCATTCTAAAAAAGGAAGGAAAATTCTCTGTAAACCAGGGAACAGAAGAAAAATAAATGATAATCTGGATGAGGTGTAGTATTGTCAAAGTCTGCAATCAAGAAATGTCTTGAGGAATTTAAACACAATAAACAAGCAGCAATTGAAATGTAGAGGCCTGACAAAGGGAGGAAACATAAGAATTTGTTCATGGTGTTCATGAATTCCAGACATATAATTAATTCTAAGCCAGTGATGAGAAAATGTAAAAGAAACAAATGGCTGTAATTCATAAATGTTAATGCTTTTATACAATAGATTTGTCAAATCCCTAGAATTAAATCTAGTTGTAGAAAGTCTACATTTCAATCACATATTGATTGCTTAATTCCAAATCTATTGTGGTGGTGTACAGAGGCATAATGATAACGCTTGTGTCCCTAATCAAATATCTATGGACCCGACTGTACTGTCGAGATTAGGGAATTCAAATGGACTAAAAGCAACACAACCAACAAAAAAATCCTAGTTTGGTGCATGGACCCCTTATTAAGCCAAGACCTTTTCTGAATAATATTTTTGTTTGTTTTTTTTCTATTACATAAAATAAACTAATTATCATAATATATGGGTTTATCTTAATGCCATGCTTTCCTGCTAAACCTAAGTAGACTATTTGTTTATTTACATAATAAAGATTTACAGGTGATGTCCACTATTTTTGTAGATGTTCATAAAAAGATATTCCTCCTCCTTAAACATCACACAAAATTATACTCATGACATTTGTAGGTTTTGCATCATTAGAAGTTGGCTTAGAAGACGTTTGATATATACGTGATGTAGAGGATTGAAGGCCACTGGCACTGGTATTCCTTCCAGCTGCGTGTGTCACAAGTGTAAACTCATACGTATGAAAAAGCACACGTATGGTAGCACTTGAAGTAATGCCATGATGGAAATTCATATAAAGGATATGAAAGTACAATTACACAAGTTCCAGTCCAATACTACCATGATGCTATTAAAATGATTCTAATTATTTATACTGATCAACAAGCATTTATAATGAGCACATGTCGTTGATAAATACTGTATATACATTTTTCTATATTTTGGAGAATGCTGTGGGTCTAGAGACCATTAATATCTTCCACAGGAAAGCAGCTATTTTTTATATAGGTAATCTCAATTAAAAGTGCAATGAGTATTGCAAAAGTGAATTGCATTATTTGTAACTGGCATTTATTTTTGTGTTTTGTGCTCAGTTGTGTTTGATATCAGAAACATATAGATGGGGAAAATTATTTTTACAATGTGCAATTTTTGTCTGTGACAGCAAAATCATGCCCAAAAATCATACAGTGTACAAGTGACCTTGTATATTTCTCCACTACCATAATCAATATAATTTTAATAACAATTATTATTATTATTATTATTATTATCATTTAAAAAGTCATATAAAAATGAATGATTGATGTTCATTACTGCAATACAGATTCATGGACTTGTATAAGCAAGTTGAAGCAAGGTGAAGCTGTTCTAGCGGATTGCAATGGCCTAACACCTTACCAACAAATGTTATGTTGTGTTTTACTTTGTCATCTATCTGTAACTTCCACTAATCTTTTATCCATCCTCAAATGTTTTCAGTAATGATTTATAATGCAAACCAAACTGCAAAGGTTGTCTTTCAGGTAAAATGCTGCCCAATGACACAAGAGTCTTTGAATCATGGACTTGAAAAAATGAAACAAAGCTTGTGCATCAGACCTATTTCCACAAACACTGGTAAGAATTGGTATATGTACTTTAAAATAAAGCAAGTATTATCTCATACTTATTGTATTTGATGCCCAATTTTCACAATAGATACACTCCATATTTGGGTGTGCCTCAAGAGCATATAAAAAATTCATGCGACATGACACAACAAGAATAGTTTTAACCAAAAACCATAACTCAATGATCATTCAAACTGAACTCTTTCATCTTGGTTTTCATCTACAAATATTTGTTATGTGCATGGGAGCATGGGAGCATGTGCTTTATTGTTCCTCTCAGTGTTTCTCAGTGTCCCTCTGTTCTGGGGTGAGGCCACTATCACCATGTGGTGTCCATTTCAGTTGCTGTGTTGAATCCCTAAAGCATTCTGCCTTTTCTAACAGTCATCCAGTTCTAGCAGATTGAACAGGTCTTGGATCCTGATGATGATGGGATATTGGTGGCAGCTGCTAAAGAAAATGAAACATTTGAACAAATACAGCACCATGTATAATTTCCTACTGTACACAATGCCAGTCAAAGGTTTTTACATTTCTGCTAATAAAAGGTCTATGTCCATAAAGAGACATTAACACTATGGAATACAAAAATAAAATGATCACAACCCTCTCTCAACTGACATCATGTTGGAGTTTCACCCTAAAAGTCTTTCTTAAACTTTACAGATAAAGAGATTTTTGATCCTCCTATATTTTACATGACAGCTGTGTAACCTAGTTTGCTGCCTAACCTATCTTCACTTTCAAGCACAAATTAAGCAAACTCATAATGAGACTGCTGCTTATGTGATATCTTTGCCAAACCTTTTTTGGCAGCTAGTGCTTCTGCTTTTGCCTTGGCTGCTTCTTCAGCCTCCTTCAGCTTCGCCTCGTAAGCCTCCTGTAAAGCCTTCCACTCTTTCCGGTTGTTAAGAATGCCATCATACATTGGTTGGATGGCCTTGTGGAACCGTGAGAACTCCTGCCGATGATATATTCACATAATACTCTTATTTTTCTCCTTTGCCTTTAAAACTTCAAGCTCTTTTTTGGTATATTAAACCAGAATATGATGCAACTTGAGCAATTAAGATTTAATTATAGATGTCTCTTAAATAATACCTTGTAGACAAAAGTGCAAACAAAGTCTATAAAACCGCACTGAAGCTTGGGCAGTTCTGCAGCTTTGTTCCTGTCCATCATTGGCTAAAGAGAGAAAGAATACAAAGGCCCATGTATGACATTAAAACATACATTTTAAACCCCCTCATTCACTGATTAAATTACAAGTCAAACTGAACTATGTCCAAGTCAAACTGGGACTTGTGATTGAAGGCGTAAAATTGTCAAGGATCAGTCGTTTCTGTGAAAATTTGCTGACTGCATCACCCAATCCTTGACAATCGACTGATACTGTAACTTAAAGGACAGTCTTGTTTTTGCAGGACAATGCACAACCCCATACAGTACTTGCACATTACAAGAACTTTAATGGGAGTTATTGTCACATCCCCCATACAGTCCTGACCTCCATCCAAATGATTTCTACATGTTTGGGCCATTTAAGGAGGTCCTGGGAGGCCAGCAAACATTAAGCAGACAGTCTGATCATGGCTCCAGTGTAGTGAGAAAACTGTTATTCATCACAATCAAAAGTTCCGATTTATCATTATAACTTGCAGACAACAAAATAGGATCATCTAAGGTGTGCTACTAGGACTAAGTGCCAACCATGTGAGACTCACAATGGGTTGTTGCTCAAGTACAGTCCTTTCTAAGTCACCCTGCTCCCAGAATTCAGCTGCTACAGACAGGGCCACCTGCATAGACACAAAACCTTATACATCAGTTATACATCCAGAACATTGTTTTGATGAGATAACTTCATCCAGACACACTTACCTTGCTCTGAACCTCCCATGGTTTGGTGATGGCTGACAAATCACAAGCAGTCATCATCATGGCCCTAGTGTTTCCATGTAAACATGACCATATCCACAAAACAGAAATGAACAAAATGTACTGACTGAAGCAGTAAAACAAACCATCAAGTTAAGTGTTTTTATTTGTAGACTGATCAGCCATAACACTATGACCACTGGTAGGTGAAGTGAATAATACTGATTCTAAATTGTATATCAGTAAACCGATGACAGGATCATTGTAACCCAAGGCTCATCTATGCCTATGGGGACCAAATCGGTCCAATCCGATTACAAAGAAAAGATAATGCAGCACAATATGATAGCCAACTGGTGACAGACATCACAGTATACCCCCAGAGGACTTGTGGAGTAATGTCCCGAGGGGCCAGAGCTGGGACAAGGGGATCCTACACAATATTAGGCATAATGTTTTGCATTGTAATGTTATGGCTGATCGGCTTATATATCAGTGACCAATTGTCATGTTTGCACTCACATTACAATTTCCTTCCTCGTTGTTTCCAAAGACAAGAACTCAACCCATTTCTTTTCATCCTCATATGTTTCAGAAAGATCCACAATTTTCTGGAACATAGTCCTCTTCCTGTTACCATTAGAGAGTTAATTTTGAAAGAGGTAAAACATTTTAATTAATCATTTTTGAATTGTGTAGAAATCTAAAAAACAAATATACCTTCACAGGTATGTTAATTTTATTCTGCAGTTCTTATTTGCTAAAATACACAAGTGCAGTTAAATTCCAGATTCTGATTGTCCAGAAGGTGTAGATTTTCTAAAACGGCAGCTCTGACATTAGAAAATTAATTATTAAAATACATTTCTTTAAATTGGACATGGAAAATTTTTCACGTGTTTTTAGGAAAAAAATATTATTTGTTGGCAAATTGCTGTTGTACTGTACATAAAAACATCAGGGTATAAAATCCTATCACTGAATATTTTTTCTATAACACCAAAACATCGAGTGTTTTTTGACTCTTATACACCTTAGTTTCAATTTAATGATTATAAGAAAATCCTACTGATGATATAAATGTTCCCTCACTTGAAATACAAGGCAAGGTCAGTTGCAATAATGGCGATGTCGATTAGGTGGAAAACGTGCTCTGTCTGTCTTCTGTTCAAGTTCTGGAAAATGTTTAAAGTCTGCAACCAAAAAGATATGTCCCAATCAGTCATTTTGTATAGCAGTCTGAAAGGTTTTTCAACCGGTTTTTGTTTTTTTTCACAAGAGACTTTTTTTTTTTTTTACCTCATCTCCAAGTAAAAACTTCCCAAACTCTAAGTGATGTCTCTCCAGAATAGATGACCCATGAAGCTTTGCTAATGGATTTTGTGATCTAAAAACATATTAGAAAAATCACAAGTAAAACATTGTGACATTATAATAAATGTGGTTTATTTGTTATATAACTTAAACTTGGCATATGCTTCATTCTAAAATTCTGCCTTTGAGAGTGACTTACATTCTAAAATTCTGCCTTGGTCAGTGAGAGTGACTTACTTCACTTGGTAGAGATTATTGGTGCCTCTGTGGTCAATATCATGTAGAAACCCTGCCGTGATCATGGCCATGACTTCCAAGTCTGTGTAGTATCGCTTCAGCTGCCCTGTCTGACTCCACACATAATTAAACCCTAATTATAGATACCACAGTATCAAATCTCAAATTTGTGCTAAATTGTTGCTTAAAGAGGTTCATACCGTTAGTAATGTAAACATGGTTTGTCCAACATTAAAGCCATGGCGCCAGTTGTGATAGGTGATCTTTCTGTAGCCCTTGCTTACAGAGTACATAAACCGTACTAGAACCTAATGGAGAAAACGATGGCAGGTCATTTGATATCTGATATCTCAAATTTTTTTTACAGATTTTCTGTGTGGACATTGTAAACAACATTAAATTGTATCAGAGTTTTTTGTATCAAAGGTCCTTTGTTATGCTGATAAAAAATTGGTTTAAAGATTCAAAACTGAAAACTGCACTCAAAAATGATAATACTTTTAAAATGAGTCAACTAACCAAACTTGCTCTTGATTTTATTATGAGCACTAAAGATGCAATGAAGATTGGTTAAACTCTAGTCATGAGGTGGATTTTTTCCCCTCATCACTGTAGCCTTGAAATCAGCGCTGGAGGCAGCGAGACTGTATGCTACACTTAAATTGGGACATCTCCTAACAATAAATATCCCAAACAGTAAACAGGTCTTACTTTTAGGTACACAATGTTGGAATATTGGTCATGAAATATCTCCCATTTAACACATCACAAATCTCCTCATATTCACTTAGTAACGAAACAAAAACTTTATCCACCACTGCTAATTGGCAGGAATACTGACCTCCTGAGGGACCTGAAACTTCTTCACAACACCAACTTCATAGTACATTTGGATGCCACACATCACCAAATCCAGCTCTGAGCAGTCAAAGTCGCAAAAGTGGAACTCATATATCTCAAATTTATTTCTCCCTGGAAGTTCTTTTTTCTACATAAAGATATATGAGATATGGAAGACAACAGTTACATGTATATGAACGAAATCAGCTATAACGTTTACTAAAAACAATTGACTAAAATGTTACACTTAAAGCATACAATTATTTAATCCAAACACAATACAATAAAATTTATCATTTGAGGGTGTCAGTGTCACAGTTTATCTCTGGGTGCTGTGCAGTATTTTTCATTTCAGGTTTTGTAGGACTCTTATTACGAAACTACCATATCCTGTTTGTAATCCTTTTGGATTCAGGTGCATTTACGTACAAGGCAAGGCCAGTTGCAATAATGGCAATGTCGATTAGGTGGAAAACATGCTCTTCTGTTCAAGTTCTGGAAAATGTTTAAAGACTTCAACCAAAAAGATGTCCCAATCATTGAAGTTTTTTTTTTTTTGTATGGCATTGTTGTTATCGTGTCTGATCTTTTAGTTCACTGCCAGTTCTGTTATCTCGTTGATGCTATCCTATGCTAACTTTAATAAAGATTTGCCAAGACCAGTTCTTCATTAATGCCTGACGGACCGCAAGATCCACAAATATATGTAGGTAATCCCAATTTAGAATGTGTTACCAAGATTAATGTGCAGGCATTTGATTCTGACACCTTGCACAGCTAGTGGACTGCACAGCCATTCCTTTCCCATACAATGAGTTCAAGTTCCCCCATAAGGATTCTAGCTGAAGTGCAAGGTCAACTGGGGGAACCTAGTTGATCATAAATACAGGCTGAGGTAAAAGATCCAGTACATGTTGGCCTGGCTTTCAATGCAACATCCAACATCCTGTCCAAAAGGAGGGCCAGTAGGACAGAGCATCAAGGTGCCCATGATGAGGCTGACCAGATACGTTCCTGTACTGTGCTCCAATAGAAAATTTAACAGCACAAAGTGCCAGGGTGTTCAGGATAAAGCCCAACAGGCCAGCTCTTTGCAATGCTCTCCCATAGAAGGCTGACAGCACAGAGCACCAGGGTGTTAAGTGAGGCTTCCTGCAACACACTCCAACAGTAAGTTAACAGCACACTCTCCACTCCCTGCACAATATATTGTGGAAGTCAACCTGGTGACCTGTCCCAACAATGCCATCCATGGACTGTCCCAACAAAGTCCTGTTAGTGTCTGTTCCAGCCAAATCCTGCTTCACTCAAGCCATGTCCTATTGCCCCAAACCATGCCCTGCACCACTATACCTGACCATGCTCCATCCAAGCTGAGCCCAGGTCTGCCAAAACCATACCCTGCTCTTCTTAAGGTTTGTTCTGTGATTAACCTTGTTCTGCCCAGTCCAGCTTCAGCCAGACCCTGTGACACACCTAATTCTGATGACTCTCTGTCAGGCTCACACCAAAGGCTCACAAAGTGCCCATATCTGTTATGGCTAGGTCTCTACCAAAGTCCTAAGAGATAGCCTTAGCCCAGAGCCAATCAGACCTTTGCAAGAGGCTAACAAGGCAGCCTTCCTGGTCATGAGCTCAGGGGATGCTCCAACCCATAACCTACACCAAGTTGCAAGTTTGTTTTGTTTCTTAGTCTAACTGCCAGTTAAATCCTACTCCTCATCATTAACTGGCAGCCAACTGGTTAGTTCATCACTGGGGTAAAAATATTATTTGCAAATGGGCATGAATATTGCACCAACAATACAACAGCATCTTAGGTTTTGTCATGCAAATAAAACGTGTTGAGGTGGGGGTGATATTGTTACCAAGCTTATAATATGTACACTACTCACAATAAGTTAGAGATATTGTGAGAGACTTAGTGGATGTCAAACATACGGTGTTTGTTTCACTTCAGACATTTTTGGGATAGAGAGGCAATTGTATTGGGGTGATAGACACACCTCAATTTGTGTTTTCCATGTAATGGTCTCATTGTGTACAGGTGTGCCTTATATTGGGGCCAATCACAAAAGACAACCTTTTTCAATGTGGCATCAATTTCAACATTCTGTGGGTATAAA
>JAQMYJ010000011.1:13843938-13882223 GCA_030014305.1 Clarias laeviceps | reverse complement strand
AACTGTATATATATATATATATATATATATATATATATATATATAGAGAGAGAGAGAGAGAGAGAGAAAGAGAGAGAGAGACTGCAGTGATATCTCTAGCCATGGCATTCTTTTATCTGCTCCTTGTTTTTTCAATAGTGTAAATAATTGAGTGTCTCCTGCCATGTTCTGTTGCATCACCCTACATGTCAACCTACCCTACTAGTGACAAGGTATGCTTGTGTTATCCAAAACAGTTGTGCTAAAGCAGTTACTTCAGCACCAAGGTGAGGAAATCAGTAGAAGTCACAGCCATGTTTAATAATAAAAATAAGACCATTTCCACATGCACAATGTGACAAGAGCTCACAGGATTGGGACCAAACAGTTGTGTGACGATAATAAAACCTCTTGTTTTAATGGCTAATTGGTAAAATAGGGCTTTGTTAGGATTTGCTAGGGAGCAAAAAGATTAGACTTTGTATCGCTCAAAAAAATGTCATGTGCTCTGATGAGTCCAGATTTACCCTATTTCAGAGTTATGGACACATCAGGGTAAGAAAGAAAGCACATGAAGCAATAAAACCATAATATATAGTATCCACTGTACATGCATCTGGAGGCAGTGTTGTGACCTGTGGTTGCTTCAATTGGTCAGTTCTAGGCTCAGCAACATTATGTGGCAATAAAATGAAGTTGGCTGAATATACATTCTGAATGTACTGAATGACCAGGTTATCACATCTATGGAGCTTTTCTTCCCTGATGGAACAAATATATCCCTGGATGACACTGCCAAGATCTATTGGGCTCAAATTGTGAAATAATTGAATTGTCCATTGAACTCCATTGGAACTCTCTGGGATGTGCTGGAGAAGAGTTTACAGAGTGGTTCAACTCTCCTGTCATCAATACTAGATCTCAAGCAAAGACTAATGCAACCCTGGATAGGAATAAATGTTGTGAGATTCATTGAAATAGGAGAATGTTCAACTTTCTTGGTATTGCAGTGCACATGAGGAGCAATTTTAGGAGCACAAGTAATTTTCTTAAAATGGTATAGGCCATACACAACAAACACTGACTAAAACAAATGTGACTCTGTGCTTGTTTGAAACTTTTCTAAGGAAAGTGCTCTAAAAATAACTGTGCTAATCCTGTAAAAGCTTGTCTGAAAATAGACATTACCATTGATCTCTGTGTAGATGGAGCCCTGTAGATCTGACTGATACTGTAAGTCGTTTTGGCTATTTTATGGTTTTATTACTATGGCTTTTCAGTCCTATAATTTTTTGAAGATTTAAACAAAGCATTGACTGATATACAGATTCTAAAGATACAGAAAATACCCTCCCCTAATTATGTTTAATTGCTTGTGGCACATGCTAGTTTAAAACTAAATTCACACATCAGGCACAAAGTACAGTATGTCTTTAGTGTGTAAATGTCTATTTTTGCTAATCAGTTTCCTAAAGGACACTGATCAGACATATTCCAAGCAAGAGTTTGTAATGTTAATTATCACTTAACTCCTTTATGCCTGCCAGCAGGTTCATTTGTAAACGATATTCTTAAAATGGAGAATATATACACTGCCTGGCCAAAAAGGTCACTATTTCAGACTGACAAAATTATTGGCCCATATCAGGCACCGAAAACTTGGTGATTTGAAACTACTGGAATTAGGTTAGGAACCAACACATTACTGTAAAATATAATAGTGTAATATACTATAAGATAATATAATAGGAAATATGATAATAAAGATAGAACTCAAGAGATTGGGACTAAACGGCCGTGTAGCCTTCAGAAAACCACTTGACAATGAGTCTTATTATGCATTTAAATAAAAAAGAAAATTTTTAAGTTATATTCAATTATTGATAAAAATTATTAGATGTACAGAAGGAATGTTCCTGCAGTAAACAGTCAAAGACGGTGTCACCATAACTGCAACATAATGTCAACAGGGTCACATCACTGTATTTGGGTGGTTAAGGCACAAATGCAAAAAGTTCTTATTATGAGTTACTGCTTGGAATAACTAGGTTTGGAGAAGCACAGATATGATATTGTTATTGTGCTAATATGCACTTAACACTGGAATGCTGGGAGTATAATTAATGACATTTTACAGTAACATGTTTCCTCTAAACATGCTATTTTCAATATACACTTGAAGTTAATCAGATGCAACAAAATCAACCACACTACTGCCAAAGTTTGTATATTACACACATATATCCATATCTAAATATATAAAAATATATAATAAAGACTACACTCTCTTTTAAGTCCTCTTATTTTTAATTCTCACAAGGAATAATTTTGTAGTTGCTGTTGATACATCAGTACAGCTTAAGGTGTTACCTAAAGCCTGGCTTGTTTTTACAGACAGGATGGGCGGGTTCAACCAAGAATCCAGATTACGCAGAGGATTTCTACAACCAGATTAAACTAAGCACCTTATTTAGTAATAAGAAGTGAAAATCATTAATAAGCCCTTATGTTGAGTTGGTATAAAGAGGCCACTGTTCCAGAGAGATACAGTACAGTATTGAAACTTGGGGGAGAAGTGGAGAGAGATCCTATTGCAATTAACTCTATATCGGATCTATATACACAACAGGTAAGAACTGTGATTTTATCTTTAACTTGAAAAGAATGAGGCCTAAAAGGTATGTAACATTTATATTGCCAAAATGCATGTGATACAGATTGCCCTCCTGCTTAGGAAAATATTATTGTTGTTGCAGGGTATAATTATTGCATTTACTGTCTCATTGTTGTGTAGGATGGATTATTACAAGTTCACCCTGATAGTGGTCTTCCTGTCCTACATTGAACGTTGCTGGTCTTCCTGTGTGGTGGACAGCTTAACTGTTAAGCAGGACTTTGACCCAAATAAAGTAAGTCCACAGAACTGAGTATGGGAAAGACTGTTTTGGAGTTCTGGTATTGTATTGTTGATTTATGGAAGAATGTGTCAGTGTCAGTACTATGTGATAGTCAGAGGTTCCTTTAATTTTTCAGCTGTGGCAAAGTCTAAGGATTGACTATATACTGTAGCTAAATGGCACAATAAGAGGTGAGACTGCAGTATTGGTATTGTTGATTATGACTTTTTGCTGATATGACTTTTCATCTTGTCAGTATGCAGGAAAGTGGTATGCCCAGCAGAAGAAAGATCCAGAAGGACTCTTCCTGCAGGACAACATTTCTGCAGAGTATACTGTTGAAGAAGATGGCACTATGACCGCATCTTCCAAGGGTCGCGTGACTTTGTTTGGGTGGGTGAGGAACAAAATAAAATCAACCGCATGACGTGTGCAGAAAAAGTGCATATTGATTGAATTGAGTTGGTGATGTGAATAAGTAGATTTGAAGAAACACAGATATGACACTGAATATGATTATCGGACTAATATGCACTTGATATTAGAATTGTATCTATAAAGTAATGTACAGTGTAGTATAGTATATTTTAATACACTATTTCTGTTTGGCAAATTTATCAATAAAATAATAAAATAAATCAATAAAATAACAGATGACCCTTAAAAATGAGAACAGGTGTAAACCATAGACAAAAAAATAATGTAAGGACAGTGTAAAACAAAAATTAAAATTTTCAAGAGAGATTTAAATTTATTATGCATCCACTATGGATTGTTCAGTACCTACAGTAAAACTTATTCCAAAAGTGTGTATAGAGTGGAGTATGTAAGTTTGACCTCACAGAGTGTGAATGTAAAGATTTTGAAAGTGAAGACAATATTGGATAATACATAATACAGGATCTGGAACTGGTTAAAAACTTTATTAATGCAGCCTTAACTGCTTAAAATGTTACCAGACTGTTCTTTGTGTGTGTGTGTGTGTGTGTGTGTGTGTGTGTGTGTGTGTGTGTGTGTAGATTCTGGGTTGTATGTGCTGACATGTCTGCCCAGTATACGGTGCCTGATCCATCCACACCTGGCAAGATGTTCATGAACTACCAGGGTCTGGCCAGCTACCTGTCTAGTGGAGGTGGGATAATGTTCACATTAAAATGTAAAACGTAATTTTAAAAAATGTTCTAAGTGAAACCTTTAAATGTTTTCCAAAGATTCTTAAGATAAACTGTGTTACTAAAGTTCAGCTTTTTTCAAATATTATAAAGTACAAATACATGTTTATATGTACAGTATTATTATATACAGTAATGAGATTTTTCTTTTTTTTTTTTAAATCAGTAAAGATTCTACTTACAGTGTGTTTAATGTTTATAATCTTTTAATTTATTTGCTAATAAAAACAAAACAGAATCATACAGCAGATTTCCTTATCAAAAATTAGTTCCTAGTTGAAATCACATTAATCATTGTTTGAGTTATCATCCAAGATGAATATCAATTAAATACTTATGCTCGGGACACTGGAAACTTTTAAACTCTTTAAAAATGTTAAATAAACATCCCCTTACAGGAAACTTTACCAAATCAATGCTATAGATTTTGCTGTTTATATAGACATGGAAAACTATTACATATCAGTGCATTAATAAAAACTGTGATTTGCAGTTACAGTACACCACTGTCAGAGCTGCTATAATAGAAAATAAATACATACCACATGACCAATTAGAATCGGCAACTAATCAACAGCACTGTACTCTAAAATATATAAAAACTATTGTTAAGTGAATTGTTACAACTTCCAACCTAGATATTCATGGACCTCACGTTAAGAACCTGAGAGATTCATAAAAGTATCTTTCATCAACACAGGTGACAACTATTGGATCATCGACACGGATTATGACAACTACGCTATCACCTATGCATGCCGCACACTGAGAGATGATGGCACCTGTGACGACGGCTATGCCCTGGTGTTTTCCCGTAACCCCCGTGGCCTGCCCCCGGCCATTCAGCGCATTGTGCGCCAAAAACAGGAGGAAATCTGCATGGCGGGGCAGTTCAAACCCGTGCTGCAGTCAGGTCAGGCTCCGACGAATGCACTAACTCACACCTGCTATCTATCAAAGAGTGCTTTTAGCCCCAGTCAATAATATACAGTGATGTCTTCATAAATTAATGCATGCCTGCTGGACACTTTCTGAGGGTCACAAATTTCCTTCTTTGTTCCTCAGGAGCCTGCTGAGCTCTGTGACACCTTCCTTTAGTATGATGCCATGAGAAAACACATTCAGCACTTGGACAGAGGACAAAAGTGCATCAGGGAGAAATAGTTTCCAGTTTGCTGTCTCAAGGGAAAGTTGTTGTTGGGAAAATAAATGTTTTTTGTTTTCTCTGTTTAAAGTTATAGGGAATTGAGAAAGGCCTTTGCAAATGCTAATAAAAATACTTTCTGCCAGAAAGTAACGCTTTCCACAGGAATACTATAGTACTACTGATTAAAGTTTAAAATGGATGGTATTTATTTTTTATTCCTTAATATACACAGAAGTTATGTTAATTGCAAGTAGTGAGGCTTTATTACTGAATTTGATTTAATTTAATGAAACGTTGGCAGTACTTTTGTATGTGTCAGAAATTAAACATGCAAGTTAAATTAAATAAAAATGTTAAGTAGAGGTGAAGTTATGAGCAGTCGTGTGTCAAAACAAACAGCATTTTGCACAGGTCAATCTGTAGGCGCGTCTTAAATCGACAGCTGGTCAGAATTTATTGAACTTTAGCAGTATTTAGATATCTGCCTGGAGGTTAACCTGCACCATAAGCGAAATCAAAATGTTGAATAAAAGCAATGTTATGAACCAGACATGTGGCAGATTTAATAATCTACTTTGAAATAAGCTACTACAGTAATACTTTACTTGCTCAATACCTGCACCAATAGATATTAATTAGAAAAGCTAAACTGAATATTTTCACTGCTAAAATAACAGCACTGGATTAGTACAGTATAAGTGAATTTTAACATGCTGGAGTCATTTTAAGACAAAACTTCATCTTTATCCAATCTACTTTTTATTACTTCTCATCTGTGATTCCCTCTCCGATTACCGAACAGGAAGTGTATTTGGCTGATGACAAAAGAAGTACAATTTAGCGTAAAAGGTTTAACATCAACCTTACAAAATTTTATTTTTTTGTATTCATAAGTTAGGCAGAGAGTTCTACCATACAAAAAGATAGGCTTGGGCTTCAACTTGAAATAATAATATCACTGATGATATTAAAACTGATCAGCTTTTGTTTTTTTTAGCGTTTTTTAATCAACAATATTTTTATTGATTTCAAACAGAAACATACCAAAGCAAACATGTAGTGTGTTTCAAGGCATACTTGTACACGCTTGTACTGTATTTATAGACCTCTTACAAACCCCTTCTCTCCCCAACCACGGCCCCCCACCACCCTTGTTGTTGGTCTTTCGGCTGCTCCTACCGATCCCTAACTCCATACCAGCCTTGCATGTCTAAGAAAGGCTAGACACCAGGCATATTTAAAAAAGAAAAGAAACAAAAACATGGAGCTGGAAGACTGGGATTTTTATGCAGAGAAAAGAATCCACCAGTTGGAAGAAACTAAAGAACCTGAACAAAACCTGCATGGACAATCTTTGAGACAGAACTCAAAGCTCAGGCCTTGGAGCTGTGATGTAATAACAGCCACTTCTTACTTTCCACCTGTAATTTGTGTAAACCTTGGGTGCAAATTAATAATGTGTTTCACTAGGTACTATTTCCAGTGTTCCGTGTCACACCCAAACAAGACTACATCACTATTGACTAGGCACTAAATACCAATTTAAAGAGAAGTTAATAAGATACAGTAAAAGTCAAATATTCCATATATTCCAAATATTCCATTTTATGAAATTGGGATTAGAGGACAGGGCCTTGTTCAAGGGCTCACACAGCAGCAGGGTTGATGGTTGAACTGGCAAAATTCTGCTCATTAACTATGTGTCTTAACCTGCTGAACTACAACTGCCCCAAAAGGAAACCTATAGAAAAGGTCATGTACTTTGTACCTTAAAAAGGTGAATCATTACATTTTGAACACTGTTAATCTACAACAGCTCAAAATCAGCACAGTAAAATGGATCCATTCATTCAATTTCAACTCTTTATACAGTATAAAAAAAATTATTATTATTATAATTTTTTTGCTTAAATTTGTCACATGTCTGCATTTAACATATCCATATTGTACCTCTATATACAGTATATACTGTAAGAATACTCTTCCTGTAATATTAATACAAATAAAATATACTACTATAGCCTTAGTAAAATGATCTAAAGTTGGTAAATATGCAAAATGTTGTGTACGTTTCAGAGCTCTGTCAGTAAAAAGAAGCACATTTTTAACCTAGTATTAATATTTTGTCAGGCAGCAGAGATGGTTGTCAGATGCCATCAAGGCTTATGGCAAACTGTCTGAAACATGAAACAATTCAGGGTCAAAAACAAGCAGAGATTCAGGTGAAAAGCAAGTCACAAGTCACTGCGTAAAATTCAAACTTGCAAAACCAGGTAACAAAGTAAAAAAAAAACTAACTTAGTAATACAGACAATGATTCAATAAGCATTACTTCACAGAGCTTAAGAGCCCCTTACAGTATATAGTGGCAGGTGTGACTGGTAACAGGTGTGCATGACCAGTAATTGGGAGATTATGAAGGTGGCAATAAGTGTAGGAGTAATGTGTAGTAGTGTGTAAGTATTAAAGTACAGAGCAGTCATGTATTAAAGCCTGAAACAGTAGTGGTAAACCGTAAATTCGCTGAAGAAGTGTAGTTAAATTGTGAAGGAGTGGCCTGAAGTTTTCAAAACATGTATTGGCCACCACAGAGACCTAGCACCATTGAAAGTCTTTGGCATGTGCTGGAGAAGACTTTATGGACTGCTTTGTCTCTTATACCAGGAATACAAGATCTCAGCCAGAAAATTAATGAAACTCTGGATATTAAGTGCTATGACATTGCATAAACAATGCTGAAACAATGCCACGATGTATGTGCATCATAATCAAAACTTATACATCTCTCTTTCGTTTAAGTATCCACCAACTTTGATGCACATCTTGACTTGGTCAATTTTATTTTATTTATTTATTTTATTTTATTTGTAAGTTCTGGGTATGAGGATGTTTTCATTCAGAAGCACTTCTCTCCAAAACATCCTGATTCTCTGAAAACGATGTAGTGTGTAGCAAGCGCTTGTCCACTTATTAACCTGTACATTTATTAAGCATGGTCTTTGTCAAAATTTTCATGTAACAGAATACAGTTAATAAATGTTATATGGTTGTCTATTTAACATAAGTAGTAAAATATTAGTTATAACTAATAAGTAGTTATATTATTGCTAAATTAGTTTATTGTACTGTATGTTGACCTATTTATATGTTGCTTATATGCCCACAGAAGCAATAGCACATCCTCAAAGTAATACAATCAGATAATTAGTCATCCATGTGGTAATAAGTAAAGGCAGTCTAAAACAACTGAGTCTGTAAATGATATCCACTGGTACATTTTTTTCCCACTGTTGATGTTACAGATCCTTATCTAATAACCCTTGCACTTGGACACAAATTCATCATCTACTAAAACAATAAGTAACCAGACATGCTGCATGCAGCTATGAAGAAAACAAGACATTAATCAGATTTGTCTGTCAACAAACTCACAATGAATGTGCAAAATTCTTCTGCAAATATTAATGTGCAGTTATTTTATATTTGATTTTTTTTTTTAAGAGAAAAAATATTGGACAAAATTTGGACACATTGCTAAGTTAACTAACTTAGCAGCACCCATTAACTAGACATCATAACCTATTGTACAAATGCATTTTAAAGTCAGCTCAGAGTCTTTGTGCTTGAATCAAGTAAGGTCAAATGGTCCTTTATTGACATTTCAAACAGACAGCAAGCACAGCACATTCTGAAACAGAACAACCATGGTGCTACTGTATATTAAACTACTACACTAGACTAGACTAAAGACCCTAGAATACATATTGTACACAAGTGCAGTTGGGTGCCAACAGTGCAGTCAGTACAATGTGCAAGACAATGGACATAGTTCAGAACTAGTTCATAGTTTGTATTGCAGCACTGTCAATACAAAGTTATAAGCTAAAATAAAGTACAAAACAAGATATTACAAAATATCAAATAATAATAATAATTTTGGTTTAAAGAGTTTAACATGATCTAACTATAACATAATGCAGGCCAATAAAGTACAGTAAGAGAGAAACATGTGCTAGAGATTTTTATCAAGTATTAAAGGCTCCTTATGTTTGTAGAGTATGTATACATAGGGGAAGTGGTCCAGGACAGGAGGTCTCCGGTTCGAGCCCTGATGGTGCTGGGTTGCCTCTGTTGCACCCTTGAGCAAGGTCCTTCATTCCCAAGTGCTCAGTCAGATACAATCAGGTGTTGAGCTGGCATCCTGACCCTGTAAATAACTGCCATAGAAACAATGGATATATAGCCATTGCCCAATGTGCTGACTGTAAATATATTACCACCCTCAAAATCACCAATTTACGACACCATAGATTTTATGAAGGCTTTACAATGCATAAGTAGCAGACACACCTCAATATCAATTGTTTAAATATTATTGCATATTGTGGATGCCTTCAGCAACATAGAAATGTCCAAACTTTTGACTGGTAGTGTGCAAAAAGTCTTGGCCACATGCACATAACTGCTGTAGAGCAAGAATGTCTTAAAAAGGGTACTATAAAAAGCTGTAAACAGTAATTAATAAAAAACAGTTTGTGCAGTTTTTTTTTTTTAAAGGAAATTAGTTTTTCTAGCTTTGTTATCTGCTTAGTTTTACTGAACATCATGCAGAACCAGCCACAGTCCTTCTACTCTAAAATGTAATTTAGTCACCTTTATCTTTGATTACAGCACACAATGTGGTCACCAGTTCATGTGTAAAAAAGATTCCTCAAGCTCCCAGAAACACTCTGTAACATTTTGAGTCCTGAAATATGGCGTGCCATCAGGGAATAAAAACTACATTGTTCATGTTCATTCAGTACATTCAGGTAATCAGCTGACTTTATTGTATTGCCACATAATATTGCTGAGTTTGGCCATGACCAACTAACCCCAAATCATAAGACTGCCTCCAGAGGCTTGTACAGTGATCCTGTGAGTTCTCATCACATTGTGTGTGTATGGAAATGCTTTTACTTTCACTATTAAACATGGCTATGGTTTTCACTATTGATTTTTTACCATGCAACTTCACCAAGTGTTTAAGTCATCTCCATTCATGATTTTTTTTTTTTCTGACCACATGTCTCCCACAAAGTTGACAGTTCAGCACTATCCTTTCTGGTTTTGATAACATGTTGAAGGGGTCTTAAAGGGGCCAGTTCCATTAATTTAAAATTGCTTTCTTATGTTCTTGATGCAGCCCAATAATTTGACCCTTCTGAAATATCAATATCTTTGGCCAAGGCAAAATATACACACTGTATGAATTCTAACCGGGTCTTAAGAAAGACATATAGAGACATGTATGCAGTAATGTATTTTGTATATTGCACATGCATTTAATCTGACAGCACAGATTAGACTTTTTATTTGCAATCATCTGTGCATTTATAATTTATTTACATTTAGATGTGTTTTTCATTAAATGCTTGTATCTTCTGCATAGATGTTCATACAGAGGAGGCCCTGTTTCCATGGTGATAAGACTGAGGGACCACATCTCACCCTCCCCTCTGTGGTTGTCCTGGATTGGCTGTTGAGACGGAGTGCTCCGAAAGGCGCAACATTTTTTCCCATCATGCCTTGTCCCATTCAAGGCATACAGAGTGAGCAGCTTCACACCAGGAAGTCATGGCTAAGAGAAATGCATGGCACATATCATTTCTCCACTGCTCTTCCTCTCAGCTGTGATGTGGGTAGGTTGCTCTTTCTGTCTCAGTTTAAAGCAAGCATTGTGAATTAGGAGTGTTTATGTAGCCTATTTAAAAGCTTAGGCATGCATGCAGTTTGATCAGTGATGTGATGTTTGAATGAAAACGTGGACCTGCTTTCTCAATCATTCTTTCAAACCTCATTTGTTGACATGCCTTTGTATATTAACTCTTTCCCTATAGCTTTAAACTGAATATAGTGAATGGCGGTGATTATGAAGGAATATTATTCAGACAATATAGGCTCTCTTCAAGAACAAAACCAGCTTAAAATCCAGTACAAAAGCATTTACTACTAATAACCAAACACATATCTTGAGCAATCCCAGTAATTTCCCAGATACAGCAGTTATGATATTTGATCATAATTTGGCTTGTTAGACAAAAGCCATTTAGCTAATTGGAGCTGTTCAGTTTATATCATTCATATACATCTAGTTGCCCTATGCTTAATATACTCTTCCCAACAGAAGTACAAATCCATGAAGGACTCAACATGGAGACAGAAAAACTCTCTGATGTACTTGTGCAAAAATATAAAACAAAATCCTTCCTAACTGTGTTTAACTGATGGTACATCTAGTCAGTAACCTAGTGAAATAGTGTAGGGATATATTTAATGATAGAAATTTCAAAACACTGTAATGTAGTTCGCTCTGGAAATGAGCGTCTGCCAAATGCCTAAATGTAAATGTATGCATTGCATCCCCTCAGATCACCATGATCTTTAATTCAATATAGAATCAATTTAAGTTGTGTATCTTTAGTGTTAGGGCCCGGATAAGCACCAATACTCTTTTTTAGCTAGTTCATGATATATCAAATTCACTGTAACTTGTAATTTGCATAAAAAATTTTATGCGACCAGAAAAAGAGGTTTCAGTTGCAGCACCAGGAAATTTTGCTATTATTTTTTACTGTAGCAGTTATTAGTTAGAACTGCTAATGATTACTCAGTTGTCATAAAGCAGAGTGTAGAAAACCCGTGGTTAGAATCCTCCAGAAAGCTAAAAACAGTTAAGTATTATATTATATTTAATTATAATTAGGCTCCATTAAGGATTCCAGGCCTCTATAGGATTAAAAGAACATTACGTTAGCAAGAAAAGAGTAAAAGTAGATACCCTACATAAAATATTACTCAAATAAAAGTAGAAGTTATCTATGTACAATTCTTCTTCAGCAAATATAAAAAGTACTTACCTTCCATTTTACCTATGTATCAAAAGTACGGATCTTGTATTAGTTTACAGTAAAGTCATATTAAAGTCATTTTAAAAGTCGCTATCTGCAGCCAGCTCCACTCATGATTTAAAACACCTGCTACATGATTAGGGAAAGCAAATCAAGCAATTATGCATAATAGCCAATGCAATAGGTAACACAATGCCATCCTGAAATGTAACTGCAGCGACCCCTAATGGAAACAGCCAAAAGACGAAGAGGAAGTACTGTACACGTGAAAAAAACGTGATGCAGAACAAATGCAGATACATTTTGTAATGCTGATTTTTCTGTATTTTTTGTTTTCCTTTTGGCAAAAAAACTGGTTTCTTGCTTGGGACTCAAACCTGGGGCAAGGTAGTGAGTGCAATGAACACTAGTCCCTGGTCCTACAGGGAATCTTCTGCTGATGCACACATACAGTATTGTTTTGTCTAAAATTTCATGTAAAAAAAAAAAAGAAAGAAAAAGTAGACAACTAAAAAAAAACTAGCATGAGCTTGTCACAAATGTACAGGTCTGCACCACTTAACACTAGTTCGGATGTTGTGCTACATTAAGTGCCATAAATGCTAGAAATAAAGGTTGATATTTTGTAGTTTGAGGTTGTATTTGCAAAATTATGCTGCAGTAACAGAGTCATTCTGACATTGTCTGGATGATGTGTTGTGTTTGGCAGACACCACAACCTAATTACAATGATCTGGAAAGGTGGTACAACTTTAGGGTTCCTGGGAAAACACATTTTAAAATTCGAATTCATTGTATACCTCAAAAAAAAAAAAACATTAATTCCTGTTATGACTTTTGTTGTAACAGTTGCTCCCTCACTAGCTTCTTATTACTTTTCACCACCCATTAACATAACATAGCATAGCATAGCATAGCATACAGTAGCATAGCATAGCATAGTATAACATAATATGCTTTAACATAAAGCATGTTTTATATCTAATAATAAATAATAATAAATGTTATTATTAAAAATATTATTATATAAATAATATAATGTTATTGTTTTTTTTTTTTTAACATCACTTGTCATGTCAAAATTCTGAGCACAAACATGAGTAATGTCCTGTAAGAGACAAACAATAAGAAGGTATAAATAATGTTATTCATCTTAACTAGTAGGTTTACACAGGTGATGATAATAGTGAGAAGCTGAAGTAGTTCTTTTAGGTTAGTTAATGTATATAGCCAGACACCTCAAGCATGAGCACAGATAGGAGAAAATGGACTTTCCATACACTTTGCCCTCATGCTGCAGATATTGCTCAATGGAGGACTTGAGAACACTTGCAGCTCCACCCTGTATGCTCAGCCTATAAAACCAGACAGTATCTACTGAGTGATTGTCTTTCTGTCTTTTATTTTGTGCCAACATGCTTGAACCTCACACACTCTGAGCCACAAAGCAGCTGTGACATTTTAATAAGAAAGGGACAGTAGGAAAGAGATGGTGCTATAATCTTGTATTAGTGTGGTAAGTGTTTTTTTTTATTTATATTTCCTACTGTATATCACTATTTACTTTGTCACAGGTTTGCTTATATCAGAAATGCTTAGTTTTTCTAGTTGCCCTAGTTTTGGTGACATTGTAATTTTTTCTTACTTTTTCTATTTTTAGAACTACTACTCAAATAGGCATCAATAAGGCATCTAACACCACATATTTAAGATTTTCATATTTAAGACTATTTCAGTTAGTCTAAAGCTCTCCAGTAGTTTGCTATGAGTAGTCTATTCCAAAGCTGGACAACACCAACAGTATAATTCTAATGTATGAGTTTGAACTTTCGATTATGATTAGGAACTTACAACAAAAATGATAGAAAAAATAGAGAAAAAGTTATTGGAAAACAAATAGAAAAAATATAGGTGGGAAAAGGCTTTTTAATATTGTACCCTTTTGATTTTAAAACTAAGGTAACAACTGCTTTCAGTGATGCTTCCAGTATCGCTTTACTAAATGTTCAATTAAGTAATACTGTACTATTCACTGCACTAGTTCAAGTTAACACAGTACTGTTGTTTTCTGCTTTCTGATCTGGTCTAATATTGTTTCTAATATTGTTTAGAATATTGTTACCTGTTCTCTATGTTGCTATACCTATAGTAACAACTCATTCACAGAGACTTGATGGCAGAAACTTCACATAATTAAAGTTATTAACTTGTAAAAGGGGCTGGGCGAATGACATTTTATAGCTGCTATGATGTTTATAACTGGATTATGACAATAACTTGTTTTACAGGCAACTATACAACAATAAACAAATACGAGGGCTGGACCAAAAGTTATGCAAAAGTGTATAATAACATTTTTATTGACAGGTATATGTTCAAATGTGCAGTATTCTAAACACTTTTGTGTCACCCACAATGTGGTTTGTCTTCAATTCTGGTTTCTCCTCATTAAATTTCTTCATCCACCTGTGGACATTGCTCTTGTATATATATTGTATAAATATTCTGTAGCTTTCTGTGGACTCAGAGAATGTTGCATCTGCTTGGAATTTAAAACGTCTAATCTAGACATTAATTCTCTGTACTGAAAAAGAACAGGATTTACTCTACCAATATGAGCAATTTGAATGACCTATGTTAGTTAATGAAAAAAGAGTTCTGATCACTTCTGAGTTCATTTCAGTACAGCCCTCATAAAAAGTATTGAAATGTTTTACTGTTAAATGTTTTACTGTTATTACTTATATTACAGCAGCTATAAATGGTTGTTCCGTCACCAGCCTTGTCTCTCTTTCTTGAAGTTATTAAGACAAAAATGAAAAGTAGTATATTCTGTTACAGAGAAGCAGGAAAGTCTTCTTCTGTCCTCAAGATTTTTCCATGTCTGAAAACTTCTTACTGTTACAAAAATCTGACAGTGGAAACTCTTTAACCTCACTGCTTAGTGCACACGTTAAAATCATAACATTACACTGAATGTATAGGGTTTTGTTTGTGTAATCTTCTTTACAGTACAGCAAATAAAACCATGTCAGCACCTATTTACAGTATTATCATGTTATGAAACTGCATGGTCTGTTCTTCGCTGCTTAAAGAAATTAAAGTAGGAATTAGTTGTAGATTATCTAAAATTAAAAAAATACGTAAGAGAAAAAAGTTTTTCTGTTAGCAGACAACTGCATAATCATGGTGAGTATGTGTAAAAAATATAAAGTCTACCATACCTTCACTGGATAGCTTGACTGTACACAGAATTTAAATGTTAATGTTTAAGAATGCTGGAATGGATTGGCTCCTGTTTAGGCTTTATCCTGCCTCGTACCCCAAATCTCCTGGAATAGGCTGCAGGTCCCTGCGATGCTGTACACAGGACAAGCTGTATAGAAGATGAATGAAAAAATGAAAGTTTAAAAATGTAGAAAAGACATCCTTAAAACTTATGGCTTGCCCTAGGGACATACTGTGGGTCGGATAAAGAGAACCCAACAGAACCCAACAGTATTTGTACTTCACTAGTTTTTCTTACTAACTTTATGACCTGACACTTTTGTTTTTCACTCCCTCCAAAAAATCTACTTTTATCTTTCATTTTTTCTATATCATAAGTTTTTTTTTTTAATTATCATTAAATCATGGGACTATCTATAAATTTCTAACAAATCTATAATCAGGGAGAATTTATCACTACAGTTTGCACTGTAATAACTGATTAATATTCAGCTAGTTTGTAGCACGAGATGTATTATCTAGACAGCTACTGTTTAAAAGATTGGGAATGAACAGTTTGTTAGCTTGTATAAGTTAATGTTTTCCCATGTTTCTTGGTGAAAGTAGGATAACAGGATATTACCATCAGTAAATACAATCAATGTCTGATTTGAAATCAAGGCAGACAAATGCCATTTTGTTTTACTATCCTACACAATAATGTTTAACCTTATAATTAAAGCTCTCAATTGGGGGCCCTAACAGGTATTATATTTATACTGCATATTAGTGTAAAATGTTTCTGTGAATGAAAATTTTACTATGTCACAGGTTTGTTTTAATCAGAAATGCTTATTTTAGTTGCCATTTTTGGTGACATTTTTTACACATAGTAATAACATTTTAACAACTTTTTTTATGTTGAGAACTGCTATCCAAATGGGCCTCAATAACGCATCTAACACTACATATTTAGGCCTTTCATATTTAAGACAATTTAAGTTAGTCTAAAGCTCTTCAGTAGTTTGCTACGAGCAGTCTATTCCAAAGCTGGAGACCACCAACAGTGAATTTTGAGACTCATTTAGAGATTTTATCAGCATTCACACTCTGACTTAAATTAAACTCTTTTTTTTTCAGGAGATAGGATAAAGAACCTTGTTGGCACACGGGGACAGCATTAAAAGACATGGAGGATGCAAGGCCTCAATACCCTCTGGAACGCAAGGTTCAGCAGAAGAAGGGACCAGTAGAGATCATTAGGACCAAACTGCGCCATCAACTGTCTTGTTCGCTTCCCAAAGTAAAAAGGACATTAACAGACTTCTTTCCTTTTGTACTATGGCTGCCAAAATACAAATTCAAGGAATATGTGTGGGGTGACATGATGTCCGGTCTCATAGTTGGGGTTATTTTAGTGCCTCAAGCAATCGCTTACTGTCTCCTTGCAGGATTGGAGCCAATTTATGGTTTGTACACATCCTTTTATGCCAATATCATCTACTTTTTTTTGGGCACATCCAGGCACGTATCTGTGGGTATCTTCAGCCTCATGAGTTTAATGGTAGGACAGGTTGTAGACAGAGAAGTCTATTTAGCAGGGTTTGATTTGAGTGAGGACAGTAAGCAAAGCTCCATGCAAACTGGATGGAATGTCACTGAAGACAACCAAGATACTGCAGTCAACCTCACCATAGGGGCCTTCAACATGGAGTGTGGAAAGGAATGCTATGCTATTAGCATTGCAACAGCTTTAACATTCCTTGCTGGAGTTTACCAGGTATTCCTTCATGTTTTATTATTGGGAAACTCATGATGAGTTTATATCTATTGGGAAGCTCATGATGAGTTTATATATATTGGGAAACTCATTATGAGTTTTATATATAAAGTATATATTCATTCTTTATGCTCAGTGACAAATTGAAGCCTTTTTTAGCCTCACTGATAAGTGTTTTTTTTAATGCTGTTTCAACAGCTGTTTAGTGCCAATCCATTGTACGTGTGGAAATGCTTTTACTTTCAATATTAAACATAGTCATGATTTTTATAGGCTATTTTTATATTTGCTTAGTATATGTATTTGAGGAACATATATGTATATACAAAATATATATATTTTTTCTTTTCTTACAGGTCCTGATGGCTGTGTTTAGGCTTGGGTTTGTTTCAGTTTACCTCTCTACACCAATGCTGGATGGCTTTGCCACTGGTGCCTCGTGCACCATCCTGACAGTCCAAGCAAAGTATCTGGTGGGTCTGAAAATCCCTCGTCATCAGGGTTATGGAACTGTCGTCGTGACATGGATTAATATTTTCAAGAACATACATAAGACCAACTTTTGCGATATGATTACAAGTGCAATTTGTATCACTGTCCTACTAGCGGGGAAAGAACTCCAGGATCGGTACAAGGACAGTCTAAAGATACCTCTGCCCACTGAGCTGGTAGTAGTGGCCTTAGCAACAGTGATTTCCCACTATGCTGATTTAAACAGCCAGTACAACTCAAGCATCTCAGGTGCCATTCCAACTGGTTTTATTCCCCCAAAGGTTCCAGATTTCGAATTAGTCCCAAGAGTAGCAGCTGATGCCATTCCACTGGCTATAATCAGTTTTGCCTTCACTGTCTCCTTGTCAGAGATGTTTGCCAAAAAGCATGGCTACACTGTCAGGCCAAACCAGGAGATGTTAGCAATTGGCTTTTGTAACATCATTCCATCATTTTTCCACAGTTTCACCACAAGTGCTGCCCTTGCCAAGACTATGGTGAAAGACTCAACAGGTTGTCGAACACAAGTTTCAAGCGTGGTGAGTGCTTTCGTTGTGCTCTTGGTCCTTTTGTTTTTAGCACCGTTCTTTTACTCCCTGCAGAAATGTGTCCTTGCCTGCATCATTATTGTCAGTCTGAAAGGAGCCCTGCGGAAATTCAGAGACTTTCCTAGACTTTGGCGCCTCAGCAGGATTGATGCGATTGTCTGGATGGTGACCATGTGTTCAAGTGCTTTGATCAGTGTAGAGATTGGACTTGTGATTGGAGTAGTCTTCTCTATGATCTGTGTCTTAGTGCAAACCCAACGTCCCAAGGCTTCGCTACTGGGCCAGATCGAGGATACTAACCACTATGAAGATATGGATGACTATGACCACCTTGTGATTATTCCAAAAGTAAAGATTTTTCGCTTTCAGGCTCCAGTTTATTATGCAAACAAGGACTTCTTTTTAAAGTCTTTATTCAAAGCAGTTGAACTTGAGCCATTTCTTGAAAAAAACAGAAGGAGAAAACTAGAGAAAAAAGCAAAAGCCAGGACTGCAGTGCAGAGAGACAATGAAAATGGTGATGTTAGTTTAAGTTTAGTAGCAAGTGAAGTAGATTTCCACACCATAATCCTTGACTGTTCTTCTGTCCCTTTTATTGATACCACAGGTATTAACACTTTGAAAGACATAATAAAAGAGTACAAAGAGGTTGGTGTAAATGTCATCCTGGCATGCTGCAACACAACAGTCTTAGATATTTTAAGAAGAGGTTCTTTCTTTGGATCTGATGATAAAGACATTTATACACTGTCATTCCACAACCTTCATAGTGCAGTTTCTTTTGCCACAAACTATGCTGCACAATCGGATGACACTACATCAGTGTAAAGGGAGTACAGTCTGATTCAGTGCTGCCTAATATCAATAAGATACATCTCAATACTCTTATTTTTTTTAAACTAAAATCTTTTTGTACATCATACATGATTAGCTGCAGGAGATTGCAGCATTAACTATGTAATTTTTAACCTTATACAGAAATTCACACTGTACACAAATTCATCAGATTTTGCATTTTCTTTTACTGTAAGACAGTGCTATTGTTACTGTATGTACTTATGCCACATTCATATAATGTGGAAGAATAGGAAAACTTACCACTGGTCCCACTTGAAATCATTCATGTATTGCTGTTATTTTTTTAAACATACATTTGATAGCATTAGCAGACATTTGTGTTAATGTGTAAAAAGTGCATATTGTCCTTCATTTAATAAACCAAAATAGGGTGCAGTTTGCTGATTGTAATTCATAATGAGATTAAATAATGACTAAAATGTCTCATTTTGGATGTGTGACATGTTTATGTCAGCCATTGCAGCACTACTGGTCAATGAAATCAGGGCTATCAAAGCTTCCAAAGCTTTAAATTGTTACTCAAAGGTTGTCATGTAGTGTCAGAGTGGGAATTTGGGAATTAAAGGTTTTCCAATACAATGTGAATTCAGCATTAACTAACTCTTAAGAATGCGACTAATGTGAATTTTGTATTAATAAATTAGATTGATTTTTCTTATCTTTCTGGTTTTCCTTGTATTTCATATCAAATTATTATTTTGAACCTAATATAATCACTGCCATGTTGACACTGTTGGGCCCTTGGGCAAGGCCCTTAATCCCATTGCCATATAAAATCACTCTGTTGTTGCCAGTCCTAAAGGCCAGATGTGAAAGTATACAGTAGCATCCTGGCCAGGTAAAAATCATCATTGCTATAAAAATGATGAAACCCGCCATTTGATCTGCTAAACAGTACGGTATGTGAGGAACAAAAAATTACATGTTTTTATCAATGTATAGTTGATATGTACAGTATATGTCTAGAGCTTTAGGACCCAAGCTGAGATAAATAATAATATTTTTTTTAAAAAACTACTTGTCATATTACTTAAACGGACACGTTAGTTAAAAAATGTTGATAAAGATGCAGAAAACACTGCATCATTTTTAAATAACAGCACTTAACCCATTATTTTAAATCTTTAATTGTGTGGAGCTTCTGAAATACAATTCCATGTGAATGAACTTATTCCTTGATCCTGGTGCTCTGCACTGGAGTCCCACAGGGTTGTGTACACTCTGCTCTGGGTTGTGTCCTCTGCTCTACACTCCATACACCCATATGCACATCAACTCATAACGCAAAGACTATTATTAATTATGTGCATGACAGAACTGTAGTAGGATTGATACTGAACAATGATGGGTCTTCTTACAGAGATGAAGTGCAAAAAAGAACTGCATGGTGTTCGGATAACACTATGGTACTTAATTCCTCCAAGACAAAAGAACTGATAATTGAATTCAAAAGGGATACAGAGTAACCTTCACATCTTTACAGCAAAGGAGACAATGGTGGAGCAAGTCAGTACTGTCAAATTTCTGGGCACATACATCTCTCGGGATCTTTCTATACATGGACTGTTAACACCCCCTTTCTTGTGAAAAAGCCACAGTAATGGCTCTACTGTATATTCAAGGTCACTGAGGAGAGTGAATCTGTCGCAGAAGCTCCGCTGCTGTCCTTTTATAAGTGTTCTGATAAAAGTATTCACTCTCATGATAACCTGGTGTTTTTCACAAGCTGCACCATTGCTGATTAAAAATAGCACTACAGAGAGTTATTAAAACAGCACAGGACATCTTAAATACACATCTACCCGCTCTCACAGACATACACAGAAACTGATGATTATAGCGAGCCACAAACATAATCCAGGACTATTAGGTCCCTCTAGACTTTTGAAACATTTCTATTTAAGTGCCAAAAGAACTGAATCCTCAGTAGAATTTTGCAGGATCATGGAAAGTGTTAATATTATCCTGTTGGATCTGTGCGATGTGCAATATTTTATTTTATTTTGTTACTAAATGTTTATTTTTGTATATAAGAAAGTTCTTGTCTTTTTATCTTTTTATTGCTTATCAATGTATCTCTTATTTCTGAATTTGCACCAAAATTTCACTGTACAACTGTGCAATGACAATAAAGGCATTCATTCATTTATTCATTCTACTACAAAAGCAATAATGTAAATTAGAACTTGTAATTTGTAGCTGCATTATTGTTTGTACTTCCATGAAGAAAACTAACCAACACGTACTGATCAATCAGAATTGAAAATACCAGTGCCAGTAACTATACGAAGCCATAACACTGCCTCCACCATGTTTGACAGATGATGTGGTACGCTTTGGATCTTGAGCTGTTCCTTTCTTTGTTCATACCTTTCTCTTTCTGTTGTTCTGGTACAAGTCTAATCTGTTTTTTCTGTACTTGAGCATTACTCATGTTTTGCATCTTACTGTGAAGCATCTTTCATAAAGCAATTTCTTTACTGTAGACTGACATTACTGTACAATGACATGCTTACCATGTCAAGAGTGTTGTGAAAGGGTTCCTCTTCACCATGGACAGAATTCTGCATTCTTCCAATTTAGTTGTGCTCTGTGGTTTTCCAGGCTTTATAGGTATTGTTACAGGATTTATGGCGATGTACATGTGTCTCCTGTCCGTCATACAGTGGCATAGAAGCATAAACAAGGAAAAAAGAATACTCTTGCACAGGAGAGATGCTTTGCCCTTTCTAGAACATTCTCTAATACAAAGGGAAAATATACTCATACACAGGAGATATGTTTTTCCCTTCTGCGCCAATGTAATGTCAAAATTTTATGTATTACTTATAAAAGCAGGTTTACTCAAGTACTGTACTGTACATGGTTTGTGTACGTCATCCACAACAGTCGCTGTCTTACCGCATGTGGTCGCTAGGGGGTTACCTTTATACCTCTTTGCATTATTTTGAATTTTTCACGTATACAATGTAATAAGTTACCAAATCGTATTTCTCACACAGAATACTAAACTACATTTACCTACTCCCATTCAAGTTATACACTACACATTAACGCCATAGTGTACACTAGCGCAGAGTTTAAAACGTGCCTGTGGGGTGTATGGCCGCTAGATGGCAGTAAGAAAGCGCTTTGCTCCAGGAAGCCCTAAAAGATGAAGAAGAGACGCCGCGACGCGATTCAAATTTGAACGCGGTGAATGTGCTCGCGCTTCCCCTCGGGCGGGATATTTTATTATTCTCCTTTTCAGCAGATTCCCGACTGTGATTAATTAAAGGTGGTGTATATACCCAAAGGGGAAAATGATGTCGAGCCGAAGAAGGTATGTTTGAATGCTTGATATGACAGAGCGTTGTGCGAGAGTAAGCGAGTGAATCACACTAATATTAATAATAAACAGGAGAAACGGCAGACTAATACTCTTCATTATTCTTACTCTGGTGTGAGCAACAGCTCGATACTCTTATTGGAGGGTTTGCTTATTTGTTCTACATTGTTATATTTTTTTGCTTTTTTGATAGTTAATTTTTTTTGTTAAAAATACGAAACGTCCAGAAAAAAACAGACATAATAATACAGTTCTATTTTACAACTGTATTACAGTAGACATTATCGGCTTCCTCCTTACATTGTGTGTTATGTTTTTTTTATGTAATACAATTGCTAGAAGAATTTAACAATGTGCATGCAAAGACCCTGGAGAGGCGAAATGGCCATGGGAATAATATATTGAGTTTTTTTTTTTAATAAACGTATGTCCATATGTTGTAGATAATAACTACAAAATAAATTATACTGTAGGTAGCTTTACTTTTATTGCTTCCTGGCGTTTCAGACACTCTGTGGAGATGTTACCCAGCACTGTTCGGTCACGTGACAGATTCAGGGTCTCAGCCTTGTTTTTCTCTCCTCATGTCCGTGGGGTTTCCTTTCTCTGGTCTCCTGTAACCCTACAATTATACCAGCAAGTGGAATGGCTTAGATAAATTGACCCTGGTGTGTGTGTGTGTGTGAGAGAGAGAGAGAGAGAGAGAGAGAGAATGTTTCCTTGAGTTGGACTGGTGTCTCATCTAGTGTGTATTCCCACCTTGTACCCATTCTGATCAGGATAGAGGTTCCTGAATGCTGAAAAGATGTCCGTCAGCTCCAAGAACTAAAGAGAGTAGAAAGCAGTGTTAAAATTGCGGTGTTGCACTCCAACCAAAGACGTGGATCAATACTGAGGGGGAACATTTAGATAAGAGAGAGTGTGTGGAAGTGCCAGTTAAAAGCAGACAGAATTTGAGACACAGAACAAGACAAGATCCGGATAGGAAGCATTAGATGTTTTGTTTTAATGAAGACTGAACTGGAAAATTGGCTTTAAGAGGCTGGAGAAAGAGATCGACAGCTGGTGGTAATGCAACCTACTGGATTCCAACCACCCATTAAACAACAAGGAAAAAGAAAGATGTCAGTGGCGAGAATGCATTTTATTTTATAAATTTTTTGAAGGGGGCTCAGCTTTTTGCATTTAATATTCTATATTCAGAATATTTTTATCGTGTTCTCATCAATCACAGTTTATTGTATTAAAAATATTTTCTGTTTGGGGAAAATTTTACAAGGAGCTTTTATGTTTAATCATCACACCAGTTAATGTTCGCTGAGGTCTTTAGCGAAGTTTGAAGACTGTTCTAAAATGATTTTTCCATACAGTGAAGCCCTGGCTTCTTCACTTGTAACGGGCATCAATCATGCCATGGCGAGGCTGGTGGACATCTGGGACAGTATCGGCATCATGGAGGACCAGAGGATTGAACGGATGCAGACTGTTAAGAAGCATATAGAGGTAAGTAGAAGCATTTCCTTTGATCTGCTTTTGTTAAGCACATTTCTCTTAATTCTTCTTGTTCCACAAAGGATCTTTTGACGGATATGATCACAGAAGAGGAGTCACTGAGACACCGCATCAAAACCAGCATCATTACAACTCAGAAGCAATTGGAGAAGCTGTGTCTCGAGTTGTCCATGGAACCATACAAAGTAGGTTTGACGGGATGGTTTAATGCACTTGAGCGATTGATATTAACTTTAAAGAATTTAGTATAAATCATTAAACATGTATGTTCCTTTCTTTGCCCAGGGTCCTTTATTTATTTATTTATTTATTTTTAAGTAAGCTGTAGGTAATTTCCAAATCAATTGAGTCTGCTACTGTGAAATTACATAAATCATTAACCTGGTTTTTGAGTTTTCTCAGTGAGCATGTCCTTGTAATATATTGACAAAACGTTTACACAAAATCCCAAATTAAGTAAAAAAAAAAAATTTTTTTTTAAGTTTGTGCCATACGACAGTGAGCACTCCCTCTACTCTGTAGTGCAGGTGTGTTTGGAACAGGTAAGAATTGTGGCATGTTTCTCTTCATGGCGAATAAAAAAAACTGAAAACCAAAATTTAATAAACACACAAAACTACAAAATTAAATAAACTACACACCTATATAATATTAATTCAAATTGACTTAATTTTATAAGTATTTTTTATTTTTTTAACTGAAGGGAAAAAATTCAGTATAATGGACATGAGAGAATATCTTGCGAAAGTCCAAATATAGTACAGGGTATTTTACCCTTATCTCAAGGGTTTGTTCATATTCCTTTAGAGCTAAAAGGTTAAAAAAAAAGTTAGGACTGTCGGTAGATATTTATTTTCTAACACATTATTTTTTTTAACTTATTAACATGCTAACACACACATTGGTTCCTTCAGATTTCATCAGTTAATGCAAATAAATGCCTACCTATACCAGTCGTCATCTGTGAACTGTGCTGCTGTACCCAAGTATTTACTGGTAATTGTAGCTTTTGAACAACGCGAGTAGTCAGTGTGACACAGGGCGCAGCTAATTTGACAAACTAGAGCCGAAAGTTGAAGGTTTGCAGATGGACATAGTTCTGAGAACAAATTGGACTTTGCAGCCCAGATTCAGTCTAAAAGGTCCTGATTCTAGAACTCTGTGGTTCTAAGATTTGCCCAGCTGTGCCACATTGAGGACGTCTTACACTTAAATTTATGTGTTGAATCATTGTAACTCGTTAATTTACTTTCCCAGTGTAGCATATAATTATAGGGTGAAATATTATGTACAGACTGCTTTATTTCTATACAGTAAAAACTTGGCTTGTGAGTAACTCGGTCTGTGAGTATTTTGCAAGATGAGCTACATTTTAAATTAAACGAGTGAGGTCTTGAAATACGAGTAGTATGTATATGCTTTGTCTGCTGAACGAACATATTTTGTTCTAGATAACTTTTTGTGGTTTGGAATCTACTATTTCTGCTTGATTTGTGCAAGTTATTAGAACACAAAAATGTCTACGGCCAGTAATTGTCATATAATGTTATAAGTGCTGCTGCAAGAACAATTATTGAATAAAGTGATTGGCCTCTCCAAATCAGCTCTACTCTGTCGTACACGAATCGAGCAAAAACATATTGGCCCTTATTATAGTGGTGAAATCAATAGGATAAAATATATTTTCACCACAGTCATGCAATAGACAAGGTGCTGCTGAAATCACCAATGGCTTGACCTCTCTGATTCAGCACTGCCCTGTAGCACACTCGTGCAAATTACCAACCAAAAACTTAAGAAAAATAAATAACAATTTTAGCACATGCATGTAAAACCTTTATCATCCTCTTACCACCATGTCTAAAGAAAATTTCTAGGGAAAACACTGGTTATCCTAATAGACTAGTCTGTACAACACCTCACATACAATAAAGAAGTTACCACTTGGTTGCATGCAGATGGATTATTTGTTAGCTCTTATTTTTCAAATATTGTCCTATTCTTTGTTTAGATAACTAATAGAAAGTAACTATATATTGAAACAATATTCTTACTTTAGAGGTTTACAAATGTGCAGTGGCCCTGGATAATTTGATCATTTATTGTTTATGTAAACAACTGCGCTTAGATGTCCCTAATAAGCATTCTAAAGATTTAATAGTTCTAATGACTGTGTAATGAACCTTTCCAGTTAGAGGAAGACCTGACGGTTCTACAGATGGAGAAGAACTTGCGCTGTCGCCTGGACACTTTGCTGAAGGAAAAGAATGATCGTCTGAAGGAGCTGAGTGATCTGATGCAGCAGGATGAGGAGCTGTGTGTGACGCTATGTGCTACACCCTATTACATTCCCACTGGCAGCTTGCCCTCTCTCACACAGCTGCAGGAGCTCCGTGAGCACATCAAGCAGCTCGGCGAGGAAAAAGTAAATGCCACTACCAAAAAATATATATTTCTTCTTAGTTTTTTTAGTTTTGCATCAGATTTATATATATCATATATAATTTTTTCATGATGTTATAGCTCCTGGAAAATATTTCTATGTACAGAAGCTACAGCTCAAACTGATTATCATTGGGTGATATGTTGTCTTTTAATGCTTTTCATTGGGCGGCTCACCACAGCAGCTTAAACATACCCCTCCATATTGTTGCTGTTTTCATATAAAGTGTGCTGTAATATACGTATGTAGTAACTAAATGTACTGTACAATACTAAATGTACTGCAGTGTAGCTTAAAAAGCTGTGCTGAATTTAATTCTCTTCTTACCGATGTACCAGGCGAGCAAAGATGTGAGACATGTGGCCAGATCTAAAATAGAGGAGACTACGTTTAGATTAACGCTGGGGCACTGGTGGCTCAGTGGTAGGTGTTTCGCCTGCCATGCGGAAGGCCTGGGTTCAATTCCCAGCCAGTGCCCAAACCCCAACCACTGGATGCAGTGCCGGTCCCAAGCCCCAGATAATGGGAGGATTACTTCAGGAACGGCATCCGTCGTAAAACCTGTGTCAAGCTTGTATGTGCGTACCAGACGGTCCGCTGTGATGACCCCTTGCCGGGAGAAGCCGAAAGACCAACATTAACAACAACTGATTTAGATAAATGCAGTCACGTAGAAATGTATTAAATATATTTTTTTAATTGCAAGACATTTACAATGAGATTACATTTGTAATTAGTGTTCTAACATTTGTGACAAGTGTAATTTGTCGGCATTTAATATACTGAGCTTCAGCTAAAGAAATTCAGTAAAATTTTATTTGTATAGTGCTTTTAACAAGAGTAATTGTTTACTCAAAGCAGCTTTACAAAATCAATAGAAAATTATGGAAATGAGTATGAAATATGTATGAATCAAAGATGAAGACTTTTTATTTTACTGCTGATTGTAAGATATTAAAGCAGGTCAACCATTTACCGGCACATGACTAGAGTTAATTGTACACATTTCTTGACCTCTCACTCTTCACGAGGTTTTGAAAGTTTTAACATTGGCTAATGACCAACCACTACAGAATGCTGATTATTAATCACAGCTGTGTCATTGTTCCTGTGTGCAGGAGAACAGGGTAAAGGTGTTCTCTGGGCTCCGGGAGAACATCAGAAATCTGATGGATGAGATGGGCCATGAGCCAGAAACCAGTCTGGAGCGAGAGTCTGTCTGTCCTGATGCAGATATTTTCCTTCTCACACATGAAAACATCAAAGCTCTCAAGCTATTGCTCAGTCAGGTAGTGTACAGTTTCAAAAGAATTTTATTATACTAATGTTAAATAGAAAATCATTGGTGGTTCTGCTGCTACAAGATAAAATCAACAAGAGCCACGTGTTTACATGTGTGTCATGTCTAGCTGGAAATGAAGAAGGAATCTATGATTTCATCCCGGGACAAGCTGAAGGATCGTGCCACCAGCCTGTGGAATCGCCTGAGCTGTCCAGATGAAGGGGCAGAGGAATTCAAACGGGAGCCTCTGAACACTCTCTGTGATGACATCAGAAGGGTATGAGATTAGAAACCAGGAACTGTCTATATGTATATGTACACTGTCTTTCTACTCTGACACACCCATCATTTTGTAATAGGATAAATCTGGACTCATCAGATCCTTTTTCGGTATGCCAAAGTCCAGTCTTTTTGCTCCTTAGCATTTGTCAAACCTTTTATGCCCACACTGTTATTTATTCCCAATCCTGTGAGCTCCCATCACATTGGCAATGTTCTTACTTTCACTATTAAAAATAGCTATGTTTTTTACAGTTTATATATAAATACCGTATATAAAAAACCATGCAACTTCAAGTATTCTTCATCTTCTTCGTTGCTTCCTCCCCCTAGGTGCTACCTAATAATTTAAGCTTTTTTGCCTGTTTGTGTGTAAATAATATACAGTATGTATGTGTGTCTGTCTATCTGTTTATATGTGTTAATTTTATAAAATAATAAAATTTCTATATTAATAAATGAATATGTCTGGCAGATTTTAATAGTTTCACTGCTTGGGTATTTGTATGGTGTTAATGGTGATCTCCAGGTTGATTTCCTGTCATTGGGCTCTTTACACTACTAATGCATCATCTCCCCCTTCTGGAGATAATTTGAACCGCAGTAATGTATATATGTCCAAGATTATTAAACGTTGATTTGTAAATGATGTTTAGACTAACCTTGTCCACAACCCTTTACAAACCTTTTCAGTTACAGGGAAATTAATGTAATTACCACCCAGTCCACACTGAAAATGTTTCTCACTACTGCATGGCAGCATGAAACTGAACTGTAATTACACCAAAGCTTAAGATAAATGTCATGTGAACAATGCATTAATTTTTTATTTATTTATAGCTATCATTTTCACTAGTGAAATTACAAATTGCCCAATTATGATGTCCGTAGGTCATGATTTCAAATAATGTTAATTTACTGAAGGCAGGATTGTGATTTCGGTGCATATGTAGGAGTGTAAGTTGTAAATGCTAAATGGCACATGTTGCAGCAACATGTGGATGTGGAAAGCTTTGTATATTGCACCAGCATTTCAGGACTCTTAGCTTAGATAACATGTCCATCTGATTTTAGAATTGTGGCTTTGCATGGAAAAATTTTATTATTATATATTTTTTTTACTTTTATAAAACATTTATATTTATTTATTTGTTTTATTTTAGTTAGCTTCAGCTTTAACAGAATTAGTTGACTGAAGTTGACTTGTGTGTTTGCAGTGGCAGGGTGTGGTCGATTGTCTTGAGCTGCTCCAGAGGACCAAGTTGGAGGAGGTGATCGATAAAGTCCGGCAAGAGCTGGTGGTCTTCTGGGACAAATGCATGTTTGGTCCAGAACAGCGAGAAGCTTTTAACATCCACTTCTGTGATGGTACATCAGCAAGAATTATATTTACCATCATTTACACTTTTATACTAAATGAATGAAAATCATGTTGTTGTGTTTATAGTTTGTTTTATCATGTTTGCTTTCCTGCAGCTAATTACACCGAGCAGCTACTCAGCCTGCATGACTGCGAGCTGCTGAAGGTGAAGGAGTTTTACGAGAAGGCACGTCCTTTACTGGAAAACGTTGAGAAATGGGAGAGGAACTGGGCTCTCTTCCAGGATTTCGAGGTGCAGAATTTAAGAACATGCCATTTGATCTTAGACTGATGTTTAAAAATGGATGCTGGTGTTCAGTAAGGATTGCTGATAGTCACTGTTTTATTCAGAGAAAGGCAGCAGATCCGAATCGCTTCTCCAACAGAGGAGGCGCTTTACTGAAGGAAAGCAAGGACAGAGCTAAAGTGCAGAAGCTGCTCCCTAAGGTACATAAACCACTGAAAATGTATTTCATTACCTATGACATCATACTGTACAGTACATCGCCTTTAATGTATTTGTGAAGAACCTTAAATTATATTTAACAAATAGAAATGTTCGGCATTTTCATATTGGTTAAAACTTGTCATAACATTCATCCTTCATATATTAAATGCAATAAACTTTAGTTTACACATCAGAGAAAATTTTATAGGCTTTAAAATGGCATCCTGGCTTTCCCCAAAGAGCTATGGAGAGGACACTATGGCCTTTTTCTCCTCCTTTTGACTAGAGATCAAATCTGCTGTAGCACTGAACAAAGTTCGCTAGTTAAGTACCTGCCACTATGACCGCTTGACCATGGTTTATGTTGTACATAAATGTCAGGTCCTGGATCAGATTTTGATTTGTTCAGCAGAAATTAAATAAAGGGAGTCGATTGCTATTGTATTTTTCTTCCTGCTTTCTATGTCTTCTATGGTTTAGTCCAGTAAAATGTCCAGTAATCTAGTAATTTAACCTAGTGAACTAAGTTAGATCTAAAACTCCTGGCTGATGGGGCTGGAATTAAACAGAAAATAAGTTTTTCAAGCTAGTTAATTATTTGTTTATTATTAGTTACTCCACTATTAATTTATATATTTTAAAGAATGCAGCACTGGTTTTCTGGTTTTACCTGTCCACACTGGCATGTGACATTTTTGCATTGTGGTGATCTATATGCAGTTAAAGCAACTACAGATTCTGCTTACTTAAGTCTGTATTTGGAATGTATACATGTAAAACTATATAAAAAATTCAACAAAATATCAAAGCTATGTCTTTTTATAAAGAAAATTAGCATTATCAACTTGCACACACCTTGAATTGCAATGTGTCGGGATGGAACATTTGTAATGGCAGACTGCAATGACTGTAGTAAACATTTTCAGACCAGTTAAGAGACGTACATCACAAAAGCTTGCTACATTAGGAAGAGTGATGCACTGAAGTCAGAGTTTTATTTGTCTGGAAAAATAAATACATTTATTTACATAAATGAATGTGCTTGTGTGTACGTACAGCTAGAGGAAGATCTGAAATGCCGCGTGGAAACTTGGGAAAAAGATCAAGGCTCCCCATTCCTGATGAGAGGAGAGAGAGTGATGGAGTACATTTCTAAACAGTGGGAAGAGCATCGTTCACAGAAAGACAAGGAAAAGAATGATCGTGTGAGTGTTTTTGATAGTTAGCAAAGACACTGCAGCTCCTATGATAATTTTAATAACAAGGTGCTTAAACCTTTTCTGAATTACAGATATCTAAGAAAGCAGACAGCACACAGTTTAAAACCCCGAGTAAGAGACCTCATGGAGCAGCCAACAGCACCGTGACGCCCAGCAAGATCCGCAAGGTGCTACAAACTCTAAACTAAATGTTGGCATAATGCTGGGTTTTGTTTGAAGTTGGTTTTTAACCTTTTAACCTTTTTCAAATCTTGTTAGACTCCTAATCAGCCCTCTCTGCGCTCCACCACATTGAGCAGCACATCCAGCAGTGTGTCCAGCACGTTTCTGTGTGTCCCCGGCAAGCCTCCACTCTCAGCCAAAGTAATAATGCATGCTCACATTTATTTCCATATTGTCCACGTTCGTGTTAACTGATGTTGCCAGGCAATCATATTCATGGATGCACTAATACTGCAGTCTGATGCTCATTTACTGCTGGTAAACCTAATGCAATTTCTTGTGCTAATGGAATGATATACAACCTGAATATACACTATGGCCAGAAGTAAATGGACTCCTGACTGCCACATCTGTATGGATCGTCCTCATTCTGTTGCAACAAAGTGAAGTCTAATGGTTTAAAATGTCTTTTCCAATACTGGAGGCTAGTGGGCTAATTTAAATAGGTTCCAGCATGAAAGTTTTGCTGTGAACAAAGTAAGGTCCATGCAGACATATTTTAAAGGCTGGAGTGAAGGAATTTAAGTGGTCTGCACAGAGCTCTGACCCTTGACCCCAGTGAACCAATGAACAATTTTAGAATGAATTGGAACACCACCTGCAACCCGGGTTCTCCGGTCCCAGCTTGTGGCTGAACTCCATAGTCATACTAAAAAATCTAGTAGAAAACCTTCTCAAAAGAGTGAAGGTGGGTACAGCAGAAAAGGCAAGGTCAACTTTGGAATGGGATCTTTAGCAAAGTCATAAATCGGTCAGTTGTCATCAAACCATTGGTCATTATAATGCATTTTACAATTTCTAATCAAAGCAGACTGCACAGTGCTATTCAAATATTAATAGAAGGAACTACAGCATCTTACAACAAAAAGGGACCTTGTTAAACATCTTAATCCATTTAATAGAAGACTGGCATCACAGATTATGGTTATTAAAAATGCGAGGTGCCATGCATTTCGAGCACAGAGCAGTAAAGGGAGCATGCAGTTTACCTTTTGCTAGTGAGAAAAGAGCACTTAGTTTTGTACAGCATTTGTCTGGGTGCAAATTACAACTCAAACTTTTTGCAGATCAGCCCACATTTGTGCATTTTGACGTTAGCTGCTGCTATGAAATTTCACTCAAAAATATGTAAAAGGACAGACTTTTGCCAAACTCTTGGCTCTGGTTGTGGCATTGTCAGGAGTCAAACTTGCAAACACCTAATGATGAGGTGATTGCTTTCTGTTGCACCATTCAGGAGCCTAAATAAAGTATGTTTTAAGGGCATTATGTTGAAATGATACATCAATTGGGGAAGTTAAATTAAACCAAAGCTAAATTGGTCAAAATGCTTCCCCATGCTCCCAGAACCACGATTTATCAAGCACAGTCCTGCAATTTGCCATCCATGGAATAAAAACTGCATGTGACAGATGTTGCTGAGTCTAGACCTAACCAACTGAAGCAACCCCAGACTGTAACATTCCTACAGAGGATTGTACAGGAAGCTCTATGCATGATGGGTACATCTTAACATGACATGGCCATCACGCTGGTATAGAGACTACACAGCTGTTTAGTCCTAATCCTGTGAGTTCTAGTCTTATCGTGTTTGTGGAAATAGCCTTTTTTTTTTTTTTTGCTGTCAGCTTTTATGATGCAAGCAGGCATTGGCTTTTCCTTTCCAAACCATTTTTTCCACTAGAGGGCGCAATTGCCTAAAAGTTTGAGGTTTAAAAACTTGTCAAGATTCATCACTTGTAAATGCCTAAAGACCTTTCTGCAATTATGCACCACCTCATTTTGTTTTCCACTTGTTTCTTTTTTTTTCTTGGTTACTTTAGCAGAGGGTTAAAACTTTCGAGACTAGCTCAGCCACTCGGACACCACTTCAGGAGTTCAACAGTGATAATAAGCTCACCTCTATCACCTACTCCGACTTTACCGTGAGTAAAAATTACACTTTTATCAGACTAAAGCACAGAGTTGTAAAAAGAGCTGTGACATCACTGTTGTTGCCAGTATGTGTGTGAAATATGATACAAATAGCATGTTGTAATATTTATATTTGCTAACAAACTGTCAAATTTTTTGCTAGTTTTTTTTTTAGTATTATTATTATAAACATCAATAAAATTGTAAATATCCCTCCAAAAAATGTTACTGCTGGATAAATGATTCCATCCATGCTGACATCCTATACTAGTCTTGTGTTCATCCCATTAAACACTGACTAAATTCTCCTTAAAATTGGACTTTTTGCTGTTAAATTGCTTAAAATTTCCTTTAAAAATACCTGGTTTAATCAGGGTGTGTACAGAATCTAAAAAAAAAAACACTAAGTGTGAAAGCATCTTGATAAAAGTATTTACTATGCAGTCTGTGACATTAGACAGTAGTGTAATTTTTTTAATTTTTTTTTTTTATGTTTTGGCTCTGCTGCAGTGAGGTAGAATTGAACCAGCTGTAAAGTGAACAATATGAGCTGTAATTTGAGGATAATTTCATCTAACCTCCCCCCCCCTTGCTGTTGCTCAGTCAGACTCAGCCATCGTATCACTTCTTGGTTGTTTCCTTTAGTGCGGTAAAACCAAGCTTAGCATGACTCAAGGAAACATACTGAGCGATTTACCAACTGCAGTATCTGGGAGGATCTTCTTTGAGAATGTGTTTGTGCATTTTTAACATTATAATACAAGTCCTGCATTTTTCTTCCCACAGAATGAGTTATCGAGAAAGGCCGATGCTGTTCTAAACTCCACTGTGAAAGATGTGCTGTAATTCACCTTCAAAATGTCTTTCATTTTAGGTCAAACTCTCAGGTGCAGCTATTATCTTTAAGACTTTATTCCTCAAGGCATTTATTTTTCTTAGATGTTTGTATTTACATTTAAACCATATTTTAAAGTGCTTTCCCTTTTACATTTTACATATTTCTTATTTTCTATCAACTTTCCATACTCTTATAGAGACATGTGATATATTCTATTCATTTGCCCTATTTTACATACTTTTAAGCTAAGCACCTTAAAAGTACGTGTGTGTGTGTGTGTGTGTGTGTGTGTGTGTGTGTGTGTGTGTGTGTCTAGATAAATTATATCTGTGTGTATTTTTTTTTTCTTAACAGCCAAATAAATGTGTACTTTTGTGTTTTTACTTATCTGCCAATTCTGTGATGTGCATCTCCATTAAACTAAGGTGTGTGTACACTGCAGGATTTCTATCTCACAAAAAAAGCAGGGGACATTAATGCAAAGTAATAGTTGATCTTTTGAAATCTGTTGCCAGGATGTAACTGCAGAATGGGTAAGTTTTTCTTAATCTGCATTAGCCAGCAGAACCATACAACACAAAACTATTAAAATCTGAGGGCTGTGATTGAATCATTGCCACTTACCGCTTCCTCTATATTGTGTAAGGCAAAGAAGGGAGTTTATTTTTTTGGGGTTTTTTTTCTGTCTTGCTTTCTCCCCTTTTACAACCGCCTGATTCCGCTTGATTAGACAGTTTATTTTTAATAACAGCAGCTATGACTGTAATGCAGCTGTTTATGTTAATGCACTCATTCACAGAGACTTCATATAAACATGTTTAGTAATCATAAATATTCTTTTCTACCAGCAAATGTTTGTGGAAGGTGTCTATCTTTAACAATCACAATTTTTTTTGTTAAATATTTCATGATGCTTTAAGTCTTCCTTATGCCAAACTGTGCTTTTTAGACCTTTTTAATTACCTGTAAGATGCTCTGCATTGTTTACGTTTGTTACCCTCTACATCACACTTGACTTTTTATTTTTATTTTTATATTTGTGTGTTGAACTTTCTTCCAGCTGTCCAGATTACAAAATAGAAAGTAAAAGTATGTTTTAATAATAAAGTAAATTTTCTTCTGTAAAGAAACTGCTGCAATTGATTTTTTTTTTAAAATAAATACAATACCGAGTACAAGTAATTAATTTTTCCTGCTTTTTTTTTTTTTTAAACAATATCAACTCATTTTAACAATATTCAACACAAAAAACATACCAGAGAATACAATAAGGTTCAATACGAAATGTCACACAGTGACAAATGTCATTGCTCCTTGTGTCTGAAGCCAAAACTGTACATAAAAAAATAATTTAAGGAGGAATTTGGATCTACCACACACTGATCTTTAGTGTGTTGATGGGAAAGGTTTGCTTTAAAACAGTTTGGTCAGAGTTGTACACTATTCCTCTTACCCAAAGTGGGGTTAAGACATGGTCATTGGTGTCCAAAATTTTAAATTTGGACTGGAGCTAAAAGATTAAACTGCTTTCACACTAGGTGTTTTTTCCTTCCTGCTGTGATGCTAGCTAGGTTGGAAGCTCTTTGCTATGGTTACAGTACACGTATTGAATGGCAAATTTTTTTTAGCATTTTTTCTAAAGGGGAGAAGAAAGCCAGGTGTAAAAGCAGACTTGTTTACATAAAGGACGCTTGTTGATCTGAGATTAGTGCTCTAAATGCATTACTAATTTATTGACTTAATCATGAACGTCTGACGCTAAAAGGTCTATGTTTGGGGTATGAGGAAAATTGTGTACATTTTTCTTTAAGTAATTTCAGTTCAAGCCACATGTCTCACTCTGATACTGTACAATGAGAAATTCACTTGTAATCATTTCCCAACAATTACACCCTGACAGTGTCGGTTCTATAACAGAGAAATGGAGAAGACTCCTCGTGGCTTCTGTGAAATTATATCTGGTCAAGATATGCTGCTTTTCTTTGCAGCATCCACTATTGTTTTTTTTTCCTTCATGTAGTTATGTTCACTCACATGATGTCACAGCTAAACATCTCTCATATGCTGTTATACTTGGCCTACCCTTTACCAACACCTGGGCAAAGTGTGTAAGATGCTCCTTCATATTCATTGTAATGATTCAACTGCCAAGTTTGTCACTGAAGGTAAAAATCCATGTGTATTAGGGCACTGAAGGATCTCTGGCTTAGCTAAAGTAGCGATATCTTCCACTTATAGATGCTGGTTTGTAGAAACGGGTTGCTTCCATCTGTAAGTTTGTATTGTCTTTGTTACAAAATGCCAGCAGAATCCTGAGATTCCTGTTCACTGGAAAGGATTCGTTTGCCGGTATCACTGTAGCTTCCATTTGGAAGAAATGACAACCTGTGGAGGGACAACACATTTCTAACATTAGCACTAGTGTTACAGGTATAAACATGCTTGTGTCAAGGATGCACAATGAACATTGAATGATGAATATAACATGCACTTATGAAAGGGTTATGAACAATAAGGGTCTGTCTGCAGATTGCCTTTAAAAGTATGATATTGATATATGATATGATCATATCAAATGATATTCAACATTAACATGAGCTAATGAGGAGCTGACAATTTTTAAGAGAATGTTTTTTTAATAACACTAGTAAATATAACATTCATAAACCCCCCCCTACTAACCCTAGCTACAGCTCACTACTGCTAGCAATTTTGAGAACCAATGATGTCTTAGCAATGCTCTGAATACGTTAGCTAGTGTATTCAGCTAGCTAGTGTAGGTAATATATAGTGGAGCCAAAAAAAATTATATGCAATTCAATAATTATCTATGATCTTTTTATTGCAACAATGTGTAGTATTATGTTAACTCTAAAGATGTCAATAGGTGCACCATCATTGATGCTATCATGTAACAGTCAAAAGAGGGATACATATTTTCCATTTTGAAGTGTGTATATATATATATATATATATATATATATATATTTAGGCACCTCTGTATATTATGAACATTTGCAATTTCTGAAAAAAATATAGCTAGTATTACTAGTGAACAAGTATTTGCCGCCTCTTCCTGAAAAAGTAGAGTTTTTTTCCCTTAATAAATGAAATCATCATTTAAAAACTGCATTTTGTATTTACTCAGGTTATTTTTGTGTAATATTAAACTTTGTTTGATGATCGCTATCATTTCAGTGTGACAAATATGCAAAAAAAAGCACTGTATTCAAGTAGAAATCTAATCGTAAGCTGATGTTGATTAGCTGACAATTAGCATACTGTAAGCAATATATACAGTATATATGAACATTTCATAACATGACATTAAAGCTCCCTTTGAAATCCTGTCAAGATGGGGGATGTCAGCTTTCTAGCATAAGGATCATAAATATATATTAAACATGTCTTCTTAAATATCTGATCATAGTTAGCTCATGTTAGCTGTCGAGCATCAGCTAAAAATACTATTTTTAAAAAATGATAATAATCCACAGATGAGTCCATTGCCAATAACTGAAAATACAAAAAACATGAATAGCGATTATTATAAAATCATGCAAGGAACAACATTTTTATTTATAAGAGGCAGCTCATGGATGAACAACAGGGAACTTTTGATGGAACATGATTTCTCAGTTACCTACAGGTAAATTTAAAGGTGACAAATGATCTCTTACATTGTTCTCCAGCTGATACTGATACTGCATAGTGACTGAGAAATCTTTATTTAAGATCCACAGAAGCATTAAACACAATGAATTTTGCCACAACATGGACAGAATCTTGAGAAATACCTATTATTATGGGCCTGCCCATTGAATCTGTATGGAAGGAGCTCCGGCAGAACTGGAGATGGCATCTCGATAAGTGTGCTCCTGATAAGTACATGAAATATAGAAGGTAAGTCTGATTACTTTACCACCAGGGTTAACTCTGGTCCATACCTCAGCTTTACATACTCTGGGCTGTATTTAACATTTTACATATTCTCAAGGAGGGTAGGGGTAGCTCACTGGTTAAGGTACTGGATTACAGTTCAGAAGTTCCCAGGTTCAAATACCACAAATATCAATTTGTCCCTGTTGGGCCCTTGAGCAAGGCCCTTAATCCTTAGATGTATAATGAGATTAAAAAAAAGTAAGTTGGTCTGGATGAGGGTGTCTGCCTAATGTATTATGACTGAATGCTCAATATTTTAAACAAACATGTCCCAAGTTGTTGTGTGGATTAGTTGGTGTACTGTGGTGACCCCTTGATGGGAGCAGACCAAAGATTTGAAAAATATATATTGAAAAGATATAAAAAATAAAAAATTCCTTGTATGCATGTACTGTATATATATATATATATATATATATATATATATATAGTGAGGTCAATAAGTGTTTGATTTTCAGCATAGGTGCATTTCCACAGTGAGAGACAGAATCTAAAAAGAAAAATCCGGAAATCACATTGTATGATTT
>JAQMYJ010000011.1:13805669-13838968 GCA_030014305.1 Clarias laeviceps | reverse complement strand
ATCTGTCGGGATTTATTTTTACTTTTTTTTAAAGGTAAAGTGCAGGTTAATTTTTTTATTTTTACTTAATATTTTGTGTTAATAAATTTTATGTATTTATTTTTTTGGGGCTGTGGAACGAATGATTTTAATTTTCATTATTTCTTATGGGAAAATTCAATTTGGTTTATGAGTGTTTTGAAATACGAGCCGCTCCCGGAACGAATTATGCTCATAATCCAAGGTTCCACTGTATAAGGAATGTGCATATGCTTGTCAAGTCAGTCTGCTCTTGAAGATGCTTGAGTTTGCCACTTAAGCATTTGAGCACAGCTCAGGTGGATTTTATTGTTGCAATTAATTCTGCTTACTTCATCCAGATCTACAAAGTTTGTGTTTGTACTGTGATTCTATTATTTATTGATATACACTGATATTGCTTGTTTAAAGTTTAACTATGCAGTATTAACATATATGTGGAGGACCTAAAAAATCCCCGACACCTTGCCAAAGTTTAATAGAGAATGTGAGGTCTACAGTATATCACATCAATTTTTTATCCTCTCTGAAATGATCTCATGATGGAAGAGGAGTTTGAATGCTTAAAACTTAAAATTGCAGGTTACTGAACTATTCGGAACCCAAATCCAAATGTTTTTGCCGTCCAATATTTAACTGTAAATATTGCTGTTCAAAATTTTACTGTATCCTGTATGATATCTTCTGAAGCGGCAATGAATCTTAAACCCTGAGTCTTTGGAAACTTTGTTCACAATATTCCCTACACCTGTTAGGCATAATTAAACGATTGCACTTTTAAAAGTGACATTTTTGGCCATTTCCTGAAGAACATAGCTTAGCTGACTTAACAGGGCAAATACTCACAGCTCAAAGAGAAACAGGACATTGACTTATAATAAAACACTTGCTGCAGTTGTTCTTTCAGCTTCTCCCATTGCAGGGTTTCCACAGCAGACCATTCAATCTGCACTTACAACTTGGCACAAGTTTTATGCCAGATGCCCTTTTCCTCACACTACCCTCCCATTTCCCTCCAGGCTTGGGACCGGCACTAAGAATGCCCTGCATCTAGTGAAGGGGTTTGAGCATTGGCTGGGAATTAAATCAAGGCCTTCCGAATGGCAGGTGGGAAGCCTACCAATGGGTGACCAATGCCTAAAACACTTTCTGGAGTTGGTATTAGAAATCATCCTATATTGACAGTGTATCCTGCATATCTTCACTAATTACCACAAATAGCAGTGGAAAAAATTTTAGAGGTTATAGATTAGTGCTTAAGCTGTCACATAGAAATGAAAAATGCCAGAGTTACCATCAGGTCAGCAAGTATTTCAGGAAGGCATTTCAGGCTGTTCACATGAGCCTTTACTATAATAAGACTTTGTCAGATAAGATCAGTAATCCAGCATGGCTCTGCTCTCTCTTTATGAGGTACATTATGCTCATCGTGTTCAGTAATACCTCCCATATGTCCAAACAGATTCTCATGACGTTCTGTGTTTTGAGATGCATTTACCAAAAGCCAGACCCTCCTCTGACTCAGGCTTCAAATCGTTGGCTAATATTAACTGTGTTTCAACTAAACTTGAGAGTAATGCATTTTTTTTTCCCATGAATAAAATCATCTCTAGTTTTCTGCACCACTTTAGACTCACATTTCTATCTATACCTATAATACAATTCAGTAAAACTAAGAATTCAAATAAAATCTATGTACTCTTTAAAATGTTAATGATAGTAATCCAAATTCACAGCTTTATTCCATTATATCTATCTGATGTCCTCAATCACAGGATTACCACATGCTCAGGAGTAGAAATATACAGTATGCACCCCATGTATTGTGTTAAAATCTTGAATGTAGAATGTAAATGTGAGAAGAAAATCTATTCTTAGATTGATCTTGATTCTTTCTTTATACACACTGCATCAACACACAACTCTATATAATACGGCTGCATTATTTGTCTAAGATTGATAAATGAGCCAGGTTTGATTCCCATCTCTGTGTGCATGGAGTTTGCATGTTCTCCTCGTGCTTGTTGGGTTTTCTCTGGGTACTCAGGTTTCCTCCCACAGTCCAAAGACCTGTAGATTTGGCTAATTGGCGTTCCCAAATTGGCCGTAGTGTGTGAGTGTGTGTATGTGTGTATGCCCTGTGATGAATTGGCATCCTGTCCAGGGTGTACCCCACCTCGTGCCCTGGATAGTCTCCTGGGATAGGCTCCAGGGCCCCCGCGACCCTGAATACAAGATAAAGCAGTATAGACGATGAGTGAGTGAGTGAATGATAAATGAGCTGTTATTATCGAAATACTAAAATATTAAAACAAGTTAATTTTTAACTAGAATACTATGAGAATTGCATGTATATGAAATAAATTAACTAATAAGAAGGAAAACACTGAAAGAGCTTTTTAACTTCTCCTCTTTCCCTCTTGCTCCCCCAAAATAGCCCTGATGCATCAGCGCATAGACTCAAATTATCATATTACTTCTGCTGGCTTGCCTTCATTCCATAGTTCATCATGGTGCCATCAGTTCCCCGGGGAGGTGAAAGAAAATGAGTTCCTTCAGATATGGCTTCTTCCACTGCTCCAGTTTTGAACATCAAGTGGATAGGTGTCAGTATTGGCACTCTGACTCATCTGTGGCTAAGCAGCCCCATACACAGCAAGTTGCTATAGACCTTTCTATCACAGCCAGCATTAACCTTTTCAGCAAAATTTATAGTAGCCCATGTGAGATCAGCCTGCACAGGCTAGCCCTCACTCCCCACTTGCATCAATACAGGCCATGGGACATGAACCTGTGGCCATCCTTCCTTGGACCACTTTTGATAGGCACTAACCATGGTACACTGGGAACACCCCAAAAAAATGGCAATTTTAGAAATTCTTTGACCCAGTCATCTAGCCATTACCATTTAGCCCTTGTTAAAGTGGCTCAGATCTTTACTCTACACAGCCACACATGTAGCTTTGGGCTTTTTAATTTAAGCATGTTCAGCTTTGTAAGCTAAGACTAGCTGTTGCCGTCAGAGCAAATGTATTTACTGCATTCACATGCTCATCGGATGGTCTCATTTCCCTAGTTATCTGAAATTTGAAAACAACATGCGCACTCGAATTACTACAAACCATAGTGGAATTTGTATTGTTAGAGATTTTCGACTCGTGTTCACATACAGAGGACAACTATTTAAATCGATTGCTCAGGCAATGAAGTGGCACCGAAGTGAGGCACCAAAATCAGCGTTCTGATCCAGTTTAGTACATACCGGTTATATAAATCGGTGCCATATTGGCCAGGATTTGGTACCCAACCCTAATTATTTTTGTAATCAATAGTGATAACAAGGCAAAATAAATAGTGATAACAAGGCAAAGGATGCTTTATAAAACAACACAAAATCTTAAAAGTTCAAATAAGGCCATGATCTAGTTTACTCTTAATAATGAATGATGGGAAGTATATTTTTCATTACACTTGAACCAAATAGGATATTGATTGAAATTAAAACAGTCCACCATATGCAATAATGACTTACAATGTCCACAACTTTAAAAGCTGAAGACATATAATTGCTTCAGAGCAGAACTTGAATGCACTATTAAGTCCACATCCTTCACTACTGAGTGGCCTCGGATCAATTAGTCTACCCACAGGTACGGCTCCAACAGACATACAGAACCACCCAGCTGCCAACATCAGTACATCCCTATGCTTTTAAAGCCATTAAGTTTAAGAGCTGCAGTTAGTGTATGCTGGCTGCTCTACACTCTTTATTACTGATACAAACAACACAGTTCATCTGCACTATATGTCATTTTCATGGTAAACATGTGTTTTACCCTTAAACACAGCTGCTATTGCTTATGGCAATTATGGTTCTCACAATGTCCAATAACCTTTTACTGTTTTTCCAATTTTGTTTCTTCACATTCAATTCAAACCGGGCCTTTTGATTGTGCAGAATAACAACACAGTTATAATTCTTTTGATTGTGTAAAGCTGCTTTGAGACAATGTAAATTGTTAAAAGTGCTATACAAATAAAGTAAATTGAATTGAAAGTTATGAGTAAGAATGATCTTTATTTCTCTATTGAAATACTGGCTACACTAATGCACATATCCCACAAACAATCATTTGCACAATTTGCACACCCACTGCAGCATTGCACACTCACTGCGGACCTATTCAAACATACTGCAGACTTTTTCAGAATTTGCAGATTCTTTGCAGACTTTTGCAGAATTTGCACAATCCGTGGACTGTTTACAGTATATATTTACATATTTTCATATTCAGCTTTTATCTATTCTTTTGTATACCTATATTTATTAGTTTAAATTTTTTTCGTGGCATTCATTGGGGACAGCAAAGAAAGAATTTAATTGTACAGGGAAAACATGTTTCTTTACTGTGTATACGACAATAAAACTTGAAAATTTTTAAAGGTAGAAAGTTTTCTCAGTACACCGGAGCCATGTTTGGACAGCGCACTTCACATCTGAAAAGCTGGCCTACCAGGAACTCCTTTAATGGCCCAAACATGTGGAAATCGCTAGGCGCGAGATCAGGACTGTACGAGGGATGTGGCAATAACTCCCAGGCAAATTATGTAATGTGCAAGGGGTGTTTATGAATGATTGTACAGTTCCCACAGACAGATGTGTCTTTTCTGCAAGTTGGAGACAAGTTATTCATCAAATTTGAAAGGACCAGACGTTCCACTCACTCAATGTTCATGGGAAAAGACTGCAGTGGGCACTGAGCCCCCTTGGCCAGGATTATCATCCATGGATGTACAGCCCACAGCCCAATTGAGCATTCAATGGCATTAATGGTATAAAATATAAGAAACTCCAGATGTTTAAAGTAATTGTAAATTCTGTAACAAAAAAAAACACAACACTTTTTTTCTGGTTCGAAAAACGAAACAGTTGGCAGTCTGATAACACAACGGTTAGTAAACTTGCCTATGCATGTAAAGGGAAACAGTGAGTAAGAACCCAGTGCTCTATGTGTGCACTCTACCAGTGGTAATAAGGCACTCATGCATGAATATAATGACTGTTCCTGTTGACACGTTCCACTCTGACCTTCATGTTGTTCTGCTTTAATGATAAGAGGACTTTATATAGCACAACATAAAGGGTATGCACAAGGTAGAGCGCAAAAAGGTTAGACCTGATGCATTTTTGGGAAATTCAACTGATACCACAACAGATTACGAACAGTCTTATTAGAGCTTGGTTAATCTCATTTTCAGAAATTTCAATACACTCAATACATATTATTGCCACTGCATTGAAAATAGTAAGTGCATTACAATGACTGCTTCACCTTTAACCTTTAAATAGAAGGCAATTACTGTCGTTCCTTAATCCTTGACCTTCTGTCTCTTAATACGTGTTCCAGGAATTGTTTAAAGCCCATCATCTTCAGAGGCAGCTCGGGCACTGGTGGCTCAGTGGTAGGTGTTTCACCTGCTATGCGGAAGGCCCGGGTTCGATTCCCAGCCAGTGCCCAAACCCCAGCCACTGGATGCAGTGCCGGTCCCAAGCCCGGATAAAATGGAAGGGTTGCATCAGGAAGGGCATCCGGCGTAAAACGTGTGCCAAGTTATAGTGCGGACTGGGTATTCCGCTGTGGCGACCCCTTGTCGGGAGCAGCCGAAAGACCAACAACAATCTTCAGAGGCAGCTCATTTACTAGACAGAAGTATTTATCATTGTACTGTAGTTATAAGTCTGTAGAATGATGATTTTTACCGCACTGATTATGAATGCTTCAGCTAACAGCTTTTGAGGGAGAAACACACATAAAATGTGAAATCCATATAAAAGTCGGGACACCTGTGAGAGGTGTTATATAAGACAAGACAAAGCTAGAAACAGAATATTAGAAACTACATATTGTGCAACCAGAAAAATAGGGACAAGCCAATTTTCAAAGTCAATGACTAAGAAAATAATACAGAAATAATAATACTTTATGGTGAAACTTTGATCAAGTCTTGGGCAAAATAAGTGCCTATAAGTAGCACCGTCATTTAATAATTTAGCTATTAAAAAAAAAACAGTTTTAAAGGCCTACACTATTTTTAAATGTTGCAGATGTATGAAAAAAGCATAACTGTTGTACTGTGTGTTAGTGTTAATGCCTTTTTGATTAACGCCTTTTTGACAGTACAACAGTACGCGCCTAAGCAAATGTTAGTTGCTCCCTCCTATAATAATATGATCATGAATAAATTTGACACATATTAGAAAAGATGTTGGCGTTAATACATTCTCCTTTGAAATGTTTGCAAGAATGCTTACAATCCACTGACAAATATTTATTTCACACCACTGCTATGCACAGAATGACATCATTGGCTATCAATTTTGCTAATATGTAATTAAGTCCCAGGGCTTGAACTCACCATTTTCACCAACAAACTACTAAAGTCAGACCTAAAAATATTTTTGGCAGCTAAACCCTTTCGTGAGCCCGCTGAGCACACAAGGCCTGGGATGTCCACAAGAACTAGGGAATATGGGTGGACAAAAATGCGCAGCGCCTCGTGTATCTTGCATAAATAAATCTACTTAAATCTCATTTTGATATGGTGATCAAATCAGACTGTGGCCTGTAGTGTGTCTGAATGTGTAAAAACATCTCGAACATCTGTGCTAAATAGAAGCCAATCCCCAAGGATATGAGATCCATTTCTGAACCTCAAGTTCCCATGTACGTAACTCGCTCATTTCGTGGTCCATTCTGTGCACATGTTGTAAACATAAGGACATAAAAATCAGTCTGGTGGCAAAACAGGAAATAGAAATACTGACCTGCTTTTCAGTACACTTCACACAAATCACAGTTTCGCCAGATCTTCTAGTAATTATCCCTGACATTTTTGGCAGAGCTGTTCTTTTACATCTAACTCCATCCCAACACCATGAGGACAGACACCATCATATCATTTTACAGTTGACAGATTGATGGACACAGCTGACAAATCCCTGACCCCTCTCTGTAAAATCTGAGAGATTTTCAATTACACACACAGGTTCTCAAAGTGAGTCTGTGATTACAAAAATTATTGTTATTGGGTGTAAATCACAGCCTGATATTATGCCATAGTTCTTATATTTACCAGATTTTACGCTCAGTCCTTTAGACTATAGTTTGCTGTTTGGCTTTGGCTAAATTTGTATTTTAGACATTGTACAAGTATCCAATTTATAAATGCATTTTTACGATCAGTTAAGCAAAATCATGTACAATGACTCAAAAACTAAACTGCAATTAAATTGTTGTTATTGGATCTTAGATATTCACTGCAAAATCACACCAATGGCACTTTTTGCCGAAGCATGTTTTCCCAGCTTCGACATTGCCAGTTTGAGCCTCAACTTTGCTTCATGTATAGGGTGGGTTTCCTCTAAATTCTGTGATTTCCTTCTACTGCTAAAAACAAAAAATATGCTAGCAAGCAGACAATAAATTGTCGCTAGGTGTGAATTTGTAAATATGTGTGGTACCCTTTTATGACCTGGAATCTCATTCAAGGTGTATTTCTACCTCTCACCCATTGTTCACAGGACAATCTCTGGTGTCAGAGATTCATTTCATATTGTTACAGTTAGCACATTTGTTTGAATATATTTCTGCCCTGTCACAGCCTTGGCATAGTAAAAAAATGTTAAGCTAAAGCATTAACATGTGCCTCCTTGCTTGTTTTGCTTAAACTTTGTGCAGTTAAGGGAATGGCCGTCTCGTGGTTCAGGTTTTATTTGAATGATTGTTATCAGCTTGGTGTAAATGATGATTTCTCTAAACATACTAAAGCAAGGTTTGGTGTTCCACAAGGCTCCGTTTTAGGCACCTACATTTTTTTTCTCTAAATTGTAATAATAATACTTCCTCTGCGTGATATCATTTAAAAACATGATTTTAGTTTCCAGTGTTGTGCCGATGAAACTGCTGTATGTTTCAGCAAAACCAGATTAGGGACACAAGCTCAAAAAAGTTGATCAATGAGCAAAAGTCATAAGTCACTGAATGCTTATTAAATTGCTTCTACTTAATTCTGACAAGAAAGAAGAACTGGTACTAGGACCACATGCAGCTAGAAGTAAGCTTTCTGATCACAAAGACCTTGTGTGTTTATTGACTCCAATGCAGCAGCCACAGTCTTTACTAGAACCAAAAGATGCATCTACGTTACTTCTAACTTTTCCCACAATGCATTGCCTCATAGTAAAACTGACTATAAAATACTGTGATTGACCTATAAAGCTCTGAATGGTTACATACTACAGAAATTGAGTAAATATTTGGTCTATAAGGATCCACCATGCATGTGTGGTTCATAAGGTGCAGGCTGTTTTTTAATACTTTGAATAAAGAATAAGACTTAAATTAACCTATAGCAGGTAACCTCCACAGTTAGGGTAGATTACATCTTCACATGACAGTTTTTTGTAAACTGAGATGTTTTGATGTCATCACCAGTTGATAATTTAAAACTTAATGCCAAGTGTTAATACAGTTAGCACTTTAATAGTGTCCAGTTATAGAAGATAAACCACACTGACTGTTGTTACTGAGAAACGGAAGGGTTCCTGTTTAAGTCTGGTTCCTGTTAAGGTTGTATAAGAGAGTTTTTCCTTGCCATTGTTGCCTTTGGCTTGCTCATTAGAAATGGATTTAAAAATTGTATTACATTTTTCTATCTGTATTACTGTGAGCATATTTGTGACAAAGTTCAAAGTTAAACTTTGTAAACTGAATTGACCTGAATTGGGTTGAATTGAATTTCACTATTTCTGTGCAAAGAGGGCTTGAAAGGTAAAATGTTTGAACGGAACATGTAATTTTTTCCGACTGTGTTTTTATGACCCCGGTTTCCATAATACTGCCAGTTTGAATAAACAGTCAGGCTATGAAATACAGCAAGACTTTAAAAAAAAATCACTGGAATTTAACGGGACAACTCAAGTTTCTGTCTGATCTGGCCTAAGTGTTTTTTCCCCAAACATGCTGAAACATGTGCTGTCAAAACAAATCATAAATTGTGCATTCACTTAAAATTGTTATCAGTTAATATGATGAGTAGACTTTACCCTGGTAAAACTACAATATTTATTGCTCCAGAGACCTGTCCCGGTACTGGACAAAAATAGAAACAACAATTTTAGTCATGGATCAAGCGGGATTCCTTCGAACAATCAGTTCTAGCTGAGACACGCTTTTATTAACCACCCTGTCGTTGATTATTTTCCATTAACAGCATGGCTGTTAATTACTTATTTATTTCATCTATACTTATGCAGACATGAATACATGAAATGCACATATGAAATCGAAATCATCAGTATTATGACTATATTTTAAAAAACACCTGTGATATACGGCTGACATGACGCACATTTATGGTTTTATGATGAAAGCGTGCATTTGTCCAAGAAAATAAGAAATCAGACACAAGACACATCATTCCAACAGATATGACTACTCCACACAAACCCAGGTGTTAAATAGTTTACAGAGTAGTGGAAGAGTGTATATTTTATAATGCTATTCTTATCTGAATGCTCAAATTTGCTATGCGGATGATTGTTTTTTTTTTTCAAGTAGTTGGCATTGCCTGGAGATCTTCCTTGTATGTAACAATGTTTGTATTGCAGGTTGCTAAAACATAGCAGAGGCTGGCATCAGTCTAAGCTCTAAGAACTGTATTAAGCTGCAGTGAAGGCTTGTAAAAGTGCGCTGTAAAACTAACAGGATGCATTAATGTGCTCCTGTTCAAACCCACTCCCAGTGTCAGAATACCAAGCAACAGGCATAGTGATGGGAATTCCTTCTCCTTTCAGTACGTCAACTCACTAATAAATAACGACTCCCAAAATGGCTCATTGTAATTATACACACAACATCACACCACAAAATTCAACACAATATCTAACCACAAACAAAGCCACAGGCGACATATATGAACAGTTTGTTCATACAAAGACATACATATTTTATTGAATTCATTAACAGCAAACAGGTGTGAGTGTAAATGAATAATAGATAAATTATTGTTTGTAAAGAAAGAAAAAAAGGCTCATATATACAGTATATATAGTATATATACAGTATATATATATATATACCCGTCATATATATATGATTAATTTCTCAATGATCTAACAGGGGACAATTTAATGACACAACTTATTCATAAACTACATACGTGTCGAAAAAAATTGCTATTAATTAGTTATAAACATCACCAAAATCACTCTCACTCACTCATCTTCTATACCGCTTTATTCTGTATTCAGGGTCACAGGGACCTGGAGCTTATCCCAGGAGGCTTAGGCCACGATCCAATCCAGGGCACACACACACACACACACACACACTCACACACTCATTCACACACTACGGGCAATTTGGGAACGCCAATTAGCCTAACCTGCATATCTTTGGACTGTGGGAGGACAAGCATGGAGAAAATGCAAACTCCATGCACACAGAGAGGGGAATCAGACCCGGACCCTGGAGGTGCAAGGCCACAGTGCTAACCACTACACCACCGTGCTGCCTAGCACCAAAATCAATATAATACATTAGAGTAGTAGGTACTTCATCTTACACAGTGAAACAGCATACACAATGGTGGACAAAAGTATTAAGAAAACATATGTCATGTATTAATGTTTCTCCCCGTGCACAAAACAGGTGATGTCACTAATTAGTTCGAGTCTATCTGGCTGAAGAGTTGTGCTAATTAGAATCAGATGGTTAAGTTAATGGATGAAACAAATATGTGGCGGGGCTTGAAGCCGGGTTGATCGTCTGGACAAAAATGGTTAAACTGGGGAATGCTCGAATGAACTGTGAACTCTTTCTCAAGTAAACTGTGGAAAATTTTTGCACATGATCTTCAGGAAGCAATTGAGCAGGCATGGATTAAAACAAGTGATATCGGACTAATGTAGACGTCTTTTGGACTTTGTGCCAAGCCGGATCCAGCAGGGCTTCACACTAAACACTGATAACAGAATAAAAGACGTCATACTAAACACTGATTATTCTGCAGTAATTTAATTGTATAAATAAGTACTTATCTTATTATCTTGTTATTTAAAAAGCTAAGAATGTCATTAAAACACTAAATTTAATTTTTGTCTCAATACTGTATGTTGGCATTTTTATTTCCTAATTGATTAAATACTTTTTTTTTTTAACAGAACATTAACTATTCTAGTAGTTTTGCTAACTTGATGTTGATAAATGAAGTAAAATCACTTCATCTTTATTAATAACATGCATTACACAAAATCCTTCTTGCTGCAGCAAGAAGAGATAACCATGGCACTTTGTTGTTGATACGTATGTGTGGCAACCTGGGAAAGCTCTTCACATTTCCATTCAAATTCAGACATTCGGACATCTACAATGATTTAATTAGCATTAAATTGAAATGTAATAAATGCAATTTACAATGTATTAATAAATATGACCACTTAAGATGAAAAGCAAGTACTCAATTTAATCAAACACATTATGCAAAAGCATCATTGGTCTCTCTTGAGTTAAATTTTAGTCAACTGATTACTATCTGTTCGAACAGGTACTAGATTAAATATGAATGAATTGTTTTTGTTCTGTTGACTATATTACCATTTCTCTAGGTGTAAATGAACATTTGAGTGGTAGAGTATCTCCTCACTAAAAAAAATCCTGGCTGAAAATTACCATTTTTAAAATTTTAATTGATTCACAATTGTATCAACATGAAAAGTACATTTTTACAGTTAACTAACAATATAAGAATAAAACATATGACACTAAACAAACTAATTTTAGCCAGGTGGATCTCGTACTCCTCATTGAATTGCTGTCCTAAAAATATACTGAGGTATTATGGCTATCATATATACAGTTGCAATGTATATAAACAGAAAGCTCGAGGTCACATCCTGTTCACAAACTTTGTCGAAGACTATGCAGCTGCCAAGCAAGAGCGCAGCGTGATCAGCACGACCCTCCCACGGGTGAACCATTAACTAGACGAAACGCAAGAGGACATCTTTATGACGAGCAGTAACAACAACATCTCTAATCTCAAACAGCGCCATAAAACACTTTAGCGCTGTGCCCTATTTCAGGTGCCATGCATGATGCTGATGAGTGTCCTGCCCCGGCCCACCTGCTCTGCATGACTCATTTACTCTTACTTATCTAAGCTGAGAAGTTTACTGTACATGTTAAATAGGAATAAAACAAAATGGTGTGCGCTATTCTGGGATAGCATCAATTGAAACTGGGATACTTGTTACCACCTCAAGATTACAGTAGTTTCTTGTAACAACACATCCTGAACTTCTATACAGTATTTCACTTATGCCTCTTTATTTTTCTTTCGGTCCGAGCACATGCTCATCGTCACATTGGGCGACAGATACTCCCCACCCTGGAGATACTGTATATCCGTCATTTCTATGGCAGTTACTTTAGGGGTCTGGTTGTCAAGTCGACGACCGAATGTCACACACACACTATGGACAATTTGGGAATGCCAATCAGACTAACCTGCATGTCTTTGGACTGTGGTAGGAAACCGGAGCACCTGGAGAAAACTTACCAAGCATGGGCAGAACGTTTAAATTCCAAGCATACAGGACCTAGGTGAGAATCAAACCCTGATGCTGGAGCTGCACGGCCACAGTGCTAACCACTAAGCCACCGTGCCACCTTTATACCAGCAAATAATATGTTTTATCTATTTATAATAGGAAAAGTTACAGCTTGACACTAAAAACTCCATCCACAAATATTAAACAGATTACTCCTCACAGAAAACTTCACCTTATTCACCTTATCAACAATGATCTGTTTATTCTGTTTATTATTAGGATTAGATTATGTGGCACATAATCTATACAATCCTGGGAATAAGATGTTACTATGGAAACACTAACTATATAATAACAAGTGCATTATTATACTATATGGAGTGGCCTGCAGAGATCCCTAAATAAACACACTTGTAATCAAATGCACTTCAGGACGTTTCGCATGACATTAGTGCCAAACCTCTTATGCTTTTGTGCCTGAATGAGCAAATCCTCACAGGCACACTAGAAAATCTAGTGGAAAAGTGGAGGCAACAAAAGGGGGACCAAAATTTATATTAATGTACATGATTGTGGAATGGGATGTCCTGTACTCAAGTGTCCACATACATGAGTTACTATGGTGTGTAAACCTGTGAACTGCAACCAATATTGTTATGCATATTCAATGAACACCAAATCAGAATTCAGAAGATGTTTCACGGATGTTCTACAACATTAAACATAACTACTACATTAAAGTATAAATGAATAAATATGAAAGCCATTCTTTAACATATACTGTACAACACTGCAATAGTAGACAAACTGCTGTGAAATAAGAGGTAGAAAAAAACAGAATGTGGCTGTTACAGGAAAATAATCAACAGTAACTGTGCTTCATCACTTCGTTTTGGTTCATCAATGTTAAATTGATTTCACCTTTTGATTTTGTTTGTTCATTTTAAAGAACTTTAATACATTGTTAAGCTGCCCAACATCGAGATGAAGGAAAAAAAAACTTTTTTGGCTCTGATTCTTTATAAATCATTCTTGGCATTAACAGCATGCACAGGCTTCGGCTTAGACTAAGCAGTAATGCTGGTTGTATCTGGCTTTCACACTACCCCCACATCCAAAGTTCCTCTTGCAGAAGTAAACCTGTGCCAAACTGATGGTGCACCGCTTTCCACTAATCACAAGAAAAGCCCTTGTATTGCTTCACCTCACAGCTTCAGAAGTCTTTGGAGAAAAAGGAGTTCTCAACTGGAATATAAAATACTGTGATTGACACTCCAGGTGGGTGTTGGAAGTCTGGCAGCAGTGGGGTTGATGGCTAAACAAGGAAGCAGAATGGAAATGTGAGTTTTTTTCCCTCTACCTCCTCTGCAGCAGGTTCAATCACCACACTAAAAATAAAGATAGTAAGACAAATAGTCATCACAGCATACTTTTCTAGTGTTACACAGTATCAAGGGTGAATATTAAATGACCTTTGTCCAAAAGACCAGGTGGTTGTTTTCAGTCTTAATTTGTAGTCCTTGCGTGAGTCTGTGCCCACTGTAGCATCAGATTCCTGTTCTTGGTTGACAAGTGGGAAACCTGATATAGTCTACTGCTATTGTAGCCCATTAATCTCAAGGTTAAACCTCTGACCTTTCTCATCAACAAGACACGGTTGCCCGTAAAACTAAAGCTCACTGGCTGTTTTTTCTTCTTCATACCATTCTGCATTTTGCATGCCGTAGCATTACATCTCGTGAGACTGTTATGCAAGAAAATTCCATGAGATTAGAAGTTTCTGGAAACTCAAACCATCCTGTCTGGCACCAGTGTCCATGCCTTGGTCAAAGTCAATGAGATCACTTATTCTCCCACTCTTATGCTTCTTGTAAACATTAACTGAAGAACTACACCAGTTTTTATTTTAATTTTTTTTTACTTGTCGACCACAACCCTGACAAGAAGTTATTGTTAAGCACACTTAAGTTTCAACATACATACATTCATTTTCTACACTGCTTACCACGTGTAGGGTTGTTGGGGGTGGTTTAAAAAACTAAGGGCAAAAGAAAAGACACCCTGAATGGCATGCCAGGCCTTTTCAGGGCATGAACACATACTCACACATCCATTCATACACTGCAGGTAATCAGGTAGTTTGGAAATGCCAAGTCAACTTACAACACGTCTTTGGACTGTGTGAAGAAGCCGGAATACCTGGAGAAACCTTACTAAGCATGGGGAGAACATTCAAATTCCATACATACACCCCCGAGGTAAGATATGAACCCTCTATCCTGGAGATCTGAGGTAACCACGCTACACACTAAGCCACCATGCCGCCTGATACAGGTATGGTGGACGGCATTAAAGTCAATGTGAAACATTTATGTATAGTAAAGTACTGTAATATCCTCCATAATCACGTATTTCAGGACATTTGCTCATTACCCTGATGCTTAAAAAGACACAATTAATGTATGTAGTATAATTAATGTCGATTACAGCAGCATTGAAGATCAGATTTCACCTCATGGACAACAAATAAGGCAACTTGGTTGTGCTGTGATTTGAACCATCAGTCTTGTAATCTGTGACTCAAAGCTATAATTAGTATAAATGGTCACCACAACAAGCTCAACTGGCTTCCCATCTTTTAGTGTGAGGTAAATTTAGCAGTAGAATTGTTTGATGTGGCTTTGTGGTTAAAGGTTTGAATTACAGATCAAACAGGTGCCATTCAATTGTTAAATACGAATACATTTTTCTAGTGTGCTAAATATCTTGACATTGTTTTTTTTGTGTTTTGTTTTTTTTTTTGAAAAAAAAAAAAAGATTGTTACTGTACATTTTGTGGAAAATATTAAATATGTATCTTTTGCACAGTGTAATATACTGTATGTTTACAATATATTATGTCTAGAAGGTAACCAGCAGGGTAGGAGTATCATAAATTGTAACATAAAGTGTGGACAGTGTTCACACAAAAATAACACATCTGATACACTTGCACAAGAACCCAGACACACAAACAGTACCAAACAACTTGTTTGTGTGTGGTTCGCATGCAGGTGGATCAGATGTATAATTATTGATGGGATTATAAACACTGTGTACTGTAGGTCACCTTGTTCTGTTATACAGTCGAATAAACCACCAGACATATAAATGCTCAGTGGTGGTCTCTTTCCATTAACGGGAAGCTGACAGATTATACGGAGCAACAGATGGACTAGAGTCAGTAATTTTACACCTACAAAGTCCACCTCATGGTACAGCAATGAAACGAACACAAATTAATACTGCCTTGAGAATGATTATATATATATTATAGAAGCAAATAAGCCTCGCAGCACATTTATACAATTAAAAAAATTATATGACAAATATGGAAAGCTTTTTAAAGAATTATGCTCTTATGCCATTTCCACTGTGATAAATACCACAATAGAGCAAAGACCTTCTTTAAAAAAACAACAACAAGAAAGGTCCTGAGAAATCTATATAAAACTGCAATAACAATAAAATGTAGAAAAGCACGCACAACCAATAATTGTCCAAAAACAAACCATAAAAAGGTGGCGGCTGTGAAGGCACATAAAGCTTCTCAAATCACACAAGGCAGCCCAACTGCTGTAATCTGTCTAATCACAGCAGAAAGAAAGGTCACGTTGTTAATCAAGAGATTCATTTGTTTGGAAGGGAAAATTCCAGTACAAAGAAAAAAATAAATGCGCAAATTAAAGGGAAAACAATCAGTTGAAAAGTCTGCTTGATTTTAAACAAAGCACATAAAATTTTATAACAACAAGCCCGCCGCAGTCACACCCACCAGCAGCCACCATGATGGCATGCTGCCCAAATCCTCTGCTCCAAAGCCACTACAGAGATGACTACAAAACAGCATGACATAGCCAAGTACAAAAGAGAAAAACAAGGAAAAGTAAGTATGGACTGTGCACCACCCTTCTAAAGCAAACAACACTTACTTTAATAATCTCGTGCTTTTCCCCCTTTGAGAAATGGCTGCTGTGCCCTGAATAGAGCTGCTGTGCCCTGAATAGATCTTCACCATATACAGTAACATTTGCATCTATTCGAAATTCAAATCACTCCAATGGAAATAAACCATCTCTGAAAATCTACATGATAAAACCTTTGACCAAAACAACACACCTTTGGGACAAACTAACACACACACACACACACACACACACACACACACAAAGTGTGGGTGCGCAGGTGGTCCTGTTTGTATACTGTTAACAAAAAGGCTGTGTATATACTGTTAGTCTGATTGTATTAGTCTATTGTTTGTGATTTTTAATCTGTGAATCATTGTGATTTATTAGTTTTTTTTATATAAAACCAAATATCAAAGATTTCTGATTTTGAGCTCAAATCAAAAATGGAAACATGGATAACAAGCACTTACTTTCCATTTATTGTTTGTTTTTTATTGGATTTCATTTTATTTTTTTATTTTCATTTTTTTTCATGTTGCATGACCTGGAAGCTTTTACTTGTTTCTTTATGTATTGTGTTGTGTTTAACCTGAATAGCATGGTTAATTTTCATGTGATTTAAGGAAGTCAACTGTGTGAGCCTCTAAGACACTGCATTTCAATCAACATGAAAGCAGCTGCACAGAGCTTTTAGTGGTGGGGCTTTTACACATTTACAGCTTTACTTTCTACAAAATTATTATTTTAAATAATCAATTAACAGAAAACATGAACTCAGAGTATCTATAGGAATGTTGTATAGTTTCTTTCAATAATTCTTTACATTTATAAATGGCTAAATGTATTAAGTTTCAAGAAATGCTATAAAGTATTAATTAAAATAAAAATACATGCACTAACACATAAAAACTATATTATTCCCTCATTGTATCTGCTTTATCCTGTATACAGGGTCGCGGGGGGCCTGGAGCTTATCCAAGGAGACTTGGGGAATGAGGCGGTACACCTTGGACAGGGTCCCAATCAATCGCAGGGTACACACACGTATACAGTATACACACACTCTCACACTTATTCACAATTTGGTAAATGCCAGTTAGCCTAATCTGCAGGTCTTTGAACTGTAGAAGGAAACCGGAGTACCCGGAGGACACCCACCAAACACGAGGAGAACATGCAAACTCCGTGCACACAGAGGCAAGAATTGAGCCTGGCCGGGAATCAAACCTGGACCCTGGAGGTGCAAGGCGCCAATTCTAACCACTAAGCCCAGTGCCACCAATGTGTAAAAGCATTGCCCCTTAAAGACCCATGCAGCTGCTTTCATGGTGGTTTCCATGCAGTGAGGGTTACACCAGAGGCTTCAGCTTCCTCAAATGGCCTTCAGATAAAAAAATTAATAGGATTCAGTAAAATAAAACACAACAATGGAAGAAATTTAAAGCTAAAAACTTCTACATCATATCACTTGGGTCCACTGGTAAAAGATTAAAATAGTGAGTGCTCATAATCTGCTTTTCCACTTTTTTATTAAAGCACAAAATCAACAAGAAAACAAACCGTTATCCATTTTCTTTTTAATTATTTTGGTTTTGGAAACAAATATTTTAATTAGTTTTAAATCTTTTTATATTTAGTTTTATATCAAAAAACAAATGATGCACAGATTATTTTCTCTTACATACATGTAAAGAAAAAAATTGTAAAAAAAAACAGCTTAAATTTTTAAATGTATTTAAAAAAGTAACTAGCTGAAGAGGGTCTACTAAAGCTTACCATTACTTACCAACTGCCACAAATAGCCACAAACCATGTTTTTACTGTTGTTAAACTTTATTTTATTTAAAACAGGTGTAAATTTTTGCTAGTTTGAGTTTTTTTGTTTTTAAATCGATTCAAATACATAAAACAACCAGTTTCCTTCTTACTCTGATCCACACATCTCTCTGGAATAGGGACAATCTGGACTCATCCACATGAACTTTTTCCAAATTCAATCTTATGTCTCTACTTCTATAGATTTTTTTCCTGTTTTGTCTCACTAACAAATGGTTTTATTATGTTATGTACACAGCTGTTTAGTCTCAATCCTTTCACTTTCTATTAAACACAGCAGTGATTTCTATTGTGACCTTTTTATCACGTGTCATTACTAAGCATTTAAGTCATGATGAAAAATTATGTGTTGGACAGTTCTTAACCAATTCCAGTCATTTTTTTTCCTTTCATTTTTTCCACACAATAAAATGTAATGGGAAGCCATCCCAGAAAAGTGGAGATAAACAACTAAACGGAACTAAAGCTAGAATGAGAAATTTTAAAAAGCCCATATGAATGAGATGGTCCACAAACATTTAATTGTCCATATCATGTGTCTAAAAATGTAAGCAAGTGAATTCCATCCTTTACCTTTAATAGTGAATAATATAAAAAAAATACAAATCTACATATAATATACAGTGAAACCTCGGATTGCGAGTAACGCGGTTTGCGAGTGTTCCGCAAGACGAGCAAAGATTTTGAATAAATTTTGACTTGGAAAATGAACAAGTCTTGGTTTACGAGTACCGAGTATCATGTATCACGCATGCGTTTCTTGTTTTGACACCGAGCGTCACGTGATCACAACTGAGCCAACGTTTTTTTCTCTCTCTTGTGCTGCGGAATTGTGGGTAATCGTCTCCCCTGCTGGAGCTTGGTGCGTGTCTCTTACTGGTATAATCAACATCCGTGCACGCGTGTACTGTTTACTATAACACTGTGACCACGTGTGTGTGTGTGTAAAAATATTTTATTTTGTGTCTGTGTACAGCGCGCGTGTAAAAGCAAGTCTCATTAGAGAGGTTAAAGATCCATTTTCTCTCTCTGCTCAAGACTCAGCCTCAGTCTGTGTGCGCGCGCACTTCATTGGACACCGTGCCCCACACACATACAGACACACAGACCCCTCCTACTTTCACCTTCACAGACACGGACACAAACACACTCTTTCTCTCTGCTTTACACAGAAACACTGCTCTGTCGTGATTCTTTTCAAAGGTAAAGTGCAGATTAATTTGTTTTATTTTTACTTTATATTTTTTGTTTATTATTTTTATGTATTTATTTTTTGGGGCTGTGGCACGAATAATTTCCATTATTTCTCATGGGAAAATTCGATTTGGTTTACGAGTGTTTTGGGATAAGAGCCCACTTCTGTAACGAATTATGCTCGTAATCCAAAGTTCCACTGTATTATGATAAATGGAAAACTCCAGTGTTTTTCCTCCTAATCTGCATCTAATGTATTTGTATTGTGTCTGTTTTATTGTAACACTAATATTGGTCCAATGTAAAAAAATTTATATATTTACATATTTTTTAATGCACTAGGTGCTTTTTAGTTAGTTAGTTGATACTAGCTAGGAATGATGAGAATGGTTACAGTCAGCAGCTCTTTTTTCAAAGCAGCACAAAAGGCACAATCACCAGCAAGTTTTCTTTCAAGAAACACCAAATGTGAAGGCAGCCCAGACTTCCATTACCTTTAATTAAAAGTGAGTTTGGGGTAAACAGTTTTCTTTTTTTCAGTGCAAGGAAACATGTTAAAACTCTTGTCCTTGGCAATCGAACATACACATATACATACAGATATAGCAGAAGGAAATTGACAAACAGTAGAAGAAGGCTGAGATAAAAGAACATTCATTTCAAAGCCATTGGCGATGCTGAAATGAGCCTAAGTACAAAACGATCACTGTGCTTTACAAAACACAGAGTCTGTCGGCACTTGATCCATAAACATCGCCCCATAAAAGATAAAGCTTTCATATACTAGGTAATCTTTCATTTCAGGAAAAAATAGCATGTTCAGGAGAAGAATTACTGTACCTGAGTGCTATAGATGTTCCGTTCACAGATGCTGAGCAAGCTCTGCTTGGGCTAAAGCTCCCCTGGCGGGCATAGCGCATGTCCCCACAGCACAGGATCATGAGGAAGGCTCTGCGAAAAGCCCGGTTTAGAAAGGCATAGAGGAATGGATTTAAACCCGAGTTAATGTATCCCAGCCACAGCCATGTGGTCCACATCTGCCATGGCACACTGTATTGGATGAAGGGGTCCAGCACATTAGTGATGAAGAATGGTGCCCAGCACAAGCAGAAGCAGCCCATAATGACTGCTAGCGTCTTGGCCGCCTTGGTCTCGATCTTCATGCGGCTGGAGCCGGGGTGTTCATGACTGTAGTAAGTGGAAATGGGAGTGGATCCGGCACGCCGCAGCATCCGGATCTGCCGAGCGTGCTCCATAGCCGTGACATAGATCCGCTGGTAAGCAAGGATCATCAGGCCCAGAGGCACATAGAAGGCCACGGCTGAGCAGACGAGGGCGTAAGGTCGGTTCACCATGAATATGCAGGATGTTCTGTTTGAGCCATGGCTGAGCTTCCTTTCTTCAATCTGGAGTGGGAAACAATGGGTTTTTGTAACATGTTCCAAAAAAGCAAAACAAAAAAATATCACATTCAAGCAGAGCTGGGCAACGTGGCAACATGACAGTGATTTCTTCAATTTTAGTGGGAAACACCAGTACAATGAACGCTTTGTGAACATGTAGTTCAATGGATATTAAAAATACTTAGCAGTTAAGTGATTTATTCCTGTTGTTCCCAGTTAAGTCATAAATGCTACAGGGCATGGTTACTTTTGCTTTTTCACACCCACTTTGTCCAAACATTCCTAACACTAGATAGTCCCTGGACTGTGAAATATCTGTTTCTCACTATTTGCTTGTGTTGGTGTTGAGTTTTACCTATAGCTTGCCTTGAAGGTTTTTTTGGTGTCTACTTAAACACTGGCCCATCTCATAAAGCTTATTCTGTTAGCTCTTATAGTTGTTCTTCTACATGTTAAGTAATTCATGATTCATGATTAAATGGCAGACCCCTTTTAATTTCATGTTCCAGCCTTTTGCATATGAACAGCATAAAAAGATGTACATGTATTGTAGTATAATATTTTCTTCACTCTCACTCACTCATCTTCTATACCGCTTTATCCTGTATTCAGGGTCGCGGGGACCTGGAGCCTATCCCAGGAGGCTTAGGGCACGAGGCAGGGTATACCCTGGACAGGGTGCCAATCCATCGCAGGGCACACATACATACACACACACTACGGGAAATTTGGGAATGCCAATTAGCCTAACCTGCATATCTTTGGACTGTGGGAGGAAACTGGAGTACCCGGAGGAAACCCACCAAGCACAGGGAGAACATGCAAACTCCATGCACACAGAGACAGGAATCGAACCCAGACCCTGGAGGTACAAGGCAACAGTGCTAACCACTACACCACCGTTTGTAGTGCCTTTGATTCCCTTATTCTGATTCTGTCTGAAGATGTTGATTTGTTTTCTATGACGGCAGCTCTGAATTTATTTATTTTTTTTAAACATGACGAGATGTTTGTTACATTTTTATGTACCTTATTGTTATTAATTTCAATAGGGAAAAAAAGGCTGGTAAAATTACTATTCATAGCTGTTAGAATTGCAAAGTTTCTTTATGAACATTCGATTCCATACAACAATAAACTATAAAAACATACAACATGTAACTATAAATCCATAAAAAGCAGATGTACTGTTCATTCATGAACATTGTTAGCAAAACACTATGAAATAAGAGGGAAAAAACTCTTTAAGCAGATGTTAAAATACAGTACTAATAAATGCACAGTTCAACTCATAAATGCACTGTTCAATCCTATTTACCTTCTGGGACTGTATAACTGCTTTAGCACAACAGGCTGTTACTGGTCATTTTCCTATCACTAAACAGCACTTAACACTTGTTTTTCTTTCTTTCTTATCACCCAATTCTAAAATGACGTAAGTGAATTTAAAGCATTCAACATCATTAATCAACTAATTACTTAAAGACGTCGTGAACTAATATAATGTATACAGAACATACAGAATTGTTTTTGTTATCCTTTTTTTTTTCATTTTTACTTTAGGTTGGCAGCACAGGCAAAATAGAAACTGAATGAATTCTCTCGGGGAGACTGCTGCCAGCTGCTCTCTAATGGACCCTGATCATAGATGGCGTATGTAAAACACAGGTCACAGCGGTAATGTTCAACTCAGGACTGCAGTAGCCACACATTAGTCAAATGAGCTCCTCCTCTCTTTTGGCAGGTTATACTAAAAATATCTATCTTCATGGAAACTTGCAGGGTGCTTCTGCAGAATAGTGTTTCAGTTGCGCTGTTGGCAAGTCAATTAATCCGAGGAAAAATTTCACAAGCAAAGCTCACACGCTGACATCAATTATCCACTTACAATGTCCTCGATGCCAATGGCGTTCCAGTTCTGCATGATGGGCAGAAAGGAGATGAACAAGGGGATAACCCAACATCCCCCCAGCATCAGAGACACTCTCACCGGTGTCATCTTGTTTCTGTAGACCAGCGGCTGGCAGCAGATTGCATAGTACCTGCCAAACATCAGACAGATAAAAGTGGTGTGAAAAGTGGTGTGTGATATATAGACGTCATTGAGTAACGGGTTGTCTTGCATAACCCCCTAAAACACTTATTAAACAAAACTTGTTTTTTTTCTTCATCTTGATATCACCCACCCTTGTGAATCACATTGCTATTTTATACTGTAGCATTTCTTTCCTGTCAGGCATGAGGCGAAAAAAGAAAAGAAAAAAAAGAGTCATTACTCATTGGGTAGGGAGAGAAGAATGAATGGCACAGTGGGATGAATAAAATTGCAAAGTCGAAGGCAAGGGTGCAAAAGTGTGCACGTCTGAAAATGAGTGTATGTTTGTATGTGTGTGTGTATGTCAGACAGAGAGAGTGTGAGAGAGAGAGATAAAGAATGAGTGTTGTTGCTTTATGGCAGGTGCAGTACAAGAGGCACAGCTGTTCTCTATAAAGCCATGCAGGATTGCATCATCTTAATACATAAACACTTACATTATTTATGTTAAACACTACAAATACACATAATCTCCTCAGAGCCAAATGAAGACATGCCATGTCTTTTTGCTCTTGTGGACATATGCTATATGTGACATTATTTTCAATGTATCCACATTATGTATAAAAAACTTTCCTTGCCCAGCTCACAAATTAGAGGAACATTTAAGTAAAATGTATAGCTGTTTAATAGACTGTTATAACCTTCGTGCCTTCAATTTCTCAATAATATCATACAACTTTGTTTCTTCATGTTAGTTTTCTATTTAAATTTATCCCATCCAGAAAATGACCTCTGGCCGTACTAGAACTGGGCTGCACGGTCTAACCCCTTTTCCTGATAATGCATATGTTGTGTCCACGCAAGGCTTATCAACATTTTCATTGCAATTAGACCTCATCTCATCATGAGCAATATGTAAACTATGAATGGCAAACTGGTTATTTTTTCTATATTGGACAATTGTTCACACACAAAAATCTAGACCTACATCAAATTAATAAGCAGACTTAAAAAACAAAACTCTGTGCTACCACTCACTCCACTGATTGTTTCAGGCCCTACATCTGCATATCAGAGCCCACCTGCCTATATATTTTTTGATGCCATAACTCATCTGTCACATATTCGCTACATCTTTTTTTGTGTTTAAAACAAAAAGTAAGAACAATGTCCTCAATCCACTTGCAAAAAATCCCATTTCACATAAAAGTGTTCTTTTACTTTACCGCACAGTCATTACTACATAAAAATAAAAAGCATATTTTGAATCATGATTTCTTCAAGTATGGCATGTCCCAGGAGTAACATAGCTTTCCTACTTGGTTTTTTATCCAATCACTATCATCTGTTGTTGTCAGACAGCACCTCCCAATATTTTACGATGAAATTTATAAAAATGTTTTTAATTTCATATAAAACATTAAGAAATGCATTTCTCAAATCCCTAATAAAGTATTATTATTATTACTTTATTCTTTTTTTATTATTATTATTACTTTAAAACTGATTATTGAGTCTGGAGGAGTCACACACATCATAAAATACACAATGTATAATGTTTAATTCTTTCCTACTTACTAAAATCTGCAACAGTTAATAGAGCCCTTTCAATGTTTCTAAATATCATGCAATAAATTAGTAATACCACAATTCTAGGCAAAATTATAATTGATCTGTGAATGTTGAGGTTTTGTTTAAAATAAAAATAAAAAACCCGTACTGATAAATACTGTGTGACACTGACATTTGAGACCGAATCTTAAGCGCATCCATACATACTTATTTCACAAAGCACCAATCAAATGTGAGTGATTAATAAACACAGACACATCAGCCTTGCACCATTGTGTGGGTTATCAGCATTGATTTTCAATGACCTACTCCAATGAGGGCTCTCTACCATTATGATGAAAAGGCCCCTGCTCATAACAAGACCATGCGTATGGCTAACACGGCAGCTGTGTAATAAACAGGAAGTGCTGTGCAATTCATCCCACAATGATTATTCTAGATGTCTAGATGATTATTAAGTAGATGGTCACAGCTTTGTTTCATCTCTCTGGGATTAGTTAATGAGACCTCATTTGCATGTTCCTGATGCTTTTACCTGTCCAGGGCAATGCAGCACAGGTGCAGTATAGATGCTGTGGTAAGCAGCACATCCAGCGAAGTGCGAACCAGGCAGAACGTCTCTCCTAAGCTCCAGTGGCCTGTGGTGAGTTCTATCGCTGCAAATGGCATCACTAAAAGAGCCACCAGGAGGTCTGCAAATGCCAGGGAGACAATGAAGTAGTTGGTCTTCTTCTTCCTAATGTTTAATAAAAAAAATTTTTTTTAAATCAGTTAAATTTTTTCTAAAAAAAATATAAGCCTACTGTATCTAAATATAAGCCACTACGCTGTCACTCACACCATATCGTGATCTATGGTCAGAAATGAAACATTTCTACCAATCCTAGTTTACAGAAATGATTGACAGGTCATTATGAAAGCACAGATTGGTTAGTGCACCAAAGTGATTGACAGTTACCTACGCAACAATCTTGCCCAGTGACGATACAAAGACGATTCTGGTCTCTGGGCTGCGTATTCTTCTGTCTACTTTTTTTAAAGCTTTTTTAACAGGTGTACTTGTTAAGGTAAGATTAGACATGATCTAGCTAACTACCTAACTTACTGATAAAAAGAGTTTTTTCATGCCAATAACAATGTCTTATTTAGAGCAAGTTAAAATGTTTTGGCACATCCTTTAACCTTATTGTATTCTGTATGCTTGCTGTATGCCCATGTTTTATTAATACTGGGTACCAATTGGAGCAACCATCTAGCTAAGCTACTGAAGTAATGGAAGATGCTAACAATGTTTGCTCGCCATTTACTTAATTAATGTCAAATCCTGCTCCTATCAACAACTCATGGCATCATATTCAGGGCCTCCTGTCCATTAGCTTCAGTAACGTAATATTCTCTCAGTTCACACTATTCAGTCTCAATATACTCTTCATCTGCCTTTGTGAAGAAAGCAAAGTACATTTCTCCTCGTAAATTTTTTTATTTAAAGATATATTTCCAATTATTGAGTATTAAAGGTTATCACCAAGCACTGGGTATTAAAAGTTTAAACGCTATTTAATAGTGTTTATTATTATTATTTATTTATTTTTATTATTATTTATTATATTTAAAATTTATTTTAAAGTTAAAAAACAACACATGTTAAATATTTTTTTTGTTAATATAACTTTTTTAATAAATTGTCTAAAAAGATGGCTACAAGATTTGATGAATGTGTAAATGATGTCAACACAGCCAATAAATTGTACATTTATTTATTCGTTATTAATGTCTACTTTCGTTCCGTTAAAAAAGAATTCTGCAGAAATTCATGTTATCAACAGCATCAACTTTAGTTGTGTTAAATGGGTTGCTTCAATTAGTCAAGGCTACTCTTAGCAAAGTTATATGGAAATAAAGTCAGCTGATGATTTGAGTGTACGGAATGACGAGGTTCTAAAATCAATGCATTTTTTTTCACGGATGGCATGGACATATTCCAAGATTACAATGTCAATATTAATTGGGGTTAAATTGGTTACAAGAGTGCTTTTGGAAGCATGAGGAATCATTTTCACACATGAACTGTCCTGACCTTAACCCCACTGAAAGTATTTAGGATGTGCTAGAAAATAAATTATTAAATGGCATCAATACAATGCAAATAATACACGCTAAAGGTGTTCCAGCACTTCACCAGCTCTATCATGATTTGTTGTGTGAATCCTGTTTTTTGTGGAAAGACACATGAAGATGAGTGGTAAATCAATGCAAATTGGTTCATTCATCATTTAAGGGTCGCATCACTGACAGGAAGTCCCCTCACCTCAGTTGCCTGTCTCTTGATAGAGCCACCATCACCAGCAAATTACCAAGGACGGTCATAATGATAACAGATCCCAGGAAGAAGGTCAAAAGGATCCTTTCCAGGGTGTTAAAAATGTGCTCACTGACCACTTCATCAACTGATCTGCAAGCAATTAAAGCAGCAGAATCAACACAAGCACATGCCTTAATAAAATAAAAAGCGTATTTTATAAAGCATATAAAATGTAGCATAATGTGCAATTTCTTACTCTTCTGTGGGGTCGGCCGTCGTGGCCATCACTGGTCATCTGCATGGAGACAGTCCAACGGGATTCCTCCACACTAAACATTGCAGCGCCTCTGCAAATACACATAGTAAGTGAAATTTCTCACATCAAAAAACTCAATCATGCTCTTGCAGCATGGTGTCCAAAGTGAGAGCACTGGGACCAAATTGTATAATAGCTTTGAGATCCAAACTTCAGAAGAAACAAGTCACACATTCAAACATTCACAGTGTGTGCTGTTGAGATAATTTCATTGTTCTTCTTTAACACCTTCACTCCTACATTAAGATCTTTTTAATTTTGCAGGATTTTACTTTATGATATGCAAGCATATATCAAGCATTACCAACTGACAGATTCACAATAACCTCATGCAATCATATGCGTAAGATCCACCATAACCTTGACCAAGATAGAGCATTTACTGAGAATAAATAAATATTTGTGCATTGATATACAAAAGAAAATAAGTTATGGAAGCAATAAAACACTTTGGGATGTTCTGTAAATAACATAAAGGTTTTGTCTGTACATTGGTCAGAACTCTTTTTTTTTAATGATATCTTGAAACCTGTCTCAGAAAATTGTCTGGCTGACAGTCTAGCCAGATTTAGTCACAGCATCACGCAAAACCGGCCAGACAGAATTTAATGAAACTTTTGCAGTACTTACATATCTGCCTGAAGTTTAACCTGGACCATAAGTGAAATCAAAATGTTGGGTAAAAGCAGTTTCATTGAGTAATGACCAATTATGTGATAATCTATGTAATAATCTACTTTAAAATAAGCTACTAATAAGGTACTTGCTCAATGTAAACAAACACCAGCACCAATAGATATTAATTAAAAAAGCTAAATTGAATATTTTAATTGAGATTAGTTAACATTTCCATTGCTAAAATAACAGTGCTTAAGTGGTATAAGTAAATTTTTTACGCGCTGGAGAAGTTTTAAGACAATGCGTTTTTTTTTTTCTACTTTGCTATTTTCTCATCTGTGATTCTGTGATAAAGCCATTTGAGTACAGTAAACACTATTGTGACATAAAGGGATGGAAATTCCATACTTCATGTTGTTTATGCCAAATTGTGACCCTACCGTCCGAATGTTGCAGAAGAAATCCTGACTCATCAGACCAGGCAAGATTTTTCCTGTTTTCTATTGTCCACTTTTGGTGAGCCCATGTGAATTGTAGCCTCAGTTTCCTGTTCTTACCTGACAGGAGTGGCACTCAGGGTGGTCTTCTGCTGCTGTAATTTCAGACCATTTGACATACCTCGATTGTAATGAGATGTTATTTCTGTTACTGTTGCCTTTCTATCAGCTCAAACCAGTCATTCTTCTCTGACATCTAGCATTTTCATGTTCATTTACAAGGCATTTTCACTGGTATTTTTTTCTTTTTCAGACCCTTTTCCATAATCCCTAGCAAGGTTGTGTGTGAAAATCTTAGTAGTTTTGTCACTTAAATCACCTTTCTTCCCCATTCTGATACTCGGTTTGAAATTCAAATATTGTCTTGACCATGATTACATGCCTAAATGCACTGAGCTATGCATTTAAATGCTATGTGTTTGGCTAATTAGATGTGTTTGGCAATGAATTAAAGAGCATTGGAACATGTGCTCCTAATGAAGCTTGCGTGAACAGTTCTCTATCACCTACAGTAGAACTAGTTTTCTTTCCTGAAGTGAATAGAACATCATATAGATAGCAGTTTGTACAGCTTCTGATATAGACAATGAATCAATAACTTCTGACCAATCAGATGTGAGAATTCAATAATGCTGGAAAATACATGGCTTTATTATAAAACTAAATGTCTTTAGATATAGCATGGATGGAACATAAAGAAGATCCACGCTGTATTAACTGAATGCCATTCACTTTGGATGCTGTCAAGTTTTGACCTACTTAAACATACTGTACACACATACCCAACTACATTTAATCATCATGCTATCAGCACAAGAATCTAAGTGCTCTTGAGTGGTAGGCATTTTTATCTAACAATCACAGGACGGCCAAAAAGGAACGAACAAGTAGCCTTTTAATCATTAGATGTTTAGATGGAGTCACAACTTATAACTTGTTAGACATCACACATGAGAATAGAATATCAACAACACTGAGAAAGTACATAATCAATAGCTTAGTGGTGTGATGAACAGGAGATACTGTGGACAACCTGAAGTTGATTACTTTCTTGTAATAGCACATCCCTGAGTGTTTTATTTCTTTGCATTTTTTTTATTTATAAAGGAATGGCACACCTTACTTTTATCTGGTTATGTTGTGGGACGTCCAGGAAACAGATTTGTTCCTGTTATCGCTTTCGTTACAGCAGCGAAGAACCCCAGCCTTACTTTTTTTTGTATAATGCAATACCACTGACTTTTCCAAAGCAATGACTCTCATTAACTAAATGTTAAATTACGAGAAAAAAACATATTCTAAATTACTGTATGGTTTTCTTTTTCAAATAACATTCTGTAATTTGCGTATTACTATTACTATTACACATATTACTTTTACACAAAGGGTGTACCACACACCACACTGTGTACTGTGATTACCACAATGTTCGAGCAACACTACTGCGGCATTACTATAAACCTGTGGTCTGTTGTTGCATTATTGCTAAAAAAAATCAATACTTTCTGACTTTTGGCCAATCAGAATCCAGCATCAATGTGCTATGGTATATTATATCGTAAAGGCAACAAAATATGCTGATTTAAATGAAAAACGCACACACACACACACAGACACACACACACATACACACAAAATCCATCAGTTTCCAATTTTGGGATCCGTGCCACATTTTTATTTTGGGTGGTATGATGACTTAGTGATTTTGTGTCGCACCTCCATGGTTGGGGGTTTGAGCCTCTGATCTGTGTGTATGGAGTTGTTCTCCCGGGCTTTGTGGGTTTTCTTCCTAGAGATGTAAGACTACAGTGCCAACCTCTAGGACAACATGCCAACATAATAATAATAATAATAATAATAATAATAATAATAATAACAATAATATCAGAACTCAGGATATAATGTATTGTTAACACAGAATATTATTAATTATTATTAGCTATTAATAAATATAATATGATTTTAAGACAAACAGGATTATCAGAGTCATGCAGTAATGTCATGAGAAAGCACAAGCTATTAATGCACTTAAAAACGTGACATTTTTTTTATTGTCTCCATTCTTTTATATTCTCTTACAAAAGAAAGGTGGCAGGCTTTTATGAAGTTCATTTCTTAAAAAATGATAAGCACATACTGTACTAGTATAGGCTTATTCTAAAAACAAATGAAAAGTGTTCAAATGCATGTAAGCAGTAAAGTTTTTACCAGGGTCAGACGAAGCTCAAATACAAAACATGGCCATATGAATATAAAATATATCACTATAAGCAGAGCATTGTTGTTTTTTATCTACGAAGAGACACACACACACACACACACACACACACACTATTACCACCTCTATAGATGTGCGGGGATGATTGAGAGGTCCTGAAAGGCTGAGTACAGAAGAAAAGCACTTCATCATTAAGCAGTCTGCAATGCAGTAGCAGAGTGAGGTTCGGCTCAGTAAACACGGATGAGAGTCAAGTGTTTGCCCAGCTGTGAAATTCAACCCATTATCAGAAACATACTGCTTCTTCACTATTGCTCCTACTTTATTTCAAACTTCAAATCAGATCAGAGTTTGCACGGCTGTGAATGTTTACAGATGTGTAGAGTTCACGTATGGTCATTGATCACCTTCTGACCATTCAGAAAGTTTTTTTCTTCCAGCATGTCTCCCCCCCCCGCCCCCCCCCAAAAGGAGATAATGCAGATAGCATCCATGAGACATTTTATATTCACTTAAGGTTTGATATCCACCTATGTGACATATTAAGGTTTCAGTCATACAACGTAGATGCCTAATTTTGAATTTAAATTCAGCAATTATTGCAGTTATTGATTATGACCAGAGTCGGGTGACCCTATAGGTTTAACAGCAGTCAGGTCAAGGTGTGTTCTTTCCTCTTCATGGTTGCAAACAACCTAATTTGACATTCTAGCCTACATTGCCACTCCCTTTTTAGTCTGTCTTGCTAACCTAGCTTAGCAGTGCATCTCTTCATCTGTCTGCGTCTTGCTGGCTTGCCAGCCATGTCCAGAGCTGTATTCTGCATTTTTATACTGTACCTGACAAAGGTGAGTAAAATACAACTATTTATTACATTTCAGTTATGCTTTCATTATAACTCTGCAGCTAAAGCAAAATGAAAATGAATTAAATTGACCATTTATTGAATAATGATTGAATATTTTTAAGATTTAGATTATCTGGGCCTAATTGGCAATATGGATAGCATTATATATGTACCAGCACATAGTATCCTTTTATTATTATTTTATAGTTTTATAATTTACAGACAGTAAATTTACTGAGTCGTGAGAGCACTAGGGTGTTAGTTGTGACTGTGTGACAGTGGAAGATGGATTACTTTACAGAAGGCTCTGGTTATGACAAACTATAAGTGGTCATATAGAGAAATGATGGGAAGAAATCATATTTGCAGTTTTATATAGTGGTTGATGTATACAGTTTATATATGGTTGATATATACAGTTTATATATGAAAACATTAACTGCAAAACAGCCATCTGTTAACTATTAATTTCTACGGCTAAAAAAAAGTAAGAAAGATTTACATATAAAAATGAATGATGGCTGTTTCTGTTGCATGAAACCAAACATTATACCATGATAAATGAATGTTAAGGAAATGTGTAATATGGATAATACAGCAATGTTAACATTGTATAGTAGTAATAGTTTTAATTTTTAACAAACATTAAAGCCTTTCTTTTCTTCTAGCAGGATAATCAGCTCCTGCATTAGCATCAGGGTTAATCCACCACAGGCAGCATGCAGGGTTTATTTTGTCTTTCCAAAGCAGGAAAACATGTCCCTGTTAAACTGTAATAAAATGTATATAAATTAGAACTTATATACCACACAACATTTGGTTACGATGCGTGGTTGAATTTAATAGTTACAGAATTGTTCACCCAACCAAAGCACAACTTCTTTTCACTGAAGTCCATTATAAAATTAGTGATAAGTTCAGCCTTTATTTGTCATGTAATAAATTACTGCACAATGAAATTCTTTATTTTTCACATATCCCAGCCTCTTGTTAGTTGGCTGGGGTCAAAGCAAATGGTCAGCCATTATTCTGCACCCCTGGAGCATACGGGCCTTGTTGAATGGCCTAAAAGCAGCAACCTGGCAGAGCTGGGGCTCGAACCACCATCCTCCCAATCAATAACTCAGAGCCTTAACACACTGAGCCACAACCATCCCTAAACCATCAGCTGATGTCTCTATGATGTCACTTTGTCACTGGATTGTTTTCACCATAGAGCAGAAGTAACTAAATGGTCTTTTCTTCACTGGTCACACGACATCTTTAAAAGAATCAGTTTCATATAAATGGCTTTGCAGTCAAACATTTGCAAGCACCTAATGTTGCGAAAAACAAGAATAAATAGGAATAAATACAGTACATATGTGTAAGAGATAGATAATACTGTATATGTATTCATTCACACATTCTCTATACAACCTATTCTGTACAGGGTCAGGAAGCCTGGAGCCAGTCCCTGGGGATTTGGGGCATGAGGCAGGGTATACCCTGGACCGGGTGCCCATCCACCGCAGGGCACACTAACACACTCAATCACACACTAAGAACTGTGAGAGGAAACTAGAGTAAACCAACTGAGAACGAGGATGCAAACAGATCGCTGGAGGTGTGAGGCTATATGGTTCTGCTGGCAACAATTTGCTTAACCCTAACTGATGCAACATATCCCAGGAGACTTAGGGCACAAGGTGGGGTACACCCTGGACAGAGTACCAATCCATCGCAGGGCACACACACACATTCAATTAAATTTCAATTACATTTTATTTGTATAGCGCTTTTAACAATTGAGATTGTTGCAAGGCAGCTTTACACAATCAAAAGAATTATTGAAGTTTGTATGAAATGTGAATGTGTATGAATCAAAATGATAAGATTGT
>JAQMYJ010000011.1:13770052-13787960 GCA_030014305.1 Clarias laeviceps | reverse complement strand
TCCATATCGATCTCCTCTTGGTCCATCAGCTGGAGAAGGGCTGTTTTCAAGGGATAGTTGACACGATTGTTGATCTCGGGCCAAAGTCGTTCAACTGTGTGGTTCTGATTTAAAAAACAAAAAACACGGCCTAAATTAATTACAAGTATAGATTTGAAAGAATTTCAGTTTCTTGTGTTAATAGTGCAGAAAACTCACTCTTGTAGATGAAGTCTCTCCTGATTGAAGCGATGGTGTGACATCTGCATGAACAGTGTGCTTAAAACTCCTTTCTATGGTCTACCTGCACTTGGTCCTACATACCGTAGGTAATCACTGCAGGCCTAGGGAAGAACATTATTTTAAGTTGTTTTGTTTGTGCAAAATGTTATTTTCATTTCTGTCCAATATTGGTGCACTTTATATTATACTTTTGAATGTACATGTTCATACACTGATCAACCATAGCATTAAAATTCATTAAGTGGTTTTAATGTGGCTCTGATTGGTGTGAGGATACACAGTCTCATATGCAGCAAGCAACAATACACTGTAGGTTCTAAAGCCTTCTGATTATAGCCACAGTGCTTGGCAGTTTTCTGTATATGGGGTGGTGTAGCTACAGACCTGTCAGGGTCACAACATTAAACCCACCTGGTGGTTTTAATGTTGTGGTGTACTTATTTGGTACTTGAACAAAACACAGCAGACACTTGTGTTAACTTTCCTGAGCAATAAATGTTTTTGTTACATGATTGCTGTGGAATGTTTTTTTTCCTCTCCATTTTATTCAATACACAAAGGTATAGAGTATATTGAACTGAAATAGTGAACAAAATATTGTTAATTAAAGTTGTTTGTTATTTCAAGGAACACACCAAAAACATTTGATGTTTTTTTTTCTCTGTTTCACATCCATGTACATTTCAAATAACTAGGTCTGATAGTGTTAATTTGTGAAAACGTGTTATTTTACATTATTTCAGATAAATTAGGTTATACATATTTATCAAAAATTGATAAATCACATTTAAATTACAAAATCAACAGGTGTCTGTGGTACTGTTAGATTTACCTGAAAACATCTTTATAGATGGACAAGTTGTTTTTGATCGGCATTGTGGAATGACTCACAATCTTTTTGCTGAATCCATCGATGGCTAAAACATGGGTCACTCCAAACATCACAAGTTTTTCGTTCTGGTCGAGGTGAAGCTTATGGCCCATACTTTATATTCAGCATGGTAGGGTAGGGAGTTAATGTTCCGAGCTCCCTTAAAAAATAACGAGATTCATTAAATTAAAAAAAAAAAGATATCACAGTGGAATACCATCAAGTCGGCTTTTAACAGTATGCTCAAGCAATGTGAGCTAACTAAAAGTTAGGTAATTAATAAAGGTAATTTTTTTATATTACCAGTGTTAGAAGGCTAACTGCAAATTGACATCTTGTTCTATATACTGTAAATAAAATCTGACTTATAAATGAAAGTTGACAAAATTCTCGTATTTAACATTTAAAATCTCAATATAAAAACCTTCTGGTATAAGGTTTTTCAGTAAAGTGCTGTTAACCGTTTAAACATCTCACATAATGTGGACTCATCTTATATATTAGAAATGTTTGGTTTATAGTGAATAAAACAAATTGCATTTTCATTAGCCACAATATTCAAATACTACTGATAATCTGGACTGTACTGAATGATCACTTATCAGTTTCAGGAAGCACATACTTTTGATATTGCATTAATTGCATTTTCTTGATCACAATTCTGTTCTTTTACTGAAGTAGGATTTTGAACGCAGACTTTTACTTTTAGTGCTGCATTTCTACAGCGTTGCCTATTATCGTCATGTTTTCGTCATTGAAGGTTATAAGCACTTTATGTACCACTGACTATCACAGGCCTCACAATAGTCTTAAGATTAAAAATAATGTAGAATAGACACATTGCATTTGTGAACCTATGTTTTTATACTTATTGAGAAATCCAGATTTTTTTATATTCTATGTGTAAATCTCTTTTTCATTTCTCATTGTAACAGGATAGGCTTTTTCATTTGTATGACCAAAGTTGCCTGTTCAACACGATTATCAGATTTTTCAATGGGATTTTCACACTTTGACAGGTAAACACACATTTTACTCACTTACTCACTCACTCACCATCTATACCCCTTTATCCTGTATACAGAGTCGCAGGGGACCTGGAGCCTAGGGCGTAGTAGACTTAGGGCACAAGATGGGGTACACCCTAGATGCGGTGCCAATCCATTGCAGAGCACACACACATACACACTCTCACACACAATTATTTACTGTGCGAAGGAGTACTCGGAGGAAACCCATTAAGCACGGGGAGAACATACAAACCCACTGCACACAAACCTGAGGCAGAAAACAAACCTGGAACCTGGAGGTGCAAGGCAACAGTGCTAACCACTAAGCCACCATGCCACCTGAAATATTCAATAAATAATTAATTACAGTATTAATCAATTATCACTATTTTTTTTTAGTTAAAGGAATTTTGGTATTTAATGTCTGTTTGCATTAAGCAGTCAACCTCAGTTTTATAAAGCATTGGAAATACTTTTAATTTGGCATTTAATTAAAAGTAATGTTTAGTAATTTTAAAAGTATTTATTTATTTACTCATTTATTTTTATTTATTTAATCCCATATCTCAGTTATGTGTGAATTTTAAAGAGGAGAACATACTTACTGTTTATCACCACTAGATGAGGCAATCATACAGCCCTATTCCTCATCACATTTAATGTCTTTAGTAAACAGGCTTAGATATATGATATAGGTTTTGTTGAGAAGGAAGAACATATATCATGGAGTTTGTGTAGGAGTACTGATAAAATCATAGAGAGAATCTTGTAAACCTGAAAATAGAGAATGTAGTGAGAAGCAAAATGTCAGGTCCACTGTGGACACTTATGTAATGGTGCAAATGAAAAGAGGCGGCAGCCATGTAGTCTGCAGTCCAACGCTCGTTATTGTTTCTTTTCTTTTCTTTTGGTAATCCGATGTGTATTATTCTCTCCCCTATTCCAGACACTAATGTTCTATGCCATCCCTTGTGGCTTATAATAAAATGGCTATGGAAAATGACTGTTATTACTTTCATCTCTGTGTGGCCTAACTGCTGTTTACATAACAGTTTATGTAGGCCACCAATTTTGCTGCCATCGATTCCACTACTCATGCTGTAATGAAAAAAAAAGCGTATTGGGTATGGATATTAGAAGCAGCCAAGGAAGTATTAATAATTTCACACAGATTAGGCAGCATAGCATAGTGTTAATAATAAAGCAATAACACGCAAGAGAGAGTGCTGTTATGATTTATATCAGCATGGCTTTGATGTGGCTGCAGGCATGTGTATTTCAATACAGTACAGGAAAACAGTTCCACGAACAACACCTATTATTAACAGATTATGAAACACATATCCTTCAGTGCCTGGTGGAACTAAGTAACCATGTCTGATGGAACTGGAAACTGACGGTTAGTGACCCACAGTTAAAACATACTTTTAAATTTATACCGGTACTTTGCAGCCAACAAGTGAGGAGGATAAACCATGGAGGTGGTTCTGTCCTGCAAATCTTTTAATTTCTCTTTATACTTCCACTTATTGCACTTAACAATATCAGCTCTGTTTACTTTAAGTTCCAGGGTTAACTCCCAAATTATATTAAAAGGAAAGCTAGTGCACTAGAATGTACAATCCATTGTCACACACACCAAGTAGCCCTTGATCAGAGGGTGGAAAGAGATTTGGAATTCAGCCTTGTGTCATTATCTAGTTAGATTGGTAGCCAAAAATAAAAGAACACGGATGATTCAGAGGCGTGATGTGGATTTTGGCAGGCAGTCACACATTCCTCAGTATGCCAGACCATACAGACATACTTTCACCCATGCTGTGAACAACAGTTAGTGTAATTACTAGAAATTATTGTAATTATTAGAACACCTGGGACATGGAGTAATACATATAGTTAAACACCTCAGTGCTGTTAACGTCTATTATCACTACTCATGGGATACCTTTTGTCCAGACTACTGGGCCGGAACTAACTGTTGTAGAATAATTATTATAAATGTGGTTCTGAATGTTGATGGAAATCTTTTATTTTGAACCAGCAACAGCAACTTCGTTTAAACTTTATTTCTATTCATTTTTAATGATAACAATAAATATTATACTGTATACAGTAGAAAGCAGGCTTGCTAACCGATATGAGCATTGTTACTGTTCCAGTGAGTGACTAATAGCTCTAGACAACATATTTTTTGTAAATGTAAAAGCTGTTAAAGCAGTCTAAAAATCAGGAAATAATAACCTTTAAAACACATAACATTCCAATTTATTTCAATAATTAGGCTAAATCACTATTTAAATCACAATAGTTCTTGTAGTGATTTCATGCAAATTGTCATAAAATTTTGTTCCCTGGCCAAAAAAGGCACCATCATCATCACCATCACCATCAAGAAGAAGAAATGTGGTCAGAAAAAAAATCGTGTATGACTGTAAATGGAAATCACTGAAACACTTGGTGCATTACGGCATTAAATAAAAAGGCAGTAGAAATCACAGCTATAATATAATATTATAATTTAAAATTAACAATATTACAATATTGTCACAATGAATATCACAATGTGACCTGTCATGCAATGTGTCATGCATAGGGCTCACTGTATAAGCCTCCGTAGGCAGTGTCATCATCAGGGACTGCATCAGTTTCTCAGCTCTAGACTCAGAAACGCTATGTGGCAGTAAAATAAAGTACTCAATGTACAGTACTCAGTGACCAGTGCAGCACATCAGTAGAGTTTTTCTTCCCTAATTCCACGGGCATATTCCATATTCCATATTATACTTTTCAAATGAAAGAGTGGTTCTGGGAGCATAAGGTATCATTTTCACACATGAATTGGCCACCACATTGTGCACCATAATCAAAGCTAGCAGCGGTTGAATGAAATAATAGGGTATGTAACATTTTTTATACCAATTAGTCAATGATGTCATCCAGCACCTCTAGCCAGTTTTTAAATCACATATTTGCCACTGTCCCACTGATATTTTCGTGTCACATAGGGACTTGAGGTGTATATCAGTGACGCCCCAGAAAAATCAGTAACTCTCTAAGGAAATCTCTGTGACTTTATTAGCACTCCATTTGATGAGAGCGTTTGTTTGTTTATTTATTTATTTATTTATTTATGCTGAACTTGCTTTGCAATGGTAATTAACACACTATTTATTGCGCAGCTCTAACCATGTCTCTCTCAGGGCCTCTCAGAGACAATCCTTTTAAAACACGCATTTAGGCATCAATTAAGAAGAAGAAAAGCAAGCGAAATAGATGCTGGGCGATCCTGCATTTTTCCACTAGGCCCTCTGCTATGGAAATGAGGTGGCTGAGTGGAATGGTTTGCATTCCTCAAGCCCAGGCTGTTATTATTGATCGACTCCCAGCACATGCGTGGTGAGTGCCTTGACATACATGTACTGCTGACCCATGCAGAATAAAACAGATTACAGTACACACTCTTACACAAGGGAGTGGGTGTCCAATGGCTTGGCCTGGATGGAGCTGTTCCAACTTTGATTTCAACAGATACTTGCAGAGATAAGGAAATGGGGGAAGGGTTCAACATTAAAAATTCATGAATTAAGCTTGAGGGTCAATTTCTCTGTTCCAAAGTACACATGAAGATTTATGGGCTTTGATTAGAAGTGGATCTCTTAAAAAAAAAAAAAAAAACTGTAACTACTGACCACATTAAACAGCATTTAAAGTTCTGGTCTATGTATGCCTCATATGTTGCTTGTTTAAAAATATTTATAGGTAAAATGTACAGTATATGTTTACACCATGGCACTGTTGAATTATTAATTATGATTGATCCAAAAGTGCTGATTAATTTTTGTGTAACAGCAAATCATAGATTTATACTAATGTTCTTTTTCTAATATATAATCTAGTAACAATTTATTTAGTGCGGCTTGTTTCTTTGACACTAAGCTAATAAAAAAATTTTAAGGACATTTAAGAAAAAAAAAATTACAATTCTTGATATGGTGATACTGTATATTCTTAGTTATTATTAGTTTAATATTCTGATAGTGAAAATAGTTTAATCTAACCTTAACAGTTAGACATAAAGCTATACCTTTAAGTTTTCTGACATGGGAAAGTCTTCAGGTATTATGTTTTGAGGAGTTCATGTTTTACAAATGAAATGTAATGCTTTTTTGTCTTCTTAACCCCAAGAGAGAAAAACAAACTGAATCTGGTGAGTGAATAACCACACAAACTAACCGGTCCTGCTGATGTTTGACAATGTTAAATCTAACCATAAACAGATTATGTGTTGTAATTAATTCAATATTATGAGCATTTTGAAATTGCTGTAATATTAGAAGAAAAAAAGCATTTCAGCATGAGCTGTGTGGGTAATGCTGCTTCATGATGCCACCCATTTTGATTATTATTTTTCTATAACACTGCCACACTGAGTGTTTTATTCTTTACTTTATTAAGTAATGTGAGAGAATGGCTTGTTCCTTCTTTATAACTTTTAATTATAAAGCATTAGCAATTCCATGGCTCTCGTTTATATCAGTTATCACTGCAATGGGGAGAATTTATTGAGGATTATACACTAAATGTTAAAAGTTAAAATAAGATGACTAGCGAACACTACAGGAGGGTTAATGTTCCCTGACTGTGTGGGTGGGAGTTTGGAGCATGTCTAGGCATTTTGAATGTCCTGTATCCAAAGCTGCCACGTAGAACATTAACCTGAGACAGGTCAAAAATTCAGCCTGTTTTCAGTCAGATAGCAAATCAAGTGTCCACAACTGCCACTGTGAAATGATCAATCTCCCAACCTGACCATTTCACCATCCTTCCTCGCTGAGTTAATATTCAACTGCTGAAAGAGTCAATAGTTTGATCAGATCTTTTCTGGAATATTCCCTTGTTTTTCTTTCAGGGTTTTTTGGCAATGACCATGGATGACAGCCTCAAGACATTTCAGTGAGAGAAAAAAAAAAAATTTGTTTATTCCAAAGATAGTTACAAGGGAAAAACTAAGGACAGTTGTTGAATAATTTACAATATAGAAAATGCAAAACTATAATCATTCCACTATTAGAAATTTAGGTTTGCATAAAATATATCTACTTGGGCATGTGAATTTACATGGCTCACGCTTGTGAGCAACATAACTGAAATAGGGCTGTGATTTCTTTGATCCTTAAGATACCTTAAGATAATCAAAGAATGTAGCCGAGCTCAGTTAGACATGCCTTAGCCAATAGTCTGAAAATACCTCAATCCATTTTAACTGTCTACCCCATATGGTCATAAGGGTGGAGCCTATCCCAGAGAATTTAGGGCACAAAGCAGGGGACACCATAGATGGGGTGCCAACTTATCACAGTGCACAAAAACACACACGTGACCATACACTACAGGCATTTGGGGAACTTCAATTAGCCTACACTGCATGTCTTTGGTCTGTTTAAGGAAACCAGGGAACCTGTAGTAAACCTACCAACCATGGGAACAAACATGCTACGTCCATATACACAGACAAGAGGCAAGATTCAGACGTAAACCTGGAACATTGAGATGACACACTAAGCAATAAGCCGCAATGCCACCTTGAATCCATTTGTTAATTTGCCAAAATCAAATAAAACTTTTGTTTTTATAGGTTATTGTCTGTGGGTTACTGTCAAGCAAAAGCCATATATAAAAATATAATATTTTTTAAAATTTTAATCTTACTTGATAAATGAGCAAAAAAGGAAGGTGTCTATTTTTTTTCAAACTCAATGTAACTTTTATTTAGAAATGTGAATATAGTGTAAGTTTAATAAGGTACATAATTAACCTTTTAAAGTTGTCCTTGGGTACACTGCATGCCCAGTACCTGATGACACTGATATATTATAGGTGCAAAAGATGTTCACCCCAAGAAAAAACAAAGGTACAAGTTGATACCATTATACTGACAATGATTTCTGTCTTTACCAGTTAGAATGTTAAAATTAAACATTAAAATTTGTTGTAATTGCAACATTGGCTGCTCTGAATTATCTGTGTGGGTTTGTGCAGGTTACTTACTTCTTTCCTTTTGAGATGTTTCTGAATAAATATTACTCCTGGTAAAAAGCAGTACTAAAAGAGTTCATTAACTGAATTATGGAATATTAATACTTAACAATGCAATAGAAGCAGTAGCTTTGACCTTATTTCTCTTGCTTGTGTTTTTTTTTTCTTTCAGAAAGCAAAAGACTGAATGACGAGTCGTTTCTCAGTAAACAGGAAGCCACAGCCACTTAATGACACATTAGTGGGTTAATGCTCTGACAAACACTGAGGTAAGAGCTCCACCGGGCCCTATTGTTAGTACCGATAGCACAGAATTATGCTGCTGGTTGTTTATGATGGATGTCTGGAAGTGAGACTGTACAGACTCCCTGCTGCTTCATGTAAAATAATGTCTGTTATTAAGTCACATTTCCACATCATATTTTAAATAGTCATTTCTCTCTCTCTCTCTCTCTCCCTCTCTCTCTCTCTCTTTCTCTCTCTCTGACCACTGCTTTAATAATAATCAGTGACCTGATCTTACTCTGCACTAACAGCCAAAAGGTGTTCCCTAAAGTACAAGCATTATCTGTATGGTACTATTACGTGTCTTAACCACTAAGATTACAGTATAAGCATAATGGGCATAACTGTAGTGCTGTCTTTTGTGTGCTTCAGGGCAGGGGTAGATCAGAGGGCACTAAGTAACAGTTTGGATGGTTGGCGGTTCAAGCCCCACCTCCATCAGGTTGCCATTGTTGGGCCCTTAACCCTGTCTGCTCCTGAGGCACTGTATAATGGCTGACCCCAGTTATGCGAAGAAAGAATATCACTGTGCAATAATATACTGTATATGTGACAAATAAAGGCTTAACTTTGCATACCACTTGTCTTTTACAGTCTTCAAATCTGTTGTCAGAGTTGATAACAAGATCTTATTTTATATAAATAAGATTAAATCACCCACTGATAAGCATCCATTTTTGCACATGTATTAAATATAAAAATGTTGTATTATTCCTGGCACGTTGCCTTACCCCTCCAGGGTCTAGGCTCAATTCCCGGCCAGGTTTGATCCCTAGCTCTGTATGCATGGAGATTGCATGTTCCCCCCATGCATCCTCCAGGTACTCCGCTTAACTCCCATTGTACAAAGACATGCAGATTATTGGCATACCCAAATTGACCATAGTGTCTGAATGAGTGTGTGTATGCGTGTGGGCTGCAATGGATTGGCACCCTATCCAGGGTGTACCCCACATTGTGCCCTCCACGACCATGTATACAGGATTAAGCAGTAAGACGGAAAGTGAGAGAGTGAGTGTATTATTCCTAAATCAAATACATTTTGGACTGGGGTGTTTTAATGTCCTCTGCAAGATTTTGCACAATTCAGATTAACCAGTTATTGGCTAACCAATCAGAGGTTCTACTTTCTACTTTGGAACTAATGTTGATGTCACTGGATCATTGTACAGCATTTCATAATGTAGCTGGGTAAATGATATATATACCAATCAGACATAAAATTACAAAGCAAAACATTATGCCCAGTTTAGGCATTCCCCTTAATTGTTTAGGTTCCCATTGTGCTGCCAGGGCACCTGTGGTGTTTGTCAGCCGGATGGTTCCTTGGATGTTCCTCTGTGGGCTGCAGAATGGGGCCGACATGGATCAGATTTGTTTGTCTGGCTCATTCCATGAGTGCTAAATCAGACTGTAATCTGGGAAGTCTGGAAGCTGGATTGGCACCCTTGAACCCTTTGCTTGCTGGGCCCAGTGCATTGGCTTGTCCCTGGGACCAGACAGGATGGTCGGTGGTCCCGACCGCCATAGATGAGCCTTGGGTACCTATCATCCTGTCACCAGTTTACTGGTATTTAATTGATAATCAATAATGTGTTAATCTTATGTGGTGTTAATGTTACTGCCAATCCGTGTATGTTGAAAGTTCCTATGAACGTCAAAAACAGTTATATGAAATTACCTCTTACCCTATACATTTCACTTTAGGCTTTATGATTTTTGTTATCAAAAGTGATGTGCTAACTGGTGGTTGATTTAGTGTCTTGAACCAAAATTCCGTCAATGAAATTTTTAAATAAGATTAAATAATATGAGTGCTGCTACAATGCTCATCTAAAAGTAAACAGAAGAACAGAATAAAAAGCCAGCAGAAGCAATAGAAAAAATTGTGTTTATACCAGTTCAGACATGTGTTTGTGTTTATACCAGTCCATTTCGCGCATGAGTTTGGATCACATCAGTTAATGATGTAAGTATCTCAGGTCTATTGTTAGAGGATCTCTTTGCAATTTGACAAAGAGAACATGTTATCACACAGCCTGTTATAGAATTTTGTTGTGAAAAGTAATAATCTTAAAATACTCTTGAAATCACACAGACCAAAACCAGGGTAATCCAGTGTTTACTGCAAATACTCTCAGAGACTTAAATTAAGGCCAGTGGTGTATGTAGAACCCTGAAAGGCTGACACGTCGACATGTGAACCTGACACGTTGTCCTCCTCCTGGACTCTGTTCCATTCATGATACGGAGATGACATCATCAGCATCCGGCCGCCTGTGTCATGTCTTAGCTGTAATCCTTCACTGGGCTCAAAGGAACCAGAGGACTGCTGGTGAAAATAACTCTAAATGACGCCAACCGGAACAGCCTGAGGGAGCACCCCTGCCCTGTCCACTCAGCTGGAACAAGAAAGAGTGAAAAAAGCTAGTCTGAATATATGTATGAGGAAATGTAGGGCAGGCAATGTGCGGAAGGTGACCCTTTTCAGAGCATACAGTCAGAACACAGAGCCCATGGCATTTATTTTAAAGGGACAAACACTTTAATAGCAGTGAACATGAGTCAATATTTGTTATCATGGAGTACTGTTAATGAGAAACATTCAGCGCTTTGTTTGACATCATCTTATCATGCTTCTAATGGTACTAGAATGATGGTATTAGAATGGTGGCTGATGATGAACTTTAGGGATTTTTTTCCCAAGATCATTATTATTTTCTGCATTATTATTTTCTGCTGGGGCTAATGAGTCTACCAAGTTAGAGACAAGTTTAGCATTAAAATCATCGCATAGAACTTGACTTACAGTAAATCAAGCTGAGGATGGAACATGACAAGGATATGGTTGACAGCTTTCTAAATAGGCTCCACTTAAAATCTTATGTAAAATGGAGAACTTTTGTATGGATCTATCTTTATTGATGGTAAATAAAGGTAAAATTTCAGGCATTTTTTGCTACATATACAATGCATCTGATACATTTTAAATATCATATTTTTTCGTAATTTAATTACACTTAAATTAAATATTTTAAACCGTTTATTGTTTTCACTTCTAGCATTTTCTAAAGCTCATGAAAAATGCTGTCATTTCATTTCCTTTTTTTACTCTAAAGCTGCTTTAAGACAATGACCATTTTTACAAACAATATACAGTCTTATGCAAAAGTTTAGGCACCCCTTGATAAACAACAGATTTTGGTGATTTTAAATTGAAACGATGTTAACACAGTCTTTCTTGGAAATGGAAAAAACGCACAATATTTTCAGCAAACATTGTTGCATAGTTACTTATGATGTCATAAATTAAACAAAGATAAAAAAAAACATTATTGTGGCACTGTGCAAATGTTTGGGCACCCTACATAACCAGTACTTAGTAACACCTCCTCTGGCAGATGTCACGCTTTCAATTCTTGTACTAGTTCTGTAATATTCTTTGGTCATCTTGCATGCACAGCTCTTTTAAGATCTACTCACAAATTTTCAATGATGTTTAAATTAGAGGACTGTGAGGGCCATTCCAAAACTTTCAGCTTGCATCTCTTGAGGTATTCCATAGTGGATTTCAAGGTATGTTTAAGATCATTGTCCTGTTGTAGAAGCCATCCTCTTTTCAGCTTCAGTTTTTTTACAGATGGTGTGATGTTTGCTGGTATTTAATGGAATCCATTTTCCCCTCCAACCATGCAATGTTTCCACTGGCTGCAACACAACCCCAAAGCATGATAGATCTACCCCTATGCTTATTAGTTGGCAAGGTGTTCTTTTCATGAAATGCTGCTCCTTTTTTTCTCCAAACATGCCTTTGCTTACTTGATAGGCGAGCTAACTCACCTGAACTGAACCCCATAGACAATCTATGTGGTATTGTCAAAGGAAGATGAGAAACATCTGACCCAACAATACAGACGAGCTGAAGGCTGCTATCAAAGCAACCTGGTCTACAATAATGCCTCACTGCTTCAGGCTGATTATCTTCCTGCCATGCTGAAATGATGCAGTAATTTGAATGAATGAATATACAGTTTGAATCAAACAGTTTGAATGAAAAATAATGAATGAATATACAGTTTAAAAGATGGATATTTCTGTATTGTAAATCTATTTTGATTGATTTCAGGAAACAGTCCAATATTTTGAGAAACTGGATTTTTAAGTTTCTTGAGCTGTAAGCAGTAATCATCAAAACCATTTGGTTTCCTTTGATTTATGGACCTACTGTACAGCATGTGTTATAGCATTTTACGACAACAAAGTTAACATACACTTCTTAACAACATATATTTATTTATTTTATATAATAAAAATGCAAAAAAGTTTTTTTGAACATCAGACACACTCATCTATCACAAATAAGTACTGTAGAATGAGAGAGAAAGAAAAGGACATAACAGGAGTAGGCCTACAAATTAGAGTGGAAATAATAAAATACATAATACTGCCCAAAAGTTTGCCTTTTTCCTTTTCCTAATGTTTATTATATTTAGCAAATTATTGAACCGGTCTGTTGGTGGCATTCTTAGGGGAGCAGGATCTGTAGAATTGCTATGCAGAATAGCAGGGGTGGTTGTCAGAGGGTATTACAGTGCTGATCAGTGCAAGGATGTGCAGATAATGTCAGTTAATTGGGGGAAAGTACACCACAAATGTAAAAAAAACTTTTTTTTTTATCAAGCAAACATATTTTAAAAACCTCAACCCAAATTGTTTAAACAATTTGTAAGAAAAAAAAATCCCAATACATTATTACAATAATTTGCATTAATTCATTCAGTTCCAAAACAAAAAAGATGTAAATGCATTCTACTTACTACTAATTTAGTTTTGGTATTCAAGCTTTTTCTGATCTCTGCTCATTCCAGCTAGAAAGCAAGTAAAAAAAAAATGGATATCTTCTTTAAAGCTCATTTTCATTCGCTAGTTATGTGAGTGACAGCAGTGTATTACACAGATGATTTTGACCAATTGTGGATATATGACAATTCTGGCATTTGACAGATCTGGGATTTAAACTCACAACCTTCCAATTACTACCCCAGGTGTCTAATAATTGGATAATGCATTTTTATTTTATCTTACACAAGACCCTAAACTGAACTTTGAGCTAAACGATTCAGACAAAGTTAGAGTTATTACTAAACGTCTTAGTTTAACACCAGTCGCATGTTATCAATATACTGATCAGAAGGCGTTGAATAATTTACTATAACAGCAGCTCGAGCAGTATTGCAGCTTAAAATCAAAGTGTAATAGAGAGCATCTTGTTCACAGGGATTGTATGGAAGATGTTAGGGAGATAATTATTTAATCTAAATAACAATCTCGATCACCATCTCTTCTGGTTTCTCAGTACCATGATGAGCTCTTGAAGAGAGATAGTGGGAAAAAGAGGCTGTTGAGGAGATGAATGTGTGTCATTGCTATAATGTAATTAATTAAAAGATTTTGTTTATTTAATTCACATTGCACAATATTGAATTTAACTATAAATGGATAAAATGTCAAATCTGACATATTTCTACATAGAACATGTAATCATTGGCAAATAATTGTGATATAATCTGAATAAAATGAAAAAAAAAGGAAAATACTCAATTTACTGTAGATCTCTGACTCTTTATTACTTTTTGACTTTTTATGATATTTTCTATACTATGCTGTATGTTATAAAAGATGTTAATGTATCACACCTCATCATGTTTCATTTTCCACATACTAGCTTTTTTTGCATAATATTACTGCTGTCTAATTCTGTGGCTGAAATCAACAGCCTCCTCCTGTAATTGAGCAGTAGTTCCCCGCCTGGACCGTCTGCTAATAAAATTCAAATATAGGATGATTCACCCAATCATTTCCGTGCCTCACGCTAGACCTGCTCCATTATCGCACCAGGCAGCAAGGGCCAGTGGGGGAGGGAGTAATCATGTGGAAACCTGAACGAGGACTGCTCTGTGTCTCCCTCTAAATCATAGAAAGGAAAACAGAGCAAAGGGAGGAGGCTGAGCTGGATTGGTGACTCACCCTCACAGGAGACCGGCTCCCTTTTCTACCTAAGAGACAAATCATCTGATTTAAAAACTGCAATCAATTTTAAAACACACCATTAAGATCTAAAATAGAGGCATGAATCATCAGACAACAGAAATTGCAAATTAATTATGAACAACCACTTTTTAGAGTGCTGCATACTGCCAGCCCTATATATATATATATACCTGTATATATATATATATATATATATATATATATATATATATATAGCCACCCCTCATTTCCTCATATTTTGGTTCCAAACAGCCAGACTTTATTGTATTTTAATGTAGCAATAGTGAGTGATAGTTATCCAGGCTTTCTAAAGGAATTGCTGGCTCTCATTTTCAGTCCACTCCCTGAACTGACCAGTTTCAGAGAAATGTTTTTTTTTTTTTTTGTCTATTAAATCACACACTGACCAATAAATCATTCAAACATGAAAAAAAAAACATCTTAAGGCAGGAACCAGTGAGGAACAGGTGCAGATGATCAGGTCGGAGATTACTGGTGGTGGTGAATGCTGAGCGTTTGGAATAGATGAGAGGGGAAATGAGGTTGCTGCTGGGTCTTTACAGAAACATCTGATCTTCAATTTGTAGCCTGGCTTTGCAGCCTGTCGCAGTAAATCTTTTATTATTCAATTTGATTTAATTTAATATAAAGATACTGTAGATTAATTAGTTATTTCAGTAAAAAAAAAAAGTACAAAATATAGGATGCATATGCAGACCATTACAAAAATTCCAAATCTGGAATTTTCTGGAATGTAAAGATGTTGAAATGTGAAGCATTTCCGTGTAGTGGGTCTCTGCCCAGCTGTGAAGCAGATGTAATTTCTAATTATATGTTTAATGAACTGCAACATTGTGACCACAAATTACACACAGATTTACAATCTTTAAAAATCTATTCTCATTTTTACCTGCTTCAGTTGTAGTTATGAGCAGCACTTACACTCACCCGATGAGTCATAAGGCCATGAATAAACTTTATTAGTTACTCATTCTGGATAATGGAGAAAGAGCTCCTCAGCCTTAAGGTTATATGACTGGGTTTGTTGTTACCGCAGTTAGCAACATTCAACTTTATTTAGAGTTTACTTCTCATATTGGGAATTAGGGGAGAGAGAGAGAGAGAGAGAGATAGGGCAGCAGAACATAATTAAAACATTAGTCAAATGGTAAGTTTGAACTTCATGTGGCTTAAGAAGTCATTCATGAAGTAATTTCCAGATTATACAAATGAAATCACAAAATTTAGTATATATTATATTTTTGTTCATGCAAAATGCAGACTCCAAACAATGGCAGTGTAGTGGAGTGACGACAATACCGTCATAAAGTATATAGTAAGAAAATTATGTCAGTTTAATTGGTGCACACGGTATGAGCATCTGGTCTCATTTATTTCTCAAGGTGTTCAGATTTATAGTTTATACTCAATTCATGTCGACTTCACAGCATTGTAAGATGTGCACTTTACCATATTTACTACCTTTGCCATGGTTACATTAAATATACAGATCTGTTTTCAGATTGTGATTTCGTAACATGATCACATATGATCCCTAGTTTGACTTCAATGACGTTGTAGTTATATAGCATATTTTTTAGCAATTTTCCAACAATTCTGCATTTGAAAATTATGTCAGTTCAACAATCATTATGTTCAGATACTGTCCTTACAAAAGAATAAATAACCATGTATTAACTAGCTAAATGGCTGCCAGCAGTCATTAGCTAGATATCAAGACCAGAGTCTAGATTTGCTGGTTACCTAGCAACAATCTGTCATGATTTTAACCACCTGAACAGCAAACATCTTCTGTCTGTCTGCCTCTCTCTCTCTCTCTCTCTCTCTCTCTCTGTCGGTTTGCTTCCCAATTCACTTTTTCTATGAATGAGTGTCATGCACAATCTCCGCTCTCAGGCAGAAAGCGGCTGTTGCTATGGCAGCCAGTCACCTGACTATGGCCTTGCCAATAGGGATTCCCCATTCATAACTGGCAATGGAAGGAGAATACTTATACGCATTTGTGTGTGAATTCTGAAGTCATGTCACGTTGTGAGTGTGGAGGCTGCGTATTTTTGGACTTATTTTCGGTGGGGTGGGAGGTTGCATCTGTTCACCTGTCAATTCACCAAAGAGCATTTGATCTTTAAGTGTGTGTGTGTGTGTGTGTGTATGCATAGGGAAGCTCCTCCAGTGATGCTCTTGAGAGGGGGATGACTCACACATGAGTCACAGAAAGGGAAAAAGATAGCATAGTCTCCCTCCTTGCTGTCTCTCTCTTATGTACAGTACGGATATATGCACATACCCTGATCAGCTATAACATTATACGCACTGAGACATGAAGTGAACAACATTGATTATAACAATATATTAGACAGGAGTCAGTTCTTGAAGTTAACGGGCCAGAAAGAGGAAAAATGCATAAGAATAAGGTAGACTGGCACATTGTGATACATAAAAAGGTACTGTAGGTTAGAGCATCTCCAAAAACAATAGGTCTTCAGGGGTGTTCCTGGTATGCAGTGGTTAGTACCTACTAAAATAGTGCAAGGAAGGAGAATCTGTTAACTGGTGGCTGATTCAAGGGCATCCAAGGCTCATTATCCTGAATGGGAAGCAAAAGCTAGCCTGTTTGACCGAACCCTCCAGAAGAGCTACTGTAGCTCAATTTCCTGAGAAAGTTATTTCTGACTATGATAGAAAGCTTTCAGAACTATGGGAAGGAGGCACATCTGCAAAGACAGTATGATGCTGAAAAACCCTGAATCCTGGCATTCATGTGGATGTTACATTGACACAGTGATACTTTGATCAAGCATCTGTAAGATGTGCTGGATTAATAAATCAGGACCATGAATGCCCAATCTTGAAACTTAAAGGATCTGCTGCTAACACCTTAGTGCCAGATAACAGAACACACCTTCAGAGGCATGTAGAGTGCATGTCTTGATGGTTCAGAGTTGTTTTGGTGATACAGTATGGACCTACACAATATTAGGCAGGGGATTTTATTATAATGGCTGATTGTGCATAGGATGTGTGTCACTGCAAACATGCAATAAACACTATTCAAAGTTGATATTTATTAAAAATTAGGGGAAAAAGCACAAAAAAACAATAATAAGTTCAAAAATGGTGTTTATTGCATGTTGCAGTGACACACATCCTATGCACCAATCGGCCATTATGACCATTAAAAAAGATTTTTTTTTATTTATTTGTCTATAGTTACATTTAACTTTATGAAATATTCCTACAACAAGTGCATTCCTGTTGATCATGAGCAACTGCATTTACAATGATCAACAAAGATGTAAGATGAAAAATCTTACAAAAGCAAGAAAAGTAATACGAGGTGACACAAAAAAACGGGAACTTTTTTACAATCCAATAAAACTAGAAGTGATAAAAGAAATAAATTTTATTCATA
>JAQMYJ010000011.1:13738236-13760281 GCA_030014305.1 Clarias laeviceps | reverse complement strand
ATTCTGTCTCAATCCTTTACCATAAACCTATGATAAAAATTATAGACCCTTCATTTCTTTGTAAGTGGGCAAACTTTAAAATCTGTAGGGGATCAAATACTTATTTCCTCCACTGTATGTCCCAATTTAAAATAAAAAAAATTATAGATGAATAAATAAATAAACTGATTCTCATCACTACTGGGCAGGTGAGAACTGCACAAGGTACGTGTACAGTAACAGAGTGAACAGCATGTGGGTGAGAATCTGGTTGAATTGCCAAATAGACATGATGTAACATTCTCTCTCTCTCTCTCTCTCTCTCTCTCTCTCTCATTGCTGGAGTCAGTTCATCTGGCTGGCAGCTCTGTTATCTGTCATTAGCCAAACACAAGGATCAGAGAGAGCTCTATTGATGTTTGCCATGCACTGTTTGTGCTGCTAACACAGGATGTTCAGTAATTGCTTTAAGAGAATAACACCAACGCGCTAGCCAGTGGCCTGCTACAGCCGCTGACTGAATCGTCAACTGACATACTAACACAACTGATAAAATAATCCCGTTTTAATCAGCCCATTAGTATATTCAATTAAAACATCTGTATGATATTCACAGATAAATAAGCTGCACCAGATAATATTCACTTTAGCTACAAGAAGAATTTGGCTGATGTAAAGATTCTGAAAATTTGACTTAAACATTTTGTAATACTCTCCCCATTTCATTCTTAGGTGATTGCTCTTTTATCCAATCTCAGTTGACCTGGGTAGCTTTTATGTACTATATATAAAGCTGCTGACATCATCCGATGACGATGGAGTGACCTACTTTACAGCGCTAAAGGATGCAGCAGACAGCATCCTCATACACCCAGTGTGAAAGGCACATGAAGTCTCGTTTATCTGAGTGCTAAATAAACATCCTTTTTATCCTGAAATGTATGCACATGCTAAACACACATCCTGAAAACATGGCACATACTATATCTTGTGCTGTATGATAAGAAACTATGAGGTCTGGGTGTCATGGTAACCGTGATCTTAAAAGGATAAGCATACACAATTAAACAAATTGCTGTGCTCTGCATCATTATTGTGGTTTCTTAAAGAAACACCTATAAAAAAAACTATTTGCTTTATTACATCAAATTAACTGTATATACAGTATGCACTCCTGAAAGAATCTAACATGCATACTATTAGTGTGTTGATTTTCAAAGTGTGTATGCACCACCTTGCTGTAGACGGTGTTTATATAATTCATGCAGATTCTCAGGATTCCCAGAACAAAGGTTGCTGTAGAGTCCTGGAAAAGGAGACGATTTGCTCGTGTAATGCAGGAACAGTTGGCGGATCTTCACAGTTGAACACACTCTCCTTTAACCAAATATGTCTGCAATGCATCTCCTTACTTGGGAAACGACCCCAGTCGTCAGTCTCCACAAGTAGGCGTCAAGTGGTGTAAGATCGGGAGTATGGGGAAGGTATGGGAAGGAATGTGTGCTGCCACCTTTTTCAAACTCGGTCCCCATTCACAACAAATTCCGTATGAGAAATTATACTATGAATATTTTTTTCTCCATAGAGACCCATTTCCAACAACTACAGCACAATAAAACCTTTTCACTACTGGGAATACTGAACGTGCAGCTGGAGATATGCCCCGTTAAAAAACAAGTTTCAGTACTGTCTGTTTTGGTGCATAACGTAATGGTGTATTGGAATGTGCACACTTGCCATCAAAGTCATGTTACAGAGGATGTGGGCAAGAAAAAGTGGGTTTTCCGACATGTAACACTTGTTTATTCAACACCTGTTTTTTCTCTCTGGATACGCAATGTTCTGGGAGGGTGCCACTGATTCACAAAAACATACTGTATACTGTATTATTCAAAAAGAAAGATTTAAATCTTTTTTCCAGATTCTCCAGTTTTCCTCCAGGTGGATTGGCAACTCTAAATTCCCACTAGGTGTGACTACAGTATATGCATGCACTGTGCCCTATGATGGACTGGGCATGCCATTCAGGGTGCATTTCGAACTCATGCCCAGTATTCCTGGAAGAAGCTTCATCCACTATGTGGAGAGGTCACGTTGTAGTTACCAGCTCGGTAACAAGAGCAGTAAAGCATCACTTAATTTTTGTAGTTGCAGAATGTGGTGGAAGAATCTAGTCTGCTATAATGAAAAAAGATTTTTTTTTTTTGTAAAGTTCTGTAAAGTTGCTAGACAAGGCAGCATGCTAGTTAGTTGGTGATCTTAAGCTTACTGAATGGATCAGGTACGAAGTCAGACTGATATAGTTTACATTCCATATTTAAGGTCTGAACTTGCAGTACAGTGATACGATACTCCAGATGCAGCAGCTGTTTGAAGGGCCTCAAGGTTAGCACAATGGGTGGACCCTGAGTGAGCTGGGTTTAAAGGCTGGACCTCCTGAGGCATAGCTGCACCAGTGGTGTGTTGTTGTTCTGTGGCTTAGAGCGGTTGCTCGAGTCGTGGCTGGCATTCGGCGCCCTGGTGGGGGGAAGCAGCTGAAGTTGCAGGAGGGATGTGGTGAACACCACTGGCTGTATGCCTTGCAGGCAGGGATTGGGGGGTGGGGTTGAAAACATTAGGGAAATTTCCAGACCTGTTCTGTTTTCTGGACTATAGGACAGGACTAGTATGTTATCATGAGGGCTATACCAGAAGTAATGCAAAAATGGGAATAATTTTGGAGTACCTAACGCATATCTTTGAAATTGCACATGTTGGTAGAGTAACTTTTCCTCTACACAAAAAGGTACTACTCAACCTAGTCTCCATCACGAGCAATGCATTTGCACCATCATTAAACCCAACTCTCGCATCCTGTTTGAAAATCCCTTTTGTTGCAGTTGATTGTCTCCTATTGTGTGGTTTGTCTTGAGTGCTGGTTTGCCCTTTTGCACATTGCTCTTCTCCATAAACATTCTGTAGCACAGTGAGAGACCGTCACTTGTGATGGAGACTAGTGATGGGAAGTTTGGATCATTTTAATGACTCGGTTTTTTGAATTTTGTTCATCAAAATGGACGAATCTTTTTCTGATTCATTTAGTTCATTTTGTTCTTTTGATCAGAAATAAAATAAAATGTTACATTTTCAATAAAAAGACCCCCAGCACATCTAAATACACAAATTTTGGCTATAGTTCCAGTAATTAAAATATTACAATGTAGCTAAGGACATATTATGATAAACAGAATGAGCAGCTCACCTCTCATATCTTCTAGTCTGAATCGTTCGTTATTTTGTCACGTGACTTTCATTAGCGCTGTGCAGTGCGTTACACTGGAAACAGAATTGAACGGTTCTTCTCATGAGTCTTCTAGACCGAGTTGTTCATTCTTTTGAATCTATTGCATTGGACTCATTCAAAAAGAAAAAATTCAAAAAGAAAGGACTCATTCAAAAAGAAAGAATTGTTCATGAACGATCCATCACTTTTGATTGTGTTAAGCTGCTTTGGGACAATGTCAATTGTTAAAAGCGCTATACAAATAAAATTGAATTGAATTGAATTGAACTAGCGAACAATTTGACCGACATCAGTTACAACCTGTCAGTTAATAAAAAAATGGAACTAATAATCACAGAATTGCTTTCACAAAGAAAAAAGACCTTTTTTTGCAAGTCATTTTGCAATGATCGGTACTAGCTTTGCCTGTATGCTGTTCCCACCACTCAAGCAGTAGAGAAGAGTCTTTTTGAGTTGGACATGTTATCATGCAGCAATTCCTGCAAACAAGAAGCTCATGAAGGTTTTTTATTTTAGTCCAGCTGGAACAAGACAAGCATTTTGCACATGTACTTGTGAGTGTGCTTGTGAGAAGCAAAGGTGAGCTAATTACAGGGCTTTAGTCCTACAATGTGTCGATAACCATAACAACCCTTTCGCCAGTCTCATGAAAATAGAAACGGGAAGTACTGCGACAAGCCGGTGTTCAGCGGAAGTGAAACCCACACCAACATTTCATTTTCCACTCCTGGGCTCCAAAATAGGATTCACAATATTCACACCTAATTCTGGGCATCCAGAGAAAAAAAAAATACCAGAAAAAAGTGTGAAAATAACCTTGTCATTAGGCCAAGGAGGTAGTGTGTTACACGATATTGAAGTGATTCTTACATAGAGATTCTGTGTTTAGTGAAGACTCTAATAGGGGGATGTCGATCCATCCTTCTCATTAGACTATTAGGGTGTTGTGATTGTCTGATTCTTTTGCATCATTTTGCAAAAGAAAAAAAAACAAAAAAAACGCTGAAGTATTTCACTTATACAATCATCAACAAAAGAATTGCACACTAATTTTTTTTTCAAAACAGTCAACACTCTCTTTCTCTCTCACTGCCTCTCCCTTTCTCTCCCTCATCATAGCAACTATAACTGCTTAGCAACGCCTGGTGGGCGGCGGGATGGCGGACGGCTGCCGTCTGTGTACTGGGTTGTTGTCATGCACCTCTCATCCCTCACCAAGATGTTCACACCGAATCCTGAAAACAACTTTTTTATTCCTGGGATTTTTATTCCTGGGAAAACACCCAAGCTCTCCTCGAACATTAAATTTATGTAGTCAGTATTAGAAATATTTATGCATCCTTCTTCAAAGAACTACACGTAATATAATTTTTATAATAAATGTAATATATATATATATATGGTGTCACAGTGGCTTAGTACCTCCAGGTCCTGGGTTGCATGTTTTCCCCATGCCACAGTAGGTGGGTTTCCTCCTGGATCTCCGGTTTCTTCCGATAGTCCAAAAAGATGTAAATTAGGCTAATTGGCATTTCCAAATTGCCTGTAGTGTGTCAGTGTGTGTGTGAACGCTGAACGGAGGTCCTACAACAGTTGTACAAACAGGAATAAATACAATGGTCACAATTGGCCTCCGGTGTCCCTAGTTGGACTACAGAGGTTCATGGACGGCTGTATGGTATGTATTTATCACATAACTATTATATGAATATTTATATTTTAAATATATAATGTGTATAATATGAAATTACTATAGAAAACATATACGGGTACAAATCTTGTTTCAAAACAAGCTTTATAATTATTCTATTATTATTTCTTCTTATACCACTTTCCAGAGATCCCCTGTTGCATTCACATCTGGTCCTTTTCATGGAACTAGATTGAGACAGCTTGTACCTGATGACATGGTGCATTATGATGCTGAATGTAGGCATTAGAGGATGAGTGAATTAAAGCCATAAGGGGACACACGTGGTCACCAGCAATAGTCATATCAAAAAATACAAATAAAATAAAAACCCTTCCCAACTGTGTTTGACTGCACTTAGTAACCTAGTAACCCAGTGTAAGTATCTATCCAATGATGGAAACTTCAAAGCACTTTTTGTAAGTCACTCTGGATAAGACTGTCTCCCAAATGCTCAAATGTAAATGTAAATATAGACTGTAGCACTCACACCATGCTCAGTTGGTTCTAAGCTGCCTGCATAGATTGGGGTTGTTGAAACCACATTCATCCATGCATACCATATGTTTCTTACAGCTGTAATTGAGATTCATCAGAATAAGCATTTTTTGTTTATTTAAACTATAGAGTTTAGGTGAGTCTGTGCATCTGCACACATCAGATTCTTGTTCTTGGCTGAGAGGGGTGGAATATGACATCATCATCTGCTTTATAACCCTTCTTGCTCATGGTTTGACATGTCATGAGTTCATGTAAAGCATGGTTATTTGAATTATTGTAGACTTCCTGTCAAAACAACCCAGTCTCACCACTCTTCTCTGATCTTACTAATTAATGTGGTGTTTCCGCCCGTAGACCTGCCACTCAGTAGATGAAGTTTGTTTTTCACACCATTCTATGTCACCTTTAGTGAGTGCTGTGTGTGACAATCCCAGGAGGTCAGCACTTCCCGTAACACTCAAACCAGCCCACCTGGCACCAACAGCCACGGTCAAAATCACTGATGTCACATTTTCCCAAATTTTAAGTGTTTAATATTAACTCGGTTCTGTATTCTGTATTGCCATATTATATATGCTTCTCTGTATCATTGTAATTTATGTCATTACGATTTTATGTTGCAATCTGGCATACTTTACTGCTTTTTCGAAACTTGTTGTGCACACACACACACACACACACACACACACACAATTTTGACATACCCTCTCTACTTAAAGGGATAGTTTAAGGTTTTTTGAGTCTGTCTTAAATCAAAGTTAAAGTGCATATAAGTACATACATTAGTCTTTAGAGGTTTTCCTGCTCTGCACTCCAACCATGAAGTTTGTCACCCAGAACAGGAATACATTGTAAGTAATCAGGGCCAAATTCGTTTTAAGCAAAAATGCATTCGGAAATAAAGTTCTAAAAAATAAGGTGATATCTTTTAAAGGTACAGTGTATTTATGACAAATGTAACTCTTTTAAAAGAGTTATAGTCCAGACTAATACATCAAGGGTTATATTTTACAATTATTGATTCATTAAGTACCACATAATGAATATAACACTCAGTATTGTTCTTTTACTATTACTATCTTGATTTCCTTACATAAAACCTTAACATTTCAAGACTTATACAGCTTTCTTTTGATAGGATTAATTTTATATGTATCCAAAATTCATTTTTAATAATAATAATAATAATAATAATAATAAATCTTAGTAGTATTAGATGGGTATTAATATTAGCTGATACTCAGATATTGGTTTAAAAAAAAATAAGAAAAAATATATCATGCTATTCTTAATTTTACACATTTTCTCTATTGGACACAAAAAACACCTAAATGTTTGGTGCATCGGGTATTCATATTCACCTTCAAATTTGAGATATTTTGACCCCAAAATAAAACAAATTGGCAAAATTGGAATTTAAGGCAACTACGTTTTACAAAAATAAAACAAATAATATTATGGACAGGATTAAGCACCAGATATTCCCAGGAGCCTCTGCAGCCATGATAAGTGGTTTTGTGTGCTTTTAATGATCACCAAAAACATGGACATGTTGAAGGTTGTTTAATAAAAAATATTTTCTGTCTCATTTGTTTAAGCTCTGTATAAAAATTTCATTGCATATCTTACTGTGTATGTGACAATTAAAATTTAAATTTGTTTAGAATTAGTATGATGTGTGGTTACAGTTGATCTTTTGTAAACTCATCACAAAACTAAACAATTCTTAAGTAGATCTAAGAATCATATTATTTTCAACCCCAGTTGTAAACAACCTGTGTACACTTCCTATATAAACTTTCCACATCCTCCTGACCTTCCAGGATGTGCGGACTCTCGGCCATGTTTTGTTTGGTGTGTCACTGTCACTCCTCCCCCAACACAGGGGGTGAGGAAGGAACCAGATGTCCCTACAAAGGCCTTCTCTTTAACCACCCCCTTTAATTCATCGCTAATTAGAGTGTCTCAGGTAGCAGGAGCTCTGTCGTACACAACAACACAAACGTACCATTCACATGCTAATCGCACAAGATGACCGACAGGATGCACTTTAGTCCCGGTCAGGAACTAGCCTTCTAATTGTGCCATTTTGTCCCTTCCGTGCGGACGACCTTGACAGTCCTCAGTTTAGAGATTTGTAAATGAACAACTAGGCCACTTGCTTATTTATTTTATTTTATTTTACTTATTTTGTTTGATTCTGTAAAGCTGCTTTGCGACAATGACCATTGTTAAAAGTGCTCTACAAATAAAATTGAATTGAATTGAATCATAACCTGGAAAAGCAAAATTTTTAATTGTATATGTGCAAATTTGTGAGTTTCTTAAGTAAACAAAGCTAACATTATTACACCCATTTCTACATAAATTTTCCACTTTCACACATTTATTTAAACAAAGATCTATTCATACAAATAAACTAAATTAAGAATTTAAAGGTTTAAAATAAATCTTTTTTTTTAATAAACTTAATAATCCTTATAATCTCAAATCCAATTAATTCTATGTTACAAAATATAATAATATAATAAAATATTTCTACTGAGCAATTATTTAACTTATTTATAATATTGATATTTAATAACTAAAATGTTTTAACTGCAAAGTTACTTTTTGCTGTGTAATAGATGCAGCAGCAAATACAATCTTAATAAGGGTTATTTAAGGGTTCATTTGGTCAATTGCTATAAGTGGATAATCATTTTTAATTTGGTTAAAAACACTATTTTAGGATTCAACATAGACTCCTTACAGGTTTCAACTGGGTGGCCTAAAGGTAAACAGACAGATCATTTAGCTAATTTCAAGCATTTATTTTCAGCAATACAGTAAAAACGCTTGAAAATAGTTCAAATGTGCCAAAGAGGTGTTTTTAAAATATTCATATTGATATGACAATAAAGAATGCAAAAACTGCAGAAAACTCCTACATGGAGTTCCCTCAGGAACAACTGAAAATGACAGTTTTTAGCATCCTCATTCATTAATTCTTCTGTACATGTTCTTACTGTATTCTGATGGATCCTGAGCCGTCATGACCCTGATCTGGCAGCACTGGGTACAAAAAGGAAAAATTCACCCTGGACAAAATGCCAGTCCATGGTAGAAAACCAGCCACACCGCTAATTACAACTAGAGGCAATTTAGCATAGTCAATACACAGAAGAACATATTTTTGGAAAAACATGGTAAACACTGCACAAACGGTGGCCCAGGCTCAGGATCGAACCCAGAATCCAGAAGCGCTATGTGTGCCACCATGCCACTGTATTTGGAGTTATGTGATGGAAAATGATTATCCCTTACCATGAAAGAAAGTACATGTTTCACTTTAAACCCTTTCTGATTAAGGATTCTGCTTAGAACCATCAAGGGTCTCTGCTGTACCACCTAATGTTAGTTAAATTAGAGCACCAGCGCTTTTCTTTAGCCTAGATTTAATTATGCTAATTTGAGCTAATCATTTACCCTTTACTCAATGTCTTGTGACTTGTGCAGTGGTGAAAAAGCTCTGTTGTCCTCATAGACGACTCAGGTCTCAGTCCTGCATACACAGCACCATTCATCTTCCACTACCACTCTCCATCCCCGAGAGGGTCAATGCCATTACATATCAGCTTTATTTACCTGTTCCGGTGCGTACATGCAGCACTTAGTAAATGAAGTCTGTCTCAGAGGAGTGCAGAACTCATCCGGCCAGGAAGCTAGGGAGAGTGTCATGCCCCGAGGGTTCAGTATATTCCATCATCAAACATTGAAATGGATTCCTGTGTGGTGACTAGACCATAACTCCATCTAGCAGAGCACTCCTTAATATTCCTGAGTCTCTCACAACTATAGAATGCAAATGTATTTACACCTTGTAGTTTTTACACACTTGACAAATCCAAAAATATCATTTAAAATAGTAGTGTGTTTGGATGCAATATTATTAGGATGTTATGACTCATCCTTATCAATTTTTTGGTTTGTGCATCAGAGAGAATGAGAAATATTTTTATGACAAATTTTACATGTGATGTTTCCTTATAATACAGACTAAAAGGCTTCTTTTAATTATTCATTTATCTTTAATTCTGGTCAGGGCTGCAGTTGAAGCCTTGATCATTATTTTAAACAATTCTTTAAAAAATATTTGTAAATACTATTCTAAATGTGAAATACTTTCATTTGCTACAATATTTAGCAGAGTAGAAATGTTATCAAATATTACAGGGTTTCTATTGTGCAAGAAACAGGATTTAGGATGCTGCATAGAACCTTTCTGTTTCTCCACAGGGGAAGAACATTTATGAATGCTTTAAGGTTTTGTCAAATTTTTTGGTGGATTCAGAGCCTGGATAGAACACATGCCAGTCCACTGGAAGGCAAAATGTATATGTAAATTCATGGCTAGTGGGGAAACTCACATCCTCAATCCACCTACTGAGAGATTCTTGGAGGTAGGATAAAAACAAATCATTTGGAGGAAACCCAGGCGAACATGCAACAGGCTACACATTGAGCAACTAAATGTGGAGCCAGCAATGTTATATGTTATGTTCCCACAAAGCCACACCTATTTAAAATATTTTATGTGGGGAAAAAAATTAGGTAACTTTTCCTGGCTAGGGTAAAAACATTTGAGGTTTTGTGAAAAATATCATGAATATTCATCTTAAGCATGCACACTAGCACACGCCTCATGTCAGGTCATCCAAAAATATGATGTTTTTCATTCCAAAGTGTTCATTCCCCCTTGCTTGGTATGTGCAGTGGCCCCCAACATGCACATTTAAATCAATTAAGGATCTGAACAACACATTTTTCACTGCCTCTGTGCTGAGCAGGGAGACTAATTTGGTTTCCTTCTCCTCTTCCAGTCTTAATGTCACATTCCATTACATGGAGCCTAAGATGGGTGATGAATTGATGCATTAGGGCTTACAAAAACCAAAGTCCATGCAAATGCTGCACTGTAAATTGAAAATTCAGTGCGAAGGCTCATGTTCTCATTTTTCAGTGACTTATCAGCAGGAAGTCTTTCATTAGTGAACAGTGTTAGGGGAGTCCTCCAGGATACTACAAATACTGTAAGGGCACTACAATCAGGAACTGAGCTATTTTTAAATCCTTCTATGATATTCTTGGTGAAATGTTTACCAAAAGTCTTCGCTTTAATCCTTTTACTGTGTCTGTTTAATATAGACTTAAACAACAGCACAACTAAATGATTAAATCTGATTTGAGGTGGTTACGGTTCCCTCCTTCATCGCATCACTCTGTCATTGATTATTTTACTAAAACAGTATGACCAGAGTTGTTTTGTACTTATTTTATACATGTCCACTTTGAACTTAAAATTGTAAATGCAGACTTGATTGCAATTTTTTTGTATAGACCTTTTGCACCTGACATTAAGACATCTGTCGCGTCCACTGCTGGATGGCAAAAGGTTTGTTACTTACCAGATACCAGTATCAAAATCCACATGCAAAACTACTCATGGTAGCACTTTCAGGCAAGAAAACACATCTGAGAACATTATGTCTTAAACAACACTTTGTCTCCTTAGTAAACGTGTCTCTTTTGTCATTCCAAATCGTTTCATGGATAATGTGAGTTACGAAGCTAATACCTTTAAACAAAAAGCTTTTAATTCCAAACTATTCTCTAACTCCTGACCAAGGCCACTAGCTTTCCATTTTTCACTATTTAAGATTCAACCCTGGAACAATTAGTTAGCTATTAATTTGAAAGTTTGAAATGTCAGTATATGTTAACGGTACCTGCACATCATTTTACGAAGTGTGAAGCACAGCATATCATTGTTTCATTTGCAACAGAAGCTAATGCTAATGCTAGCAAACCCCACCAAATCTAGGAGGAATTTGAATTTATTGTCATGTGCACAGTAAAAACACCAGTTTAAACACTGCAATGAAATTCTTACAAAAACAGATTAAAAAAACATAGGAGATAAATGGGGATTAAGGTATTTAAGGATTTTAATGTGTACTGTAGCTATTCAGAAGTCTAATGGCTTGTGACTTCACACTTCTGTATCGTCTTCCAGACTGCAGAAGTGTCAATAGATTGTGTTGTGGATGTGTATTGTCCCTTATAATGTGATGGGCCCTCTTGGGAACCCTGATGTTGTAAATCTCATATTTGTACACCATCTGAGGTAATCATGTTATGGTAACAACTCAAAGTTCTGCAAATTAATATACTTATTACCTTCTTCATCCATTTTCACACACTTTTATGAAGTCCAATATAATGCAACATATTGCATAAACAAATAATCAGCACAACAGAAGCTATCACAGACTAGGTCTTTTATCTGTGTAACAAAACAAAAAAAATACACCTTGAACGCAATCATCTACAAAAATACATAGTAGTCTACTGTTGACTAACAGTACTTCCACCGTCCACTGTTGTGATTGACATCATGGTAGTCACATTATGGGAAAAAGTTTGTAGTTCTTATATATTATAATATATTTATTATATATTATATATATAATATATATATTATAATAAATAATAATAACATCCCGATCAATAATAGGTTTTTGTTTCATTAATGACAAACATTTCTCAGTGAGATAGACATCGATTACTATTGCAACAATAAATGTCTCTGCAACATGTGAATACTGTTCTATGCTAATACCATCTTTTTAACAAATGTTTGTCTACAATGACATTTTACGTTTACAGTCATTGCTGTAAGAGGAAGAGACATTGCAGTGGACCACCACGCTTTTGCAGTGTACAGGCAAACATTTGTATTGTGGCAAAAACCAGAGTAAAAATATAAAACATGCAAACTCTGAAGGTTCATGGTGACAGTACTAATCACTCTGCCACCATGCTGCCCAAGCGATTACTCCATGTAGTTTTTGTATATAAATGAATTAGAAAGAAGTATGATTCAGCTTTGTGATTTGGCTTGCGTCATCCTTTCTCTCCCACCCTTAACTCCAAGCTTCTCTATGGACAGACAGTCTCTTTAAAAAGTCCAGCTCATTATTTACTGGGTCCCGTGACTGTCTCTGTAATTGTGATCATTTATCATCCCAGGAGCCATCAGGTCTTAATCCTGTCTCCTCAATGAACAACCACTATTTATAAAAGGGCAGCTAAAAACCTCTATTTCCCCACGTTCAGACTCATCCAAAATGTGATTTGAACAGAAATAAAGGTGGATTAAATGACCTGGTTTAGAGTGTGTCGTCATGGAAACAAAGTAATTGTAGGTTATGACTGGTTAACACCTCATCAGGAATGCTTCTTGGAATTAACATTAGCAAGTGACAAAACACGTCATTTATAGATTGGCTCTTGTGAGTGTGTATTGACTGCTACCATTCTTTTCTTGCAGTAACTATATAAATCCAATAAAGATAACTAATTAAATAACCAAATGCACTTATTAAGTAGGTAAAAAAAAAAATGTTTTTTGGTGTTTTATATGCATGGTGGCTTGGTGGCTTATCACTGTCACCTTGCACCTCCATGGTCCGGGTTCAATCCACAACTAGGTTCAATTTCCATCTCTGTGTGCATGGAGTTTGTATGTTCTCCCTGTGCTTGGTGGGTTTTCTCCCACAGTCCAAAGACTTGTAGATTACTCTATCTGGCGTCCCAAATTGCTCGTAGTGTGAATGTATGTGTGTGTGCCCCGCGATGGATTGGCACCTTGCCTTGTGTTTTAAGTCTCCTGGGATAGGCTGCAGGGCCCCAGTGACCATGTATACAGGATAACGTGGTATAGTTGATGAGTGAGTGATAATATATGCTTTTACTAGGCTTTTTGAGTAGATTACCAAAGCAAATTAAATGCAAGGCCAACATACTGGGTGGTGGCTCAGTGTGTTAAGGTTCTGAGTTACTGGTCGAAAGGTCAGCTGTTCGAACCCCAGCTCTGACAGGTTATTGCTATTAGGCCCTTGAACAAGGCCCTTAACCCTATCTGAACCTGTGCTTTGACCCCAACCTACTAACAAGAATTTAGGATATGTGAAGAATAAAGAATTTCACTGTGCAATAATGTCTATGTGATGAATAAAAGTGTACCTTTAACTGAACTATGCACTCACCAGATGCACCAATTATGTCTGCAACCTAATTGTCAGGTTTATTTTTCTTGGTAATGTCTCCTTAATAAGCAGTCTCTGTTACATGTAGGTTAAATGGAATTGAGAAAATCTTAGGCCAAATATTTGCCTGTGTCATACATTTGCTGTTTGCTAGTGTGAATACAGGGCCCCAGGTAATGTGCAAGTTGTAATTAAATTGTAATTCAACACCAGTAAGCTCTCCTGCATGCATGCTAACATTTGGCAAATTATTATTATGGTGATAATGTGAGAATTATTAGTGGCTGACCAAAATTAATTAAAAATCTGTCTTTTATTATATCTTTTATGATCCTGTATAGTATGTGCTAAAGGATGGCCTGAAGGAGCATGTTATGCTTCTATATCACAGCTGGATTACTGCAAGAATTAGTTAGTATTGGTGTTCTGCTACTTATATTACAGCTTTGCATGTTTTCTATTTCTATTTTATGTTATCATAACCCCAGGAGGATTAATCCTGTGTGAGCTGCAGGGTTACTCTATCGCCTTATTGTGCTCTAATCCTATTATACCGCACTCTAAGTGCTGTTCAAATATTATGGAGTTCTTTTCCTGAGGCTAGCAAAAAAAGCGCCTGATCTTCCTTCCGTCTGTCCCAGTGTGTGATAGGAACGATCCAGAGCTCTGTATACTGACTGCCACACTCTTATCATGTGATAATGCGCGTCATCTCTGGGGAACAGTAGAAATATCCATGTGCACACTCACAGTATTGCCCTAATCTCTGCGCTGGCTCACAAAGGCAAGGAAATGCAGGAAATCGGATTTTCATTCAGGAGCCGTGAGAGTCTCAACAAAAGGGCATTTGTTGTTGTGGCCTTGATTCTTTCCATGTTACAGATTCATCAGCTTTCGGACTGGAGCATATGAAAATATCTGATTTTACCTGTGAGATTTGTGTTTTCCTGCAGGCTAGCTAAGAATAGACTATTACACGATGTACTTTTTAACAAAATAGTTAGCATCATTTTATAGAAATGTCAATGAGAGTACTGTTTATCATAAAATATAACCTCTGGGTTTTATTTATTAAACTGGATATAAAGGGATTTATCCATACACTGTTTATAGGAGCTTTTACATAAGATTTGGGGAGGTCATAAAAATCCATTCAGCTGTGAAAAATTATTAAACCATACACTTGATCCAGGAACACTTGCTCAAACAAGTACATGTACAGTATAGTAGCATATAAGGAGACTTAATAATGCAAACTTTGATTGATTAGCATAATTTTTTTTACATTTCATAAAATCCATATAAATTATCTAAAAGAAAGCTATTCAAAAAATAAATCTATTATTTAAGACCAACAAGAGGTACTATTGAAACAGGACAAAAGTAATGGCACCCTATATCCAAGAGTAAGAGTTAGTGTGTCTATTGTGGCAGACTTTAAACTGCATTATGCAAAAGCTTAACATACGCTTCATACTGCAGGCTCTTCTTTACCACTAAGCCATGATTATGTTTATTGTTAACTTTTTGTGAGTTTTGCCTCTTATGTGGTGCTGTGTATGCAACTAAATGTAGATCAGATGTATATGAAGTCACTTAATAATTTACAACTGGTTGTTTACTGTACACATAAGTAAGTGGAAAATCAATGTTAATAAAATATTAGCAAATTTTTAGTTTGGTTTAAATTATAAAAATATTTATTCACAAAAGTTTGTTAAAATATTGAAAAATCAGGCAATGTTATTGTCTATTTACTGTACATTTGTTGGCAGAAGCAGTGGTGCCTCGGGCGATTGAGGATCTGGGTTAGGGATTGAAAGGTCAGGGGTTTAGCCCTGTCACTGCCGTGTGATCACTGCTGGGTGCTTGGGCAAGACTGTTAACCCTATGCCCTCCACAACCCAGCCACTGCATGTGGTGCAGATCCCAGGCCCAGATATAAATGGAGCAATTCAGCATAAAAGCTGTGCCAGAACTTGGGGGTCAAATGACACAGTGTGGTGACCCCTAGGATTAAGTGACAAAATGCAAGGAATTAAACTCTATGCTTGAGCCATACCAAGAGTAAAACAGTCCAAGACCTCTCTTCGTTTTTTTCCATTTTCATTTCATTAAAATTTTGGCTTGAAGTGTTGAAAGCTATAATTTTGTAATAAATTTTATAAATTTGAACATGCATTTAAAATGAGTATAAAACAAAACATAAAAAAAAAAGAGTTTAAAAAATACGTTTTGTTATTGATTATTTTTACCATATATTTCATATCCTTTGTAAATACTGTAAATATTTTATTGATGTTTTTGTAATCTTGTAAGACATTAAAAAAGCTAATCTAAAGAATAGCAATCTAAAGAATTGTTTTCATGCCAAAGTGCCTCTTCAATCAACCCCTCAGCCTTGCTGTGGAGTTAGAAACAGGCAAAGTACAGTATTGCTAAACAGGCTGCTGCATGCTGCGTAGTCCAACTCTGCCATCACACTTGCTATAACAGTCTGCCTGCTTCCACCTGGAAAAAATGTGTCATATAACAGTCTGGCTCTGAGTCCTATGATCTATTACTTTAGCCATATCCAGACGGATTTACAATTTAAACTACCAGTCAAAAGTTTAGACGCACCTTCTAACTTCAGATTTTTATTAATTTCTACCTTGTAAAACAATGCTGAAGGCATCCATATTCATAAGGTGCATGTGTGCTGCTTGTATTAGAAAAACACTTAAAACTTAAAAGTGAAATAGTATGTGTTAAGCTTAGTTAAATAATTTGGTTGTATTTGTTTACATTTTATTTAACTAATATTTATTAGAAGTAATGATTTACCTATTACTTATCTAATATTCTAGATTCTAGACTTATCTAGTGTTTATAGTTATCAGGCGCTAATTAAGAGAAACGGTGAGGAGAATTTGCAATACTTGGCATTTTATTCAGTTGTGTTAAGGTTTTTGTGGCTAATCACCGCAGCTTGGGCTGTAGACTAGCGAGGATTGTGGTAATGGGGGTACTTAAAGGCTTGTGAGGGTGGGGAGGTGGATATGGCAAGGTTGTATTGGAGTAAATAGCTCATGGGCTGTTCCTGTCCTCTGCTGCTCATAAAGTGGCCATGACATGTTTTGAGAACAGTCCCCTCACATCAACACGACCAGACATGTTTACTTTAGCTTCTTATCATTTCCTGAGCATGAGTGCCAATCAAGGACACTGTGAGGCCTTCCTGCCCCCATCTCGACTGGCCTGCTCCTCCCCCTCCCCCTGCATCATTCACTGCATCGTGAAGCTCAGTTGTGCTGTAAGGAGATGACATGGCTAAAAATTCTTTAATATGTCCATGTACCTCAGGAGACTCAAAAAAAACTCACTTATATTACCCCCTTACTAACAAGGTGATAGGTAATTTCCAACTTCTCAAACATGTTGCTCATTCCTGAAGTTAAAACTTATAGACTAGTTGCTAATTAAGTAATTTTTTTACCTACTTAAAATGCTAATATAGCCTTTTGTTGCTGTTTAATGTTTGGGGAAAGAAGGGACTTCCAGTTTTACTAGCTTGTTTTTGCTAATGTTTCATGCTAAGAGAAATTTATTACTCTCAGAATACAAGAAAATTTGGTGGTTGTAGTCACTTATTAATATAGCTTCAAAGTAAATATTGCTTCATGAAGTGCAACAGAAAGCTGAATACTGACATTTAAATTGGCTGTCAGTTTCCATGGTGCTCATGAAATAAAAGAGTATTTTTCTAAAACTGGGAGGCAATGCTTTGACTAGACAGAATATCCAGTTTTGTTCATGACAATGGTTCATGTCTATAGTGAAGTCAAGAGTTTATCATAAATCTAATAAAACATCCATTAAATCCAACTAAATAAAACATTAGGATATGATGCTGATTGGCTGAGAAATTTCTGTATATGGTCATTTACACTGCCTGGACAAAAAAAAAGACATACACCTGGCTAATATTTTGTTTGACCACTTTTGCTTTGATTATAGCCGTGACATTGTTTTAATAAGCTTAAGTAATGTCACAACATTTATTTCAGTCCAGAGTTGCATTAATTTCTCATCAAGATGTTGCACTGATGAGTCAGAATGTTGTATGTGTCTTCTCCAGAACATCCTAAAGATTCTCAATGCAGTTAAGGTCTGGACTCCATGGACAATCCATGTGTTAAAATTAAGTTCCCTGAACCAATCTTTTCATAATTTAAACCCAAACAATCCTGACATTTTGCCTGTGCCATCAGGGAAGAAAAAAATCCAGTGATGGAAAAGAAAACTGGTCATTCAGGTTGTCAGCTTGTCTTTTCTTAAGGTTACACAGCTGACCCAATCCCTTGAGTTCTCTTTGCACTGAATTCTACTGTTGCAGTTATTAAGCAGTTTCACTAAGCCTTTAATTGATCCCCTAACATACTTATTTGGGATGTTTTTCTGAAAACATTTCTCCCTCAAAGATGATCAACCGCTATCCTTCCAGGTTTTAATAATGCAGTTTACCCCAGTTTTAGTAGTTTCAGCAAATTTCTTTAGTTGTTTTCTTTTCTTGATGCAGGCCAATAATTTGTCCCTTCTAGCCAGAATAAGATCTTCACTATGACGCAGGATATGACATGGTTGTGTAAGAAATGAGAAGTTACTCACTGCATCAGTTAGGAACCCTATTAATCACTGCAATTATTATCCCATGGATAATTTAGATAAGTCCAAGTGGTTACTTTTTTGGGAATGGGCAGTGTATAAATAAATATTTGTCAAAATACAAGAAAAAACTTTTTTTTTTTAAATTAATGGTTAAAATTTTTTTGGAACTATAATACACATACTGTATGTCTGCACAGTATATGTGTATGCCTGGTGTTGTTGTTGATGATGATGATGATGATTTTTTTTATTTTATTTCAATGGCACATAATTTTAATTTGTGCTTCAATCATTGTCACTTTTCTAACTTGCTTGAAAACTAACTACTGAACCTTTCCCCCTGTTAGTTTTGCAATTAGTTAAATGCAAGCCTAATGTTTTAAAAACACAGCCTTCCAATAGTGTTTTTTATCACAAACCAAGCAGCTCCAATTCTGCTTGCTTTTAACAGTTTGTAAGGATTTTCTAGAGTGAAAAAATAAACTAATGTTCATGATGAGTGTAACCTTGTCACCAATTTTTATTTTATCTGCATTATTAATGAGAAGATTAATCTAGCAAGACTAGTTTGTTAGTCAATATTAGCAGGGAGAAGAAAGGAAGGAAGAAAGAAAGAAAGAAAGAAAGGAAGAAAGAAAGAAAGATAGATAGAGAGAAAGAAAGAAAGAAAGAAAGAAAGAAAGAAAGAAAGAACTAGCTAGCAATCCAGTCCAATACTGTTTACCTCTAAAAGATTCAGTGGAGAGCCACAGTGCTGGAAAGAGAAGAGATCAGCTGTTCGCTAAAACCCACATTCAAAACCAGTCACGGAAGCACTTTTTCTAACATTATGTCTCCTTATTAACTGCTTCTACATCATTCCTGAATTGCCTCTGAACTATCGGTGTTGTGTTTCGATCTTCCATTACTGCTAGTTTACATGAGTACAAGCTTCCTCACACACACTGCAGCTGACTGTTATCCAGTGCTGTGGGGTTTTGGTAGGTAAACCATTGCTGTCAAATGTACCAGGTAAAATATGTAACAGAATAAGATTTTCATAATATTCTGTTTTATTCCAACAGCACGGAGACAGACAGCAGCTCAGACAAGGGATTACCTGTATACAGCATGCGCATCCTTCTTTACTTCCTAAACCCAACACCTATAAGGTTATACTGTATTTGACTTATTGTTCTGGCACGTTAATTTTTTTTTGCAACTAGAGCACATATTTTATTAATGTCCTTTAACCAGGACAGGAAAAATAATGAATTATTCAAACAAAATTTGAAACTTCTTGTGGTTGGCTGTGTTTCTTATTTCTTTCTACTCCATACAAGCATTAGAATATTGATTTTTTCTTTTTCTTTCAAAGAAGTACTATCACCCCTGGCTGTTTTTGAGATTAGATTTTAGCATGCTAATGTAGCTAATTATAAACAAAAAATACATTATTTGGTGAAAACATCAAATTTAACCCATATGTTTCCCAATCTGGTTTACTACATGTTAGCTACCTTGCTATTTATTTGAGATAGGAGAGTTTTTCTTTCATATTTTTGTGTTCAAAAACTAATAAAGGTAAATCTATTTAGGTGCTCTTTGGGAAATGTAGTATTTTGTGAGGAATAAAAGTATAAATAAATCAAGAAATTCTGAGCACAAACAAAAAGCTCATGTTTTTTCATTTGTGCTGTAAAGCACAGTAAGGGTTAAGGCTTGTCAGCGTGAGATTTCGATTGCTGTTGTGTGCTGAAGGCCATCTTGGCAGGAAGAGAAGCTTTTCGGCCATGGCACATATCAGCTCGGTGGCTGAATGATCTCCTGGAGTCTGTCCAAACTCAGACCAGGTTCTCAGAAAGCCGGAGGGGAGGCAGGCAAAGGTTGCAATATTGCTGCTTTTGTCATGTTTGTGTGTGTTTTTTCTGGCTTCCTGTAAAAATTAGCCAACGCAAATAAGAGCTGCGTGCAGCACTCAGATGAAAGCAGTGGCTGGCCGAGCACACGTCACCTATGTGACAGACTCACGAGAGGAAGTTGGGCAGTCCAGACAGAACATCTGCCTCCCTGTGATCCACCTCCCCCTCATGCTTAGTCTTCTGTCCTTCCCTCACTTTTCTTCTCTCTGTGTGTCCTTGATCTTTCAGCACATCATAACCTGAACCAACCACAGGTCTTGAACCACAAGGTTACAACATGGCAGCGGGGATTCAATTTAACTTAATTTGTTCAACAATGTGAAATTTATGAGACACAAAATTAGATTAGACAGCACAGATCAAGCATCCCTACTTTTCTCATTCATTCAGATTTAACAAATGATATATTACAATATAGTAAAGAAAGGTTTTGTAAAGAGAAAACACAATAATCAAATTCAGAAACAGTAAATCTTTAATAAGGCAGCAGTGGTTAGTGGTTAGCACTGTCACCTTATACCTCCAGGGCCTGGTTTGATTCCTGCCTCACGTCTGTGTGCATGGAGTTTGTATGTTCTCCCTGTGGTTGGTGGGTTTACTCTGAGTTTCCAGTTTCCTCCCACATTCCAAAGACATGCAGATTAGGCTAATTGTCATTCCCAAATTGCCCATAGTGTGGCACCTCATCTAGAGTGTACCCCACTTTGTCATACTGGGATAGTGAAACTTTCATTTAATGCAGTATAATTTTTTATTTCAATTTATATTATTTATATTATATAACACCAATAGTAAAATGTAGGATACTTTTCGATGTATACATGAATTATTTTTCCTTTATGACTATATAGGAATATTATGGCATATAACTAATTGTGCATAAGATCTGGCATGGACTCCACAAATTGGCGCATTTGTGCATTGGTTTATTCTAAACCAAATCCTTTAAAGTGTCATCTGAACACAGGTTTCAATAGTAGAGATGTAGAGTAGACATGAGGAAAACCTAATATGGTCAGTAGTACACACTAGATAACAATAGCGCAATAGAGATCTAGATATAGCACAGAACCTTCAACATTAAATATTTAGGATATTGAACATTTGCTTCCTGTTTCAAATATTTCAAAATTCTAAAACACTCTGTTCATTTTTCTATTTTTCGTGCTATAAAATCACAGACTTTCGAAACACCACTGTCTAGGTCTTTGCAGTAAGTGTTTGTATTTTTATTCTTATTTCTGGGAAATGTCAGAGCACTTTTGTGCTGATACGATAAAAAGCAGCCCGACTGACAACATTGCCCTTCAATCCTAGCTTTTAGCAGCCTGGCTTGCTTTCTACAATAGATTCATTTTTTTTAGCAATGCTGATGAGATAAAGATTGGTGTAACTGTGGTCATGAGGAGGCTGTTTGCTTCAGAGAGAAAAAAATCTAGAGACCTGAAGTTGTGTACAGAGACTGAATCAGCAAAAAAACATATTTTTATTGATAGTGATAAAATGATAGGACAGGCAAATTTCTGAGTGAAGTAGAACAGCCATATTACATTCATTCTTATCACCTCATGCGATGCATGATTTGATTGGTTATAAGGAATAAATTTGAAGTTTTATAGGGATGTTTTCTGTGAGCATTTATTTATATATGGAGTCTCCAGTAGCAGCAACTTGTAAGAGTCCGGGGTAAACATGAAGGTAATGATTTCTGGACAGAGGAGTTTGTGCTATGTGGTTTCATGATACAATGATAAGGTAAATATTTTTTTTTTTTTTTGTCTTAATATGATATAGAGGAGACATTCATAAGTAATATATACACTACCGTTCAAAAGTTTGGGGTCACTTGCAAATTTCTTTGTTTTTCTTTAGTAATTTATTTTCTACATTCTACAACAATACTGGGGATTTCAAAACTATAAAATAACACACATGGAATTAGGTAATTACG
>JAQMYJ010000011.1:13726818-13738198 GCA_030014305.1 Clarias laeviceps | reverse complement strand
TTTGTCTATATAGCTATATATATATATATATATATATATATATATATATATATATATATATATATATATGTGTGTATACATATATAACGGTATAGACGGTATAGAAGATGAGATCAATTTAAACTGACAAAACACCTAGTGTTGAGTTTTCATTACAATATTCCAGAGAAGGAATCTTTCTGTATCCAGCTGCAAGAAATTGTTAGAATCTCCAACTTCCTCATCATCACCTCTGCTGAAAGCGAGAGACGATAACAGAGAGAGAGAGAGAGAGAGAGAGAGAGTGATTGGGGGGAGGAGGAGGTGAGTTGAAGAGCAAACCGGGTGCCAGGGCTCTTCTCTTTTAAGTCTGCTTCCTCCTCTCACTCAGAGATGGGAGTCTTCCTGTGTCTGGCCTTTGTCACCTCCTGTTAGCCAAGAAGAGCTGAAGGAAAAAAGGAAATGAAGGATCTCCTTTTTGCCACCTTAATAACACCGATCATAATCGCATTGTCCTAAGTGGACAACAAGCAGACGTCTGTTGAAGAAGTGAAAACGTGTACAGGATACACGTCTGACAGCATAACAACTGATTCTCATTTAGCTTAAAACAAGCACTTCTACAGATGATTGAGTAACTGAAATGTCTCAGAATGTCTAATCTGATTAGTTAGAAGATACTGATTAATTTCATGTTTTGATGAGCTGAACTTGATCTTGTTTGCAAACTAGAATTATCCAAGTGAATGAGTGACGTTTAGGATTAATAATAAACCCGCAGGAATAAATTCTTATCTCAAACATTATTATTAAGCTATGTAATTTAAATAAAGCATGTTCTATTTGTTTTAAACAAACACATTTTAAAACGTAATTTACATGTTTAATTCTATTGTTTAATTCTACAGAGGAAGTTTTAAGTATTTATCCACAAAAGTTGGTTGTCTAACATGGCTCTGTTCCACAGTGTTCCAGTGTTCAGTGGTGAAGTTTAGTTTATGTTTAAGGATGACTGGAAGTCACACTCTGTTCCAAACCACATGTTACATCACTGAACTTGGTGTAATTTGATATGGTTCTTTATACAAAAGAATTTAGGTGACACAGACCTCCAGTCCTTGTTGGCAACATTGGCCTTGTAGCTGATTTCAGCATGAGACAGTGGGTGTGGAAATTGTATGTGACTGTTTTCATCAAACCATTGTTTTAAGAACCTCAGCATGGGTGTGCACTGAAAAACATCATAAAATATAAATAAATAAAAATTTACAGCAGAATTTCCATCTAGGTAAAATATGTAAGTTGAAAAAAAAAATGTAAATGATTGTTTGTCTGTGTTCAACTCGTTACACAGAATTGAGTAGAATTTACATAATATGTAAAAGCTAAACAAGGCCTTTTCTGAGTCTATGTGCATATATTTAGCTGCGCTATACAAATCTCTGCAGTAGCGACCCAGATGCTCAGGCCAGATGGTAAAGCTGTGGTCTTGAGCACATGACCTAAAAATACATTAAAATCAGCTGAGCTGAGCTGAGCAGGCGTTTTAACACAAACACAGTACTGACAGGGAAATTGTCAATCTGTCATAGACACACTGACTGTGATCACACTCTCAGTTTCTTCATTAATGCTTCTGATTCGGGGGGGAAAGTGAGACCGAAAGCGCGAGGCCTGTCCCTGGCTACTGTGTCACATGACTTCATGATGATGGACTGAGGCTCTGCTGCAAATCAAGCTGAAAATAAATCTGAGTTAGTATGAGGATGAAAACCGCAGTACTGTATCAGTTATATCATGTTGTATAGGACAATTATTCAATCTTTTAAAGCTCTGTGTCCATCTGTTTATCTGTCTGTCTGACTGTAAGTCTGTCTGGTTTCTAGCTACCACAACCCTGATCAGGATGCAGTATTTGAGTGTACATCTTCCTGTCTGTCTGTCAAATACATAAATCTGTCTGTTGTCTAGCTGAACAACCATCAGTCTTAGACATATCGCTCTCTGTTTGTTTGTCAAAGAAGCATAGATGTTTATCAAAGACGTGCATCTGTATGGCAAGCTGTGCACCTGTCTGTCTGCCTCTCTGACAGTCTGCCTCTTTAGCTGTATATCTCGCTGACAATCACTGTCTATAACCCACAATAGAGTCTAAGCAAATGTCTGTATATCTAGTCTTCTATCTGTCTTTCTGCATTGTCTACAGTACTAATCAATCTGTCCACCTCCCAGTCAGACATGTCCATCTATTTGGCTGTCCGTCTAAATGTAACGTTTGTCTGGCCTTCATTCAAAAGTTGTCTGTGTTAAAATGTATTTCAGTTTGAGAGCTCAATAATTGTAAATGTTACTCTGCGGTCAGTGCGGTCAATGGATTAGGTGGTATTTAGTGTGTGTTTATTCATGCAGTCAATAAAGTGAGCTAACTGAGATGAAACCGAGCGACTAGCGATGATGAATGGAGTTTCACACTTAATCCCTTTTTGCAGGCTCGGCCTGCTTTAATCGGTTTACCCAGGAGATTAAAGTGAAGGCGGGGGCGGTTGAGGAAAGCAGATGCAGTCTTCCAGTATTACACAGGGTCAGGGTTTCCAGGGTGGATGGACATTTTTAATACCAGTAAAGGTTTTCCCCAAATTCACCCGTCAATCCAAACCTTAAAGAATTGATATAATCAATCTAATATGAATGTTAATTTTTGTAACAATACAACAGATCATGCATGTTCTGCTAATATTCTTTCTTAACTGGGTTGTGCAAACAGTCTGCTCATACAAAGTGGAATCTGTCAACTTATTGTTAATATGTTTTTTTATATAACATTCATACATACTGTATATCTACAATGTTTGTGCATTTTTAGCAGTTGGAACTTGAACGACCCAAAAACATTTACATGCTAATGAAGTAATTTTTGTTTAACATACAATATTTTAAATGCATCATGAGGCAACAATTGGAAAGCATGAAATATGTAACATTTCTAAATGTTCCCACACTGTTTCTTTAATTGTAGTAAAGTAAACATGAACAAGTAGCAAACATGCTGCAAAAACTCTCAGCTCAATTATCAGTTATTTTGGTTCTTGTGCACATGCTGAATTAAATCTCAAAGCCACGTGTCATGAATCTGCTCCATTTCCTGTATCCGAGGTCATCAGGACTCACATGTCATTTGATACTCCGCTGCAATTCTTCTGCATCCTTCGTCTTCTGTAAATCCTGTCATATGTTCTGGGCTCTTCAGTAGGATCTCTCTGTGTTTTTTACATCTTGTGTCCGTTGACGATCCCGACTCATCTGCAGAGCTACAGTTGGCGGTAACGACTGCACGTGCAGGAATATTATATACACAGAACGATCTGACCGGAGTTTCAGTCATGCTCTGACCTCCATCCTGCCCCTGCCGTCTGTGATTTGCTTACACAAAGTAGGGCATTTTGAATGAAACGGATGTGACTTCCACATGCACAGAATCATGTGTGTGTGTGTGTGTGTGTAGATTGGATCATATGACTGAGAGTAAGTGAGAGGTTGATGGATGATTGGTTGCAGGCCAGAAGTCTAGGGAAAACCACAGTTTTGTGGCCTGAACATGATGCTTTGCATACTAAAAAAAACATCGCATACACGCATGTCACAAAAGGCAAAACATGAACACAACTTATGTTTTCTTTTAGCCACTTCACACATTAGTAAACACCATGTCTACAACATTGCTGTCTAGTTCATTTTAGGATATGTTCAGGGATTATAGTTAATATATTTATATACAGTATAGATCATTTATATTTGGATAATTCCAAAAACTATTTTCCAAAATCATTCATCATCATCAGTGTAACCATCAGTTGGTTTGATGTCAGGGGAAATTACCATAGCAAATCCATATACTGGCAGAATTTTTGATCTGGAACAAACAAACATTATTACTTAAAAAATTTGATGAGTTTTGCCAACTTATTCAGGTTTACAGTGTATTCTGCCCTTAAGACTATTCATAATTATTTGATATCTATACAGTCCTCTCTGAAAGTAATGGAAAAGCAAACACTTCCAACATTTGGGGCAGACCACCCAATAAAAAGATAGTATTAAAGTAAGGAGCATTTAATAGTTGCATAACTCTTACTTGCAATAACTGAACCAAACCAATGACTCACTGAACAAACTGAATTGTCAAACTTTTGCACTTTTCTTATTTTAGGGGGTTTCCTCCATAACGTCATGCTCGTTTTGGTAAAGATCTCCTGATTGCCTTCTCCAGTCTAAATCCTTCCATGTTTTCCACATGTGAACACACTTTGTTGTGTTTTTGGGTCATTGGCTTGCTGTATGATACATTGGATGGACTCCACTGTATACCTCTAATTTCATTGTGCTGCTACCATAATGAGTTATATCCTTAATAAAGATTAGTGAGCCTGTTCCAGAAGCTGCTTTGCAAACCTAAGCCATGACACTAGAAGAGTGATCTCATCTATTTTGGCTCACAGACAAATCCTTCCTTTCTTTGGCCTTTCACTTGGTAAAGGATAAGCTTGGTTTCTATATTTGTCCATGGTACTCTTTGTACTGCTGTTGAGTGGTTTTGCATATTGTGGTATGGCCTTTCATATTTCTGCCCTCAAAGTCTTCTTTAAACAGTTGATTGTGATAGCTTCATTCCTGCCTTGCGGAGGTTATTGGTGATGTCAATGGCTTTTTTTCTTTTTGGATTTTTCTTCATAGCTTTCACAAAGTTTCTGTCCAATCTGTTGGGTGTTAGTACACCAATGGCTTCTTTGCTTTTTCGAACATTTCTGGTTGTTTTAATGGCTATGCATTGCTTATTCAGTGGCCTTGATGCAAGTTTCCCTCTTTTCTCAGCTTCAAAATGACTTCATTTTCTCAAATAGACAGCTCTCTCATCTTCATTTTGGTTCACCCTTTTAGATTTTACATACAAAACTCAGCACTCAAACCATGAGAATTCTTAAAATTCAGAGCTGTTTAAATAATCAATCTAACAAAGCCCACCTGGCCTGCACTTCAGATCTGTCATCCCACATTCAGTTTTTGACCACAAACAAAAGTGTCTACAGTAAAAATAAAAGTATATAGTCCTTGCAAAAGAAAACCAGAAGCCTTGTATCAACGTAAAATAATAAAAAGCACCTGATCTAGTGAAAAAAATCAGATGAAACTAAAATAACAGATTGGGTGATATGATTTTGATTTCTGTCGTTTTCTTGCCTTGGTATGAAACGATAAAAGAATACACTGATCCAACTGATATTATTAACTGTACATTCAATTCAATTCAATTAAGTTTTAATTGAGATCATGTCCTTTTTAATTTAGTTAGAGAACAAGTAAACAAGAATACTTTAGTCATTTCTACACAATTACTTTTTATTAGAATTTTCCTGTTCATTTCCAGCCATGTTTACAAGAAACTAGAGGTGTGAGAAGCTTCCTCTGAACATATTCTTGTAAGATAGAATTTTAAAAAACCCTATAAGGCGATATACTGTATTTTTTATCATACAGGCTTCTAATAAAAACTACACAGGTGGCTTTATGTTTCATAATATTTTCATGAAATACTTGGTAATTCATTATGAATAGCATAAAAATAGAAATAATTTCTAATGAATGAGCTTATTTTTAATATATAATAATAAAATGATTAATTATTAATACCTGTGATGCTACGGTGAGACTTAGGAGAGCTGAGGAATAATGATTTCACTTCAGTTCTGAGTTCCTCATTTCCAGAGAAGTTACTCAGTAATGGGTTGGGACTGGAGCACATTTGAGGGAGGTTTATTGCTCAAACAAATAATTCCAGAGGGAATCTGTGACACTCCTTAGAACAGATTCCACAGTGATGGGCACTGCGTGACTGACTTGCTAATCATCAGGAAGGAAACCACAGTCAAGAACAAACACGTGGGCAATGAGGGAGTGTTAATGCTGACATTTCTCTTCGTCATGCTCACTAAGACTCACCTCACATTCAAATGCCCTTTTCCCTCTATCTTGTAATATCTGTATTAAACACCTACTGTAATAGTAAACAAGACCAGACAAGCTATGATTTGCCAAACCATGAACTTCACAGGATTCGGGGGATTTGAGACAGAGTTCCTGTTCACATTTCGGTAGAGATGGACAAATTTGCTATTCCGTGTTATGAGTAATATAGCTAAGCACCAAACATCAGCTTTTAACAACTATTAATTTAGCAGTTCAGTTTTCTAAATATTATGAATGTAGAAATGTTTAATTAATCAAAGAATCCTCAATTTGACTCTTCACTACATATAGAGGTGTTACAAGTGTTTTTTTTTTTTAATCTCCCAAAAACAACCCCCCAACATTTTATTTACATTAATTTTTAGTTTCTTATGATATCTTCACATTAACCATTAATTACCCCACATGTACTGCATATAGAACATTGCAGGAATGTTATTATTGGAATAACGGATCATTACGAATAATAGTCCATACATTGATACAAAATAAAGGGACATTCAACATTTCAAGTACCTCAAGTATCAAGTATTTCCCTACCAGATGAATGTTCCTACCAGAACCCTTTAGAAATCTGGAACCCTTATTTAATCCAACCCCCACCCCCCCCCCTTTTTTTTTTTTTTTTTTTTACCAAAACAGTTTATCTAAATGTTAAATGACTGACACGTTGTAGATATTAAAAAGCAAATAATAATGAGTAATTATTAGGAATCTCTACCCTCACTTACCTAGTTACTACATATACATTATGAAACAAAATGTACCTTTTATAAATAGTTAAGTGATATTTTAAATGGTTAAGTGGTCTAAATTTTACCATATGTCATTTTAAAAAGGAAACACTTCATATATAGGCTACATAAAATCTGTCCCTAGAGAGGTAAACAGAAGAAGCCATAAGAGTGTTAGATTTTTTGTTTGGTTGTTGTTTAAGAGCAAAGGCTAGGGCTTCCTATGGGGCTTTTGGTTCTTTATTTGTTCTTCCATTTCAACAAAATGAATCGGTACTGTTTTACAGAGTGTAGTTGTCGTCAATTCACTTAGTTAAGTAATTTTTCATACTTTCTAAAAACATAGCTATTATAATCCCTTTCAGCTCCTTGGTTATTGCCTTTAGAGCAGGACAATGTTTAAAAGAAAAGATGTTAACGAGGCGTATTTTGTACAGCGTGAATGTTTTTAATGAGTCCTTTCCAAAGATGTAGAATAAATGACTAGTGTGGTTTAATATATTGTTTTAAACTTAACCATTATATGGCATTAAAAGGTCAATTTCTAGCCTTTTTCAACACTTTTCTTTTTTAATTTTTTTTAATTGTTGTCATTTGTTGTCATCAGTAAATTACCAAATATATAAAGTTAAAGGCATATTTATTTAAACATAAAAATGAACAGAAATACAGAAATACTTATTTTCTACAAATATGTGTGTTTTTTTTTTTTTAGGTTTTCCTGATACTGGCACTGACAGTTCTTTACCCGCTAAAGAGTTGATAAACCTTTACCTTAAATAGACGTGGCCAAAATAAAATCGATGATGGTCTGTCAAAAGTCCATCAGGGTCTTTTTTTTGCGCTAAATTGATAATAAGGTTATACTGACTGTTTTTTGGTTGTGCATCCAAAGTACATATTAATTTGTAGTTTTGTTGGTCTCCATTTAAGTTGCTCCACCAACAGCCCCTGAGCATTTAATATCTACCCACAAACTTCAGAAATTTGGAAGTCTCTGATTGCCTCTTTGTATTATCTTGCACCAGAACAATACACTTTTAAACAGTGTGACATTATGAAGCTTTGAAAGCAAGATAAAGACTCTGGATTGAAAAAAGATGGCAAAAAAAAATGGCCTTGGCTTTAAAACCTATTTCAGAACTGTTAAATTCAGAAATTGAAAGGTATTGATTCATTTGCTAACAGCTTGGACAGAAGTTCCAACTTAATTCAAATGGTAAGTTTATGGTAATGCACTTTTTCTAGAACATTATCTATTTTATAATCTACAGGGACTTGTACATATCAGTTAAGATGAGTTGAAAACGTGTTGTTATATAACACAGTAAAGGCTAACCAGGTGGTCTGGAGAAGCTGAACATGTAAACCAAGACCCACCCAAACGCTGGTCTGTGAGAGCGAACCACGCCAGCATTTCTCAGGAGAATGACTGGCCAAGTAACCTCATAACCCCTGAATGTCCGGCAAAGATTTTCTCACCCGCATGCAAACACAGTCAGGGCTTTCATTCTGGATTACAAAGTGGAGGAGGAGGAGAATAAGTGCACAGAGGCTAGGGAATGTGAGTCGGGCTTCATGATGGAGTGGTGGGAGGGGATGGAGATGGACAGATTGCACAGGGTTCGGGAGACACGGCTCTAATGAATACGGCAGAAGTGGATCAAGTGACTCATCCTACAAAGCTAAAAACCAAAGCCCTGCCTGCTTATCAGATCAGCTCTGAGAGACAGAAAGAAAGGATGGTGGGCTAGAAGGATCTCAGAGATATATGAAAGATCCCATTCGCCTTTCAGCACGCACACACAAACACACACACACACACACACACACAGTTTGACGTCAAGTGACTGTGTTAAAGGAAACCACTCATGTCCGCTGCCACTTCTAACTCGTCCTCGGCTCTCAGCCTCTCCGTGTGCCGTCCCTCTGTTGCTATGACAGCTACCTCGGATTCACATATAGTTCCTCAAGAGAGCACTGTGAACAGCACATGTGCATGGCTGCCATGGCGACAGAACACATGTCATCTTGGCATAGTTTTGCACAGCTCTTCCTCTCTCTCTCTCTCTCTCTCTCTCTCTTACACACACCAAACCAAAACCTTTCCACTCTGAAACATTCAAAGGCTCTCATACATAATTCAGTTTGTTCTGCAATGCCACACTACCAGCCAGGCCAACACCTTCACCTCCACCTACGTCACAGTGTCCTGCTGAAGGACTAGGACTCTATAAGGTGGTTTAAAAAACTATCCCAAATATAGGATTTTAAAATTTGATACACTTTTAGATCTTTAATCTGAGATCTTTCTATGATGGCCAGCATTGACTTTTATAAGCAATTTGGCTTTTCTGTTGGATCGGACCAGAAGGGCTAGGCTTTGGTCCCCAAAGGCAAAAATGAGCCTTGGGTGCACATGATCCTGTCACCTGTTTCCTTGTATATAATTGATAAACATTATTATTCAATTCATCTGGCAGTGATGTTAGTGTTGTGTTCACAAAAAAAGTGTTACAACACTTTTCAGTCCTAGTTAATAAACTAGTTTGAGCAGCTTGTGTGTTTGAGCAGCTTACAGTGAAATGTCAACATGAAATGTGCATACCAGCGAAATTCCCCAAAATACACATTTTTTCACCACCATGCCATCCTCCATCTTTGTTTTTCTCATCTGTGCAAGAAACTGATTGGTGCATAAGTAATGTTACAAAAATTGTTAGCCCCTTTCACACAGCCTGGTGAGCCTTCATCACATCTCTTTGTTCTGTTGAAAGGCACAGAGTCAGAATCAAGAGTCATTGTTGTTGTGCGGTTGGTGGAGGTAGTCACAGAGGTGAAATGAGGTTTGTATAAAAGAAAGAGCCGCCATTGTGGAATGGGGTGTGACAGTTTGAAATGTGTGATGTGTTCAACCCACTACTTGAAGAGTAAAAAAAAAAAAAACAGCAAACAATTAGCAGGTACCCACACAGGGGTAAAACCAAATGAGTGTATAAGTCAGAATCTTAGCTAAGTGGGGAGATAGCAAAGTACGGGAGCTTCTTACCATTGTGCTTGGTGTGTAAAAATGTAAATGTGCATAACTAGCAAAAGCAGCTTAGCACTCAGTTCATCTGTCATCATTGTTTGGAAAACAACAGTATGAGGGGTTTCCCTAAAGCATATGTTATGGTTCACACTAGTTGCAGACGCAGTTCTGTTATAGGTCTCAGTTCTTCTGAGTCCGGAATGATTTTTAATATCTGCTTCTGGAAACTGCTGGAGTTACAAAGCACGTTTGAGAGGGACTTCATCCAGATAATGCAGTTGGGAATTGAGCTACTCCTGCACTTATACCTCAATGGGATACAAAATTCAGCCCGGGTGCTCTGCGCATCCTCAACAGTTCCCATGATGTGCTTTGACCTGGAAGTCAAACAAAATGCCGGAAGTGGTGGAAGAAGCCGCTAACAACAATACAGCGATGTTGTCTGCCTCTAGAGAGCATGCATCTCATTTGTACAAAAGTGTACAATATTTTACGAGTGTTATACAGCTCAATTGTTAATTGCTAATATCTAAGTTGTTTGTTGAATGTTTGGTGTTTGATGTTAAGTCGAATCACCTGGGAAAAGTTCAATACTAACAAGACGAAAGGGACCATATGGCCACCTATCGTAGCAGAGACGGATATCCTTCAGCAAATAACAATGGATTCCCCTGCCATGCTTGTAAAATGGGACAAGAACAATCCAATTAAAAAGCCTGGTCCTGATCGACTTATCTATGCATGTAAATGTACTGAGTGAAGGCCTCTACAAAGCCCATTGAAAATCTTCTCCTGTTTCTAAGCTTCCTTAGCATCCAAGCAAGTCCAGACTGATCCATTATTACAGTTAGGATAAAACCCTGTTATCCTTAAATGTCTAGCATTTAGATTTACGGCCCGAAGCAACCTAAACACTCATTATTTACCACATAACAGTACCCCCCCACCCCCCACCAACCTACTCACACAGACACTCACACAGTACAACAGAATAAAAGAGCAGCTAATGAGCAGTCTGTTAAGGTGTGAGTGTGTGTGTGTGTATTCCTCATTCTCTCTCTGTCAGCTTTCTGCAGAAGGGTGTGTCTTGTAATAATATTATCACCTCCTGTGTGTGTGTGTGTGTGTGTGTGTGTGTGTGTGTGTGTGTGTGTGTATGTGTGTTTGTGTGTGTGTGTGTGTGTGTGTGTGTGTGTGTGTGTGTCTTGTTAGATTTCACTAGCTCAGCATTGTTTAATAAAAGACTCCTTCTGGTCTGAGTGCACTGGTCACTAAACCACACTCATTACACAACACGTGGATTTAGACTTAAGGACTGATTTCTATATGTGTCTCTAAACTTCAGTTTTAGATCATTAAACTTAAACACACTTCTGTAACTGAGGCATAGAAGCAAAGTTCTAATCACTGGATTTATAAAAGTCTAAAATCTTTTACAGCCCTGATAAAGAAAGAATCAAAGTCTTTAGTTTATATCTCTCACTGTGTCGAGAAGGAGGACAAATATCTCCAACCAAACCATGAAGGTTTTTCCACATCTTCTTCTTCTTTGTCTTTCGTTTGTTCCCTTTCAGGCGTCGCCACAGCGAATCATCTGCCTCCATCTAACCCTGTC
>JAQMYJ010000011.1:13713716-13726718 GCA_030014305.1 Clarias laeviceps | reverse complement strand
GTGTGTGTGTGTGTGTGTGTGTGTGTGTGTGTGTGTGTGTGTGTGTGTGTGTGTGTGTGTGTGTGTGTGTGTGAATAATGACCACGTCTCGGCTCACAGCTCTCGGATCTCTGCTCAGCCTGTGATGGCAAAACACAATGCAAATGGCGGCGAGTTGTCAATGAGCTTGTGTTAAATCATGCAAATGTTTTCCATTCTACATCCGGAGAGTTCAGAGCACTGCAGTTCTCTAAATCCAGACTTAAAGCTAAAGGATCCATGTGGGTGTACAAGTACAGTACTGATTTTATTAGCAGATAGTAATATTACACATATTATAATGCAATTTTATTGTTTCATGAAGTAGTACTGATGATGTTCTAGGGTTCCTCAGGTCCAGTATAAATATCTTAAATGGAGAACAGGACCACTAGGTGTGGTCTGGGAGAGAACATTCGCCTTTAACTCATTGGTGTTAGTCTGACTAAAATTTTTAAAAATTGTGATGTTTCCTTGTGACAGATAAAGTAAGCCTGGTTTCTGGTGAGAGAGATGAAACGTGTGAGGTTTAGACCTGTTTCTGTAGCAAGGTTCCAGCTTCAGTGGGATCAGGTTACATACATCAACCTCCTCACTCACATCGTACGTGAAATCAGCTTTGGTGTATTTGTCTTGTAAATGAGGAACGACGCATTCTGAGCCAGCCAGTCTGATTTTCATTGAAGAACTCATTCAAAAGTTTGTCTGTCTATCTATCTATCTATCTATTCATTCAGCCACTTGTCTACTAAGTATATTATATTGAGTGCATTATAAATACATACAGACCTTCATGGTATTTAAGGTAGCAAAACAATGGATTTTCACTTTAAAAATGATTGCATGGCCATTACTAGACCTTTGTGTCTTGGGTCATTCATTCATCCATTCATTCATTCTTCAGTACTAGCTTTTACCAGCTCACATTCCATGGATCTGGAGGTAGGAATTCACCATTCTATTGCAGACCAATGTGTACTCTCTCTCTCACACACACACACACACACACACACACAAACACTCTCATTCACACCTGGTGATAAATTAGCATAACAAGTCCACCTACTTGTATGTTGTTGGGAGGTGGGTTGAAACCAGAGAACCTAGAAACCTCACACAGGAAGTATCTCTGCAACAGTAGCTCAAGCTCATGGTTGAGTCTGGGATAATGGAGCTGTGAGGTGACAATGTTATATTTTATGATCATAAATGATGGATTATAAAAAAGAAAAATAAATTAATTAATACAGTAAATAAAAATGAAAATAAAATGGGAGATTTTCACCATAATCCTGGAATGTTTATTAAAGGTGTTTTTGAATTGACTTTCCAACAGATTAGTTTAGAGCACAGTTTGGATGTTTATTTTGCAGAAAAGACAGGTTTATATATAAACTGCTGCACTCCAAGAAAAATAATGGAGGTACTGTAGGTTTGGTATTACAAAAACACAGTTTTTCTTTTTAACCATGGCTAACCAATGACTGATTTCCTTTCTGTCTTGTTTCAGTCCACTTAAAGAGCCCCTGCAGAGGAAGGTCAGTCTGTTAGCATTCGCAAAAGAAAGCAATCATTAACCTGTAAACCATTTTCTCTTATCGTTGCTGTTGACAATAAATAAGTGTTCAGTCTTCATTCAGAGCCATAGACAGTGGAGTGATTGGCGCTGTTCATGGAGTTTAAAATAAAACCAAACAAGGCAAATAAATCCAATGTCTCCTGTAGAGAGTGGGTGGATTTTGGATTCTTTTAAATGAGTGAATTCAAAGACTATGAATTTTAAGAATCATTTTGTTAAGAGAGGGATATTTTTGTTTTCACATGTATTTTATTATTATTATAATAAATTTTTTATTTTTTATTTTTTATTATCATCTGTTGTTAGATATATAAGATAGCATTACTGACTCAGTAGTATTTTAAGTTCTAAAACATATTTTAGTGTTAATTCTTTAACCATTTTTCTTGGTGCAACAATAAGGTAAATCATTTGCCAGCAGAAAAGGGTTCTTTGTTTCTATGGGGTGCCAACAAAAATGATTAAAGAACCATCCATCAAAATGTCCTTTGGAGCAGTTTTTCATCTTTTTAAGCCTTAAAATACTTCAGTGTATATACAATTTCATTGACTTGTATGCGTAAAAAATATATTGGTTTAATAAAAAAACTTTTAAAAAACGAGTAAAAATGTTAATTTGATAAAATAAACTATTTAAAACTAACCTTTGCTTTAAAATAGCTTATATTATCATATTAACAACATTTGTTTGGTTCAAGTTTTTTTTTTTAATTAAACTAATTTACTTTAACTCTTTCTTATAATGTTAAGTCTCAATTTCTGAAAAAGTCCCTTTTTTTATTCACCTCTCTGGGTTAAGTTTCACAGATTCTAAAGTAGTTCAAATTGGAAGCTAAGAGTACTATAATATCTATGGAACACTTGATGTGCTGCCTTTTTTAAAGAAGTTATGAAGCACAACCAGGAGATTTTGATCTATGTGATACAGCTATGGAAATCATAATCAACAATTAATCAAAATGACTATATGTATTATTGAGTTTGTGTGGTTATTGTGCTGTTTTGTTGGTTTTATTTGTTCTGTGAGTGAAATTTTCAGGAATAAAAACAACCAGAGGCCAAATAAATAGCCAGACTATAACTGAGCACATTTATACTCTGAGCCTAATATATGTCAATAAAATAAATCTGTAATGAGGATTTCCATGGATATTATTTTACAGTTAAAAGGTTGCTGGTTGAAACGGTTTGACAGTTTTGTTTTGAGGAGAACTTTGTAATATGGACCAGTATGAAAAATAAAAATTTGTATCAGAAGATACTAAATACTAGATAATGGATGGATTGTATGACGCAATGCACTTTGCTTTGAACCCAAAACCCTAATATTTCATTATGTAATAAAAAAAAAATGAATTTCTCTGTACTGTACATGTAATGAAGTTGCCTTCCTCCAAACAGAAACAGTCATACCAATCTAAAAAGCATAGTCTAGAAATTTGGTTTGTCTGTATTTTGCACCTTTCTTCTTCGTCTGTTTTTTTTATGAATGAAGAGGCGCTCGCGGTTAATGAATGGTGCTAGTAGAAGACGTCATCGCCATTGTGACGTCACGCTCCTTTTATGGAAGCGAGCGCGCCCATTCATAAAAACGGAAAGAGCTTCTCCGCCTGTGGTAGTAATGCTCTCGGGAGGATAAGTGCGCAGAGGAGGCTACGAACACCAAGCCTGTGTTTTTCTTTACTATTTCTTTGTTAAAGGGAAAAAGGAGAAGGAAAACAAAACGAAAAACGAAGGAGATCAGTAGACACTATCGAGATCCCCAACAGCACGGTTAGGATGGAGCAGCTGAGCGAGATGGAGTGCGGAGTGCTGAAGCGGCTGCTGAAGGACGACGGCACGGCGAGGTGTCTGCTGCTGGACTGCCGCTCCTTCCTGGCGTTCAGCGCCTGCCACATCCGGAGCGCCGTCAACGTCCGCTGCAACACCATCGTGCGCCGGAGAGCCAAAGGCTCCGTGTCTCTGGACCAGATCCTGTCCGGGGACGAGGAGGTGAAGTGCAGACTGATCTCGGGCCTCTATTCCGCCGTCATCCTTTACGACGAGCGCAGTCCGGATGCGGCTTCTCTCAAAGAGGACAGCACGATCGCGCTGGTGTTTAACGCGCTGGGCAGAGACACCTTCAACACCGAGGTGTATTTCCTCAAAGGTAAATAAATCCATTCAAAATAATAACTAAACTAATAAAGTGTTTATTATATCTGTAATCTGTGTGTGTGTGTGTGTGCGCTCAGACCGTTACAACTGGCATTGTACTGTATGATCTTGTGTAAATGCAGATCTTTTATATATTTATTTAAAACTGAATTATATAAATCAGGTTATTCATATGGACAGATCCAGCTAGACATATCCATAGAACTCGTCATGCGCAAAATATAACCTATTAAACACTTTCAAGATTTAATTAAAATATATTTCCTCCCTATCCACTGGCTATCCAAGGCGAACATTTGTTTTCTCTTTATTCTGAAAATTATGAATATTTCTGCTGGTTCGTGTCCTGATCCGCAGAGTTTATTAAATGAAATGGGATATTTGGGTTAATTGTGAACAGAGAAGTGGGGATCAATCTAGAAACTAAAGCGACATGGATGCAGAAACATTTATCTTATTAAGAAAATCCTCGGTTTGCTCCTAAATGGCGCAGAGGGAAATCCTGAACCCATGATCCCGAGCAGACTAGAATATTAAGTCATATTTCTGATCAAATCTTCACCGAACATTAGATTCACACTTGGATTGGTTTTTCTTCCCCACAGGAGGCTACGAGCGGTTTTTCTCTCAGTATCCAGACTACTGTTTAAAGAGCAAGACTCTGCCGATGGTCGCGGCTCAGAGCAACACGGAGCCGAGCTGCAGCTCCTGCGCAACTCCACAGCACGACCAGGTGAGACTCAGCCAGCACGGTTGCCTGTGTGTGTGTGTGTGAGGGGAACTCTCATGTCCCAACGCGCATTAGCTGACCTACAGTAACCTGGACTACAAAATGGAGCCTTAATGGTCCATCGATTGGTGTCATTAACTCTCATTTTTCCGACCGGTAGCTGTATCTTTACTGGGCTCTGTTTTACTCGCCCATCATTTCCTGGCTGTAGCTTAAAAGCAGGTCAGCGACCTCAAATCAATATGGATACTTCCGGTTCCGGCCAGATGATTCAATTCTATTCTTTATTGATGATAATATTAGGTAAATAATAATTTACCTCCAGCATTCTTGCTTTTAAGTGGCTGAGTGGTAAAGTCTCTCTCTCTCTCTCTCTCTCTGTTCTACTGCTTGAAAAAGTGTGAGTTTGAAACCCTTATCTTCTCAGCTCAGTTAGAATAAAGAGTCACCCTGTCTAAAATAAGGACCTTTGGCTCCATGTGATTATATTAAGATGTAAGATTCCCATTAAAGCTACACAAGACACATCAGGACACCACGTCAGACACAAGAAAATGTAGTTTGGTGACTACAATGAAATTTTGTAACATTGCTGTTTTGCGTATTTTTCCCGTAGGGTGGACCTGTGGAGATCCTTCCCTTCCTGTTTCTCGGCAGTGCCTTCCATGCATCCAAAAAGGACATGTTGGATGGCATGGGGATCTCTGCCCTGTTAAATGTATCTTCAAATTGTCCCAACCATTTTGAAGGAGCTTACCAGTATAAGTGCATCCCAGTGGAGGACAACCACAAGGAAGACATCAGCTCCTGGTTCACTGAAGCCATTGACTTCATAGGTGAGCTCACTGATTCAAATCACATCATCATCATCATCAGCCTTTCCCTTTTTCAAGTAAACACTTAGCATGTGCAAATTGACTGGGCAGGGATAAATCACGGGAAATGGGTTTTGCTCAGCATTGCTTCTCTACGTTGTTTTTTGTCATCGTTGTAAAAGGCTCAATGTCAATCAGTGATTAACAGACTAATTTGCATTACACAGAAATCTGTTTAGGTTATTTGTGTCACAAACTGTTTTAACCTCTCACCCATTTTTCCATCCTGAAAGCATCTGCTGTGTGTGCATTGATTTGTGCTTCATTGATGGGTGATGTATTAAAAATGGGTAGAACATTTAGAAGCGGTCAAAGATGCTGAAGGCGAGATTTGCATTATGGGTGGTTCTCCCTCAGGCAGGGTTTTCTGAGAGTGTGGGTGGCGGAGAAGTGTGGGGTAGCCTCAAGATCTGATTTCAGTGCTGCACAGATCATTTGCAACAAAACCCGATGCTGAGAAGGGGGGTGGTGGCTATGTCAGCATGTATGAATGCATCAGAGTGTGGAGCTCAAGGACTGGGCTCTGACTCATCCACCGTTCAGCAGCACTCGGGTCCTTCAGTTATTATATGTGTGCATTGTGAAAGCGGATGAGGCACAAATTGAAGTTCAAAAAGGTGCCAGAAAACAATCTTCAGGGCCATACAAGAACCATTGCATTAGTTCATTTTTTTAGACCTTTTACTATTAAGATCGTAAGATGTATGAAGATCACGTAATATATAGTCAGGAAGAAAATGATTGTTGTCTTCCTTTGTCACCACTGAGTTCTCACTTTCTAATTAATGATAAGCATCTTGTTAGTGTTAGAAGGGTGTCGATGTTTACGTGTTTCAGTGGGGCATAAGGTGTGAAACACACCCCAGGCAGTATTGTTAGAGTGAGAACTGTTCTCCCACTAGAGGTGTCGTCCACCATTGATACCATTCAGAGTTTTTAGACAGTGTTGGTGTCTTTTTCTTTGTTCCTTTTTACATTATCTAGACCATCAGCTCAGACTGTAAATGAAATATAGGATATGCTAAATGTCTATTGAAACCACTGTTGAGACTAATTGTTTCGTCATCATTTTCTCTCTCGCAGACTCAGTGAAAGACTCCAACGGACGTGTTTTGGTTCATTGTCAAGCAGGGATTTCACGCTCGGCCACTATTTGTCTGGCATACCTGATGAAGAAGAAACGTGTGTGCCTCGACGAGGCTTTCGAGTTCGTCAAGCAGCGACGCAGTATCATCTCACCCAACTTCAGCTTCATGGGTCAGCTGTTGCAGTTTGAGTCACAGGTGCTGGCCACGTCATGTTCAGTGGAGGCAGCGAGTCCGTCAGCCACCCTGGGACCCAAGTCTTCCCCATCAAGCAACTCACCCTTCATCTTCAGCTTCCCTATGGGGCCAGTGGGGCCGCACGGGCAGCCCAGCAGCCTCTCGTACTTGCAGAGTCCCATCACCACCTCACCAAGCTGCTGATAAACTGCTCAGGCCACAAATGGCAAAACCTTTTAAATTGTGGTGCAAACAGAGGTCTCACTAATAAAGGATATTAATGTGGACAATCACTCTGAGTGGGTTCAGGGAATCCGCACCAATTTTTTTACCCAAACAATTAGAAGTCTTGTTCGCTGGCTGGTTGGTTGGAAAAGAACTCGAGTAATCAATCATGAACTTGAAGGGACAAGAATATCAGACAAATGAACTCGTGTTCATCTGTGAGGGAGACACATCTCGGGTTCTTCCAAAGCCCTGCCATGTGGTTTGGTAGTGTGTGTTGAATGAGCGCTGTGGGGGTAGGGATGTGCACCGCCTCTCCTCACAGTCTCACTTCCTGACAAAGAGCAGTAGGCCCTTCAGCTGTGGCAGGTGCTGCACACTGTGTCCGGGACTGTTGGCTTTCTGTTATCATCCCCCTCGTTTTCTCGGTCAGAAAGAAAACGATTGAGCCTGTCCAGCACATACTGAACCTGTTCATCGTCAGGGCTTTCATGCGGCACGTCTCATTAGTTCTGTTTGTTTTTTGGTCAGTGCCTTGTACAGAGACGGGCCTGTCCTGCAATCGCATTCCCTGTGGGATCAGATTGTTAAACGCAAAATGTTTCGACTTGCAATATGTCTCCGCCTCTCAACCAAAACAGAGCAATAACATCTCCCTGTCTCTTCCCAGTTGCCACCAAAGCACTGTTGTGTTTCAGAAGTCGATCACACTGTACACTGTTTTTAATGTCATCATTTCTGTCTCTAATTATTAGTACAGTAGCAGAGTAGGGCGTTATTATAATGTTATATATTTTTTTTTGCTGTGTCCAGCTGTGAAAATCTCTGCAACAGAAAGTAGAAATTTTTTAAAAATCACTTGATTCGTAAAGGGTACACAGATTTCCCTAGGTCACCTTGACAGGTCTAACCACTGTAAGCTTTATTTCATATGTAAATGTGTTCGTGGCTGCAACTCTTGCTGCTCTGTATGACTGCATTGGATAAAAACGGCAAGCGTGAAGATGGAGATGCCTGCAGTCTTATGAATGTGTGTTAAGACACAGCTCAGTAAGAGACTCTAACTTCTTCAGCTTGCTTTGAAGACCAGAGTTCATCTCAAACATTGAATTGGGGGTTTAATAGTTTTACAATTCCTTGACGAATGTGGGCACCTTTTCTACAGAGCACTTTTAAGTGATGCAATATGCCGAGGTTTTGTTTTGCACATGACCGGAGTAGAGACGAGCTGTGTGTTTGTAACACCCGTTAGAGCTTTACTTTGTGTCCATGTAAATTCCATGGTCTGTCACCACATCACTGATGAATGCAATACTTTTTACTGTGTCCGTCAACTGAGACGTTTAGACTGCCAACGGCAATATCAGTTTGATTTTTAAAGCGATTTGTTGTGTATGTATATTTTATTTATTCCTTGACTTCCACTGTCAAATATAACAACATTCTTTAACAAAAGGCTGGTGTGACTCATTATTACATTATGTTTAAATGATTGCGTAAGTGGATTCACAGCACCCCCTTGTGCAATCAGTTTGCAGCTACAACTTTAGTCACTCACTCACTAATTCTCTCTAGCGCTTTATCCTGTATACAGGAGACTTGGGCCACAAGGCAGGTACAACCTGGATAGGGTGCCAATCTATCGCAGGGCACACACTTATACACTCATTGCCAGACTACTAATCTGGAGGTCTTTGTACTGTGGGAGGAAACCCACCAACACACAGAGGCGTGAATCAAACCCAGACCCTGGAGGTGCAAGGTGACAGTGCTAACCACTAAGCCACCGTACTTCCTCAACTTTAGTTAATGCACATATTTTTCTCAATTTTGCAAAATAATAATATAGCCAAGATATGAAACTGTAATAATGATCTGTAATCTCTCCCTGTGTATGTGCACGCATGGAGTACTGTGCAAAATCGTAACCCCCATATTTTCTTTATTACAAATTTTGGTCTACATCTTTATCATGTCTGCATTTTTCTGTACAAAATCATTCACTATTTCCAAACATAACTAGTGTCACAGAAATTGTTACACTTAATTTGATTATCTATATATACTGATTATTTTCAAGCAGTGTTTTCACACCAAATATAAATTTTATGACTCTGTAGTGACCTTTATAGAACCTTCTTTTATTTAAGAAGGCATTTTTGTTCATGTTCCCAAGATTTTTGCAGAGTGCTGTAAGTAAAACAGCTGTTCGGTTTTACTGAGCATGCTGGAGAAGATGAGTACTTTGGAACTTTGTCGCACAGACTTTATATATTATATGTTGTTTTAGACATATTAAATCAACTCATTAAGCAACAGTTGCTCTTTAAGCCATTGAAAAGTTAAAGTACACAAACAACCCAGTAGACCCAGTATTTCCAACACATATAAGGCAGTAAGTATATTCTCAGATATTGTGAAGTGTAATCTGCTGATCTACTGTATGCATTTCAGATGGATGTTTGTCAACAATTCATATTAATTTAATAAAAAGTTAGGATAATACATATTTTAATTACAGTACAATTGATGCAGATCATAATGGCTTATTTAAAATGTAACTTCCCCTGCAACCCTTTAAATAATATAGAGCATGATCTTTCTTATTGTTCTTTTTTTTTTTTTTTAAAGACCAGTAGGTTTCCTCCATAAAACATCTTCGAGGTCTTCTGGAGGCGTCTTATGTGATCAGAAATATAAGTTTATTTTGGTGTACATATAAGCAGTAAAGTAGTAATGACTGATCTTGATTACTCATGGAGTAGATTTAGACAGGGGCCCAAAAATCTGAACATAAATATTTTTCCTAACACAAAATCTCTATTTATCTCTACCTATATCTATTTCCATCTACATACCTATTTATATTCACATCTTTTCATATCCATATTTTCATATATCCATCATTATTTTTTACCTCCGCTTATTTTTTGGAACCAAGATGGCTTCTTAACTAACAACATAAACTAGAAGAGATTCAGACCTAATAATACCACTCAACTTTTCTCAAGTCAGTCCACTAAATCATCTCTGCATGTAACATCAGTTCTGATACATTAAGAAATGTTTCTTGTATTCCTTCTGTCTGAGCATTTGCAGTAATTTTTATTTTTAAATATATTTGTGACTATTGATTCAAACCCTGTATATTTGCACTTCATTCATCTTTAACACTTCTATGTGCTCCAGATAGACAAAATTCTACTTACAGTATCAAATCCCTAAGTCATTATAGTATCTTGTATCATTATAGTATCTTCCACTTTGTATAAGTGTCCATAATTTGGTATGATTGATGCAGGAGTCATAATGCCATCAGTTTGTCCTCAAGAAAAAATCAAGATGTTAAAAGAAAGAAAAAAAACTAATATACAAGTAAGAAAACCCAAACAGCAAAATAATTAATTAGCTTCTTTAAGACATTATGTACTGTGTGTGTGTGTGTGTTTTAAGTCATTGTTCTCTCTGATTTCGTAAGAGCCCTCACTATACCACACCTCCCCCTGTCTCCGAGTGTGATGATCAGCCGCAACGTGCAAACACTTACAAACTAACAGGAAGTAGGTTTCAGCCAAAACCTCACACCTGCTGTGCAATCAGCTCAGATCAGAAGAATGCCATTTTCCACGGAACAGGAGTGAAATGAGTCACAAGACCACGAGAGTGCTGAAAGGGGGGACGATGACAAACCAAACATGAGGAGAACATATGACATATGTACTTTATTAAGACTGGTTTACACGACTGAGGACTGTTCAGTTAGTCTGCTTATGGTAAATTGCTCATCACATTCTGATTAAAGTATACTTAAAAAAAAAAAAAAAAAAAAGGAAATCATTAGACAAGTGAAACGTGAAGTGGTTCAGGCTGGGAGGCAAAAAAAGACGTTTGTGCCCTTTTCCACCAACATGGTGCTGGTGTCAATCAAAATAATTAAAAACCTAGTGTGTGTGTCTGTAGCTGGTTCCCAGCGCTAAACTACTGCTGGCCTTGAACCAAACACCAGTGGTGGCAGACTGCATGTTGCCATGACAACACCAAGTTATTCAAATAAGACATGTACAGTCATGAATGGTGTTTTTTTTTAAATAATTATATAAAAAAATCATAATGCATGTATGAATCATCATAGGTCTCACAAAGAAATGGTGCTCTTACCTGAAAAAAACAACAACAAATAAACAAAAAACACACATAAGATTCCATTAGAATAGTTTCACTAAAAGAAACAAAAGCATGGATCCATCTTGTCCTGACTATAGATGCTGAAAGATTTTACTTAGAATTGTAAAATATGCTCTGAAACCATCCTACGCAGTTATTTTTTCCATTAGGAAACGCCTACACCTGGTCATGTTATATAATAGTTCACATCTCTAAATGTGATAAACGTGGGACAGTTATTAAAAAAGGGAGGAAAAAAGCTGATTCCTTGTACGGCACCAGTACTGTGTTGGTGGAGAAGTGGAATACCATGTAAAAACTAAAAACAACCCTAAGAACCTCCAGCCAAACACAAGCTTCCAGGGGCACATTCACATCCAAGCTGTTTTCCACAACCTGTGTGTGTGCGTGTGTATATCAGTGATGCTGAAATGTCAGTAGTGTCTCAGAGGAAACAAATCTCTGCAAGAGATTATGTAGGAATGAGACAGAAAATACAGATCACCCTGCTGTCATTCAAAACCCAAAGAACAACACAAAAATGGTACTGAAAGCAGGGAAGGAAAAGCTCCAATCATGAAGCCAACAGAAAACAAGAGCACAGAGAGGAGAGCTTTTACCAAAGCACCCATCCATCACAATCATTACAGGAAATGTTTGTTTATGTAAATGACATTTCTCAGTTTCATTAGAATAAGTTAAACCCTGCCTAAAAGTGCGAGTCTTTTAAAACGTTGCATTTTTATAATTCACATATGCTAACGGAGGTGATGCGTCTGACTGATTTTCCTGTGGAAAAAGTCATAAACAAATTACAAAAAAAAAAAAAGAATCCTGTGTTAAACATTTTGCTATTAAAGGCCCAAATGGGAAACTGTTTTCTCCACACGTGTCCAACTTCCAAAAGGCATTCGCAACAATTCATAAAAAAATAATAAAAAGAATGAGTCTGAGAAGAGAGGCTCCAAGGAATATAATAATAAAGAAAAAAAACATGGCATATCACTAAAGTGTTAACGGTGACGTGGTCCATCTTGTAGTGTGTTAGGTTTAAAATAATTCACGTAAAACATTTTAAAGTAAGGACACGAAAAAGTGGAAGAGAAATGTGTACTGGATTAAACCAGTAATAAACGAGCAAAAAGCTATGGCAATGAGGTCGCTTGTCTTAGATCACTTCTGCCCTCAATGCCCTGACCTGTGACCTCTGACTTGGGTAAATCACATTAAGGAGGGGGAAGTTTGCTTAAAAACACTAACGCTGCAGGTGTGAGCTGTGTGAGATGAGAGACGGGGAGGTCATGTAGGCGAGAGGCTGAGGAAAGACGAGGATGAGCTGGAGGCCAGAATGTGTGTGTGGTGGAGTGTGTAACAGTCTGAGCAGTGTGCAGGAGACGAGGTCTGGACACTCAGGACTTCTGCTCTGCTGCGGCTGGCGGCTGGGCTGTGCTCTCCGGCTTCACGATCTGGTACGTGATGAGGTACTCTGGGTATGCCTGTGTGAGAATGAAGACAGCACACAGTGAGGATCGAGGATTGATTGTATTTTTTAAGGACATGGCCGCTCTCATAAGCACGTGCTTTATTTAAGTTTATATTAATAACCTGTTGCCCTGGTACACTATTTAAAACACGACACACATCAAACTGCAGTGGACCATCACATGCTGCCTTGTAGATACTGCATGTAAAGTAGCGATCTACATTATGAGACAACTTTATCCCAGCAGCACAAATGGCTAACATTAGCTCAGGTTAGCTAGTCAGCTGACAGAGACTTAATGAAACAACCTGGGATCCGTTCAGCACCCTGACATCAACAACCAGGTTTCTGTGCTCTTAAATACTGTGAGGCAGAGAAGCTGTGTGACATTAATCCGGAAATTTTTTTAATTAATCCGGAAAATTTAAAAATAATGTTCCCTTTCAGTCAATTCACTCGGTACAACACATATTGTATGGGATATCACGCCCTCTCGTGTCCTGGCTGAA
>JAQMYJ010000011.1:13690673-13713616 GCA_030014305.1 Clarias laeviceps | reverse complement strand
TATCCCATACAATATGTGTTGTACCTCGTTCCTCTCCTTCAGGGAACAGAGGTTATAGTCATAACCATTCGTTATTATTTGTTGATAGGATTGTTATTTTTACTACCACAAGCATCATCGTTCTCCTCCACCTCCACCTCGTCTGCTCCCCCTAGTGGTGCCTGTATGTAGTTGTACCTAGGGCTATAAAACCCTGTGCCTGGAGTTCAGGAATCCCAAATACTATTAGACCTGCTTGCACCTGGTTAAAATGTTTAAAGCGTTTTTTTTAACCTGGATTCTGATAAGACTTAAACCACGTGTTAAAAAAAACAACATCATCTTAACTTGACATCTCAACAACTTGACTTCCTGTGATGCTACTCTTTCATGCAACACGTGGTCCATATGGAGTAATATCATGCTATTTTGAGTTGAGATTTGAAGTTAGAATAAAACTAATTCATCTTTAGAGCATCATCTAAATTTTCTGCTTAACGTTAGGTGCTGTCATGACTCATCACTGTGAGACATTTCTAAAAGACCAGTGTGACTGGACACCTTACACATTCATCAGCTATGTTTCAGACACAGACTCAATTATTCATTACAAAAGCGTGAACTCTGACCTGCTCTCCTCTGTAGATGACGTACTCCGCGTAGGCCAGGCCATTGACGCTGGGTCGCCCAATGACAGAGTGGTGCCCCGGAGGAGCGTGTGCCATTTTCATGGCACTGAACTGCAGGAAGGATTTGCCCAGGGTAACGCGACAGAACAGCATTTGTCTGTACAACACAAAGTGCACAATAATTATGAGGCCATTGGTTAATTATTTACACACGCTGCTAGAACTAAGAGCTCCTGTACCTGTGGCAGACGTAGCAGGAGCGATCTTTGTGTGTGGGGCAGCCGGTGCCGCCGCCGATGCCGTAAACGTATTGGTTGCTCTTGGATGAATTCTCAGCAAAGTATATCCCCGCTCCGAACATTCCCCCGATGTAGGCGTGTCTCTCATCAAAACCTTTGTGGATGATGGCGTTAATGAAGGGAGAGCCTGCGCAGAGAAAGGAAAAGCATATGGGTTTTTACCACGCAGATAAACGTTAAGCTTCACATTAATGTTTGTTTTAATACTGGATCCAACCAGTTTCATGGACACTTCACAGCATTTAAAAATATACTTTTAGTAAATACATTTAAATGTAACTTTGTTGAGTTACAAAAGGAATAAGCAGTTTGGGATGTGCTGGTACAGAGAAGTAATCAACAGTGTTTTTTACAGTAGCTCCACTGCATCAGTGTCAGTGGCCTGTAACAGGCCAAGTGTTGTGTTCATTATATACTGTCTCTTCTGCCTGTAAATGGACCGGAATGTCCCCTAATATTGTAAATTAAGGTTATAACATCTGAGCTAAATGATGATGTAAGGATGAAGCTAGTGATGGATCCAAGATGCAGGGATGAGTTTTGTTCACAATGTGTCAATAAAAAAATAAATAAAATAAATGAAATAAACACAGTTCCAGTCAGATGATCATGTTCTCTCACCACACAGTTTCTGTATTTTAGTAGACATAATTATCTAGCAGGCTGTGATGTTAGGATCAGCAGAGTTGTATTTAAAATCTCTAACAAAAAAAGCTCTCCAGTTGGCACTTTTTTAAAATAAAAAAATTAATAAAATTGAGATTTTAAAAAAGTGTGATCAATGTTTAACCAATCAAATGTGCAAAACGCCAGTCAAGAATCAGTCCTAGTTCTTTAAAAAAAAAATAAAATAAAAAAAAGAAGAAAAAAAAAAATGTATTTGTTGTGTGTTAGCTTTTCATTAGCAACAGAACTCTACCATGGAATAGCATGCGCTCGTTGTGGTGGTTGTGGTTTTCGTCAGCAATTTCTTTCTGTCTGTGTGCGTATCTCTCTCTCAGCTTCTTGTTCACCACCTTCTGAATCTGTAAACATGCACATGGACACACACACACACACACACACACATTTATCCTTGCCAATGCTGCCCTTATAAGAAATGCAGGAGCTAAACATCTCTCTCTTTAAGTATGTGTCTGTCTCTTGCTTACCTTTAGGATGTTGTACCTGCTGAAGACTCCGCCAGCATTTCCTCCATCCCTGTGCTCTCTGATCGTGCTCTGTAGCTAAATCCCCACAACACACAGACAAAAGAATGTAAAACAAACTACGCTTTTACACATTTACGATTTTTATTTAACAGAACTTTAGTTTAAGTGTTTTTCAACAGCACATGCAAACTGAGATTAATGTAATCTTTGACAGTATCTGGGGACGATAATACAATGATTGTGAATTTTACAGTAAAGAGCCTCAGAATACAACAGAACATGGCAAAATACAGAACTAAACAAAATAATTAGACTGAGCTAGCATGAAGGACAAAATGTGATCAAATATAAATTGTATTTCTGTAAAACTCATTGTTTTTGCTGATATCATTTTAATTTTTAATATAACCCCAAGCAGCTTGTACGGCCTTTTTTACCCTACTTCCTGTACCATTGTATAGCGAAAAGATGTTGTAAATGAGGTCAGGAACCCCGACTCACCTCCTCTTCCACAGACTGAAACTCTTTGTCGTCAGGTGCCAGGTCTATCAGGACTGTGCCCTGACTCGCACAGTGGAATGTCAGGTATGGGTTGGCACCTGTGGAGTTACAGACCACACAGACACTATAAAATTTCAGATATTTTAATTTGCAGTAATCTTTCTTAGTTCTTGAGATTTACTTGAACTGACTTTTTAAAGAATGCACAGTATAATCTCGCATCTTTTCAACTTATGCTCACAAGTCAGACCTTCACACCACAACAAAATACTTAACTTTCCACTAAATATGCTGATTGTATATGGTATAGGCAGCACAACATTGCCCATTAGGACTTGAACAACCTTTTCTGTTGAGTGTTACTGTAACCTGACAAAGTCTGAACTTCTCATTTTCACAAGAAATTAATTCATGATTTATCAGCGGCATTAATTATCACACAAGAGGGTGTGATGATATATATCACAATGCAAGCATTTCCACCAACATAAGATCCTTAACGGTTTTATTCTTCTAAATCTGGTAAAATTGCTGTTGCACAATAAAAAAATTTTTTTTAAAAAGGGTCTGTTCTGAATTTCATGTCAAACATGCATTTCCCAAACAGGTGACTCAGTAAAAAGTTCTCAATTAGCCATGATCATTACAAGTAAAAAGAAAGCCGAAGGTAAATCACCACAGTGTTCTGACCTTGCTGACCGCCCAGCAGTCTCTCGATGCCTTTGATAAGCTTGTGACGGTGCCCGTACGCATTGATGCCGATCTCCTTCAGCTCCTCATGTCCCATATCAGCCAACACGTCCAGAGTGATCTACGAGACAAAGCGACAGGCGATCGGACACAGAAACCCAATAGCTCAACACGCTACTATGCAGAACAACCTGCGCAGAAGACAAACAGCAAAAATAGCAGGACCGGGATTAAACGGTGTGATGCAGGAGGACACGCTTATCGCAGATTTCTTTCGTAGTCTAGATGAAAATGCCTCCTACACACCAAGATGAAGATTTATTATTAACGGATGCAGCGATGAGAAGCAGAGCGAGAAATGAAAGCCTGCAAAGGAGAGGGATGCTAAGCCCGAGCGAGATAAGGCAGCAGACTGGCACTGATGTGACAGTCCTCCAGATTTCATCATTTCTGCCTTTATTCGGTCCATATGAGCCTCCATCAGCAATTTCAGCACATCATCGCTATGATAGGTCTGTTTACAAGCCATCAGCCCGGTTACTCATTCTCTCATTTCTCAGCACCCTGCACACTGAGATGCCCATGAGGATGCATAAAATATATTATTATTTTCATCTATTATTACTTTTTAAAAATACAATTTTATAAAATAACAACATAATAAAAAGGCAATAAATAAAAGCCAGACAGGTAAATGTATGCTGATTAGTCATAATTTTATGACCACTGACACATGAAGTGAATAACACTGATTGTCTTGTTACAGTGCCACCTGAAAATGGGTGGAATATATTAGGCAAAACGTGACGATTGTGCCTGAAGGTGTTGGAAGCTGAAAAAATGGATTTGTATATGATGTCGACCAAGGGCCAAATGGTTATAGCTAGAAGATTCGGGCAGAGAAATTCCAAAACTGCAGCAATTGTGGTCCAAGGAAGTAAATCTGATGAACCAGTGACAGGGTTATTGGGCAGCCAAGACTTAAAGCACATGCGAATTCTATCCCATGTTATGCTGACCTGTGTCCAAAAGTGCTACAGTGGGAACACTCAATCAAAACTGTCTGGGCTACTGATAGTGTTGTCTTTTTCTCTTAGTAACTTCTTATCTGACTGCTTGCTCATGGCTGCATGACAAAAACATCCTGCTTGAGTGACTTGCCCCTAACTAAACCCAGTACCTCAACCTGATGCTCTGCAAACCTTACCAGCTAAATAAATAAATAAGTGCACCTCTTATTTATACCGCTATACTACCTGTTAAGAATATATTCACTGTTTATTCTGAGTATGGTGCAGACTTTCCATAGAAAATGGTCATTTTTTTTCTGCCACCCAGCACAGCCTAAAACAAAAAGTATCTTGCATTACAAAAATGTGCCTTAATATAAGCCTAATTAAAACTCACAATGGGTTACTTCAGACAAGTCATTCAGATTACAGGGGTCCAGCTGATGGGAAAGGAGTTAACTAGTGCAATGAGCAGCAGATAGAAAAAGAAAAAAAGGAACGGGAATAAAAAAAGTGAAATGAGCCACACGACTGTGGCTGCTACCCTGCTCACATGCCACTGCTGGAGCCTGTTCCGTTCATTTATGTGCAAATGAGCGGCCAGTGAGTCTCAGCGTGATTAACTCAGAGCTGAGGACCTTCAGCCCTCCACCCATCATGACTGGGAGCATCATGGAGCGACCAATCAAGGAGTGCAGTGAAACGGTGCTCTACTGCCAAGAGAATGAAGGAAAATGACAGAGCGGAGATGCGGAAACGCAAGCCGAATGACGCGATTACGTTTGCATAGCTTTGAACACCATGCTCAGATGTTTAAAGTGAGCTGGTGCTTCTCACCTGCTCCCTCTCAAAAATGTCCCGCAGATGTTCGAGGCCCAGACTCTTCAGGAACTGGCTGATGTTCATATCCAGAATGGTAACTAAAAAAAAAAAATTTTTTTTATTATAAATCATAATCATTACTAGTTACTTTATATTATATATTTATATTAATCACTGTTGTAGGTCGCTTTAGAGGAAATAACTGAGTTGGGAATAAGACCAAAGTTGCCTTGTCAGTCCCCATCCACTCTGTCAAAAAATCCGTGCAAAAATAGTAATAGTGCCACCTACAGGTAATAGTCCACATGATTTTGTTTAATATCCCTGAAGGAGCCATTGTTTGCAATATTTGCTATAGATGGTGCTGTTACTATTTTTCTGTTTATTTAATACAAAACAATAAATAAACTTAAGGCAAATAAAACTTAATAAACATAATAAATTGTGTAAATTGTTTTAAATTGTATTATGCAAGATTAACAAAAAAATCATAATTGACAATATTTCATAAAAACAAAAAATACACTGATATTGTAGCTGGACTGTAGATTTTTTTCAACACTTTTCATCTCTAATCTGTAACACAATCATTCACATTGTGGCTTCACCGCTACAAATTCATTGTGCCCAATTCTGACGGCATTGTGTGTTGTTTACAGGATAACGCTTTGCTCTCACTAATGGAAATAAAAGGTGTAAACAAAGCCATGTTTAATTTTCCCTCACTCTCTCCCTCCTTCCTCTCAGTCCCCGTAGCTCCGTCTGCAGGTCCTGACGCTCCGGCCGCTGAGAGCTCAGTTAATGGGCCGGCCAGGTTATCGATGCTGCTGGCAGCTGACAAACAGGACGGCGTCGATGCGGGCGAAATCACGGTGGCGCTCACCACCGTGGCCTGAGGTTTAAAGCAGCTGGGTAGGGCATCAGGAGGCATGGCATCAATCAGCAGAGCACGGATATCATCAGCCTACATCACACAGAAGACACAACCAAATGATTTAACCTGTCTATAAAATACAGGACACTATACGCGTTATACCACAAAACTGTAGATACTAATTAGTCAAAATGTGTTGACGGTCCAGCTGCAAAGGACAGCTTTATTAGATGCTGAATGAATGCAGAGCATAAGGAGTCGTGCTTTAAGGTCACATGATGTGATTTGTCTTAATAATTCAAGATTGAGGAGGAAAGGGAGGCTGGAGACGGAACAACTGCTCAAAAAAAGAGGAAGGATATCCGGAGCTAATTTGTTAAACAAATGCTCCACAAGATTAAATATAAATGGAATGTAAAGGATGAAAGGTCCTATTAATTAAAATAGAAAGAATTAATGCTTGCAAATTGCCGTGGTTTGAAACAAATAAAACATTATATGAAAATAATACACCCTGGATGCTCTACTTCATCACCATGATGTTGATTATTGTCCTATAACAGCATGAACTGATTTATGGTGCACAAATAATTCCATTTTTAAACATCATCCATACAATTTAAGGCATTTCGAATTTCTAGATTATAACTGATTACAAGAGTGGGGAGTGAAGATAATTGCCAGCATTATCGGGTTGTCCTTTATGCAAAGTCATAAATAAAGATGAATAATTTGCCTCATTACTTTTAAATTTAAAGCAGTGCATTTTGTTACATGAATGCAAAAGCAGGTGTTTGTATTATGAACACACACACACACCTTATGTGTCCTCTAAGGATTAATGAGACAGGTGGTATTTGTTGTGTCCTGTGAGTCTTTAAAAAAATAAATAAACAAACTTCTCTACTGTGAAGTATTTTTAAGTCTAATTAAGTCTAATAATAAAAGGTCACAGGGTATTGGAGCACCTGACATGCTAGCACCTGCAGTCGTTCTCCTACAGATACAATAGCATGTGGTTTCTAAACATTCTGTGCAACAAGACAAATGTCCAAACTATCCAGGGATTAACTACCATCTGCACAGTCTAATTTTTATACAGCCTGTTTGGTCTGATCCCACACAAAACCCACAACTTGCCAGAAAAAGGCAATGCTGGGCCCAGGAGGCAAACAGCCCAACAGTACCGACCTGGCCTCCAAACTCCCTGCATCACAATCCAATTAAGCATGGGATTGCGTCAGACCAAGTCCAAAGTTCAATCCATGAACAGAAATAAAACGTAATGGACCATACTGTTGTCTTCTAAAAATTATCCATGCAGCCCAGGCCAAAGGGAGTTATTCATCTTAAGCTACATTAATATAATTATTGAAATTTCTAATTAATTAATGAAAAACGCATCACAACATTTTAACCTCTTTTAGCGATTTCATGTGATGGACCGGACACAAGACAAAACTGCTGCTCCTCATGTTACAGTGAAGCTGTGAAGTGCATAAATGCCTAATCTGAAGAAATCTCTGGTTAAAATAACGTACTTGTTACAAAGTATGGACAGCGAACAGTTCTTAACTTATAACTCTTTCTTCACAGAAAACAGAATATTTATTTATCTCTGTTAAATAACACCAAGATTATGTGGGGCTTCTGCCATAAAAGCACTTATGTACGAGCTGAAGTCCCTGTGAATGTTATTATTGAAAAGAAAGGGAGCGTTTATATAAACCGTCAAAGCAACATACTGATTTTTGCATTAATTTGTTCTGTAATAAGGGAGTTTGTGAGGGTTTTCTGCAGTGGCTTTGTTAATCGCTCCTTTTCAGTTAGTTCCTGAAATGTACAAGACTTGTTAAGGGTCAGTAACTAACATAAAAAAACAATGGATATAATAAAAGACTGCACATAAAAAAACATAAATGGTTACAATAAAAAAATTATAGAATATTCATACTTTAAAAAATTTGAGGAAGGTGACCTGCTGAATCGTGCATCCAAAAATGACTCGCTCGCTCACTAAGTCTCTGTACTACTTATCCTGTACAGGGTCACAGGAAGCCTGGAGCCTATCTCAGGGGACTCAAGGACAGTGTGTCAATACACTGCAGGGCTCAAGAACACACACACTACAGGGAATTTGGTAACAAGTGTACATGCAAACTCCTTGCACACAGACACGAGGCGGAATCAAACCCTCAACCCTGCCGATGCGAGGGGTAACAACTACGCCACTGTGCCGTCATCTGAAATAACTGTATTTAATATAATTAATTCAATATTTCTCTTAAACCCTTGAATAAAAGCTAAAAGGCTAAAATGCAATCACACCTTGACTGCCTTTTTTCCCCCCTCACTGATTATGGACCAGAAAAACATCATCGCACAAACAAAAGCCTTGATGTGTAAGATTTCAGTGTTTAGTATTTTTGAGAAGGACTGATGTACAAAGAGAATTTTTTTTCACTCCTGATAAAACTGTACTAAAAGCTAAGACAAAGCTATCATGACACACACACACACACATTCAAGTATATTTAGTCATTTCAGATACTATAAAAGCATTTTGAAAATGTTCAATCTAAAATAAACATCATATCGGCTATATTAGATATTTCTTCTGAAAGAGAATATAACGGTACATCACAAGTTCAGACAGGAAAACGGATGATGATATTAGGATGATTGTGATTACCGTGGCGAGGTCGAGGGGTGTCTGGCCCTCCTGGTTTTTCATGGTGGGGTCGGCTCCATGCGCCAGCAGCAGGGCACACAGCTGGGTGCGCCCCTTTTGCGCAGCCTCGTGGAGAGGAGTGAACGCCCACTTATCCGTGGCATTCACACACGTGTTGTATTTAATCAGCAGAGCCGCAATATCCACGTGCTGAGGACAGACAAGCAGCTGTGTTACAACAAAGCCAGCACTTATTTTAGTGCAAACTGACTAGCATTAACATCTCAATACAGATTTAATCTGAGGCTGCATATAGTATGCCAACTAATATGAAAATACTAACAATTTTTTTCCTATTTTGAAAACAACAAACAGTAAATCGGAACTAGCTGCACTAAACCTGGAAAAAGTAGACCTGAAAAAAAAAAAAAAAAAAAAAAAAGACTTTCACTTGCCGCTGTTGCTAAAATCACAACTCAAAATAGAGATTGAAGGTCACAGGGACTCCGTGGAACAAAAGGAAGTACAACTAGAGCTATTCATCATCCCAACCTCACACCTTCTACAGCCATTCAAAAGTTTTTTGGTGGTCTGTTAGACCCATCCCTGGAAATCTAGCTGTGTGTGTGTGTGTGTGTGTGTGAGAGAGAGAGAGAGTGTAGACATACTCCCAGAACTAACTCTGTCCTGTTAAGCACTTATAACCAGCAAGCTGTTGCCCAGTCAGTCTCATCACAGCTCTGTTGCCCTCACCAGAAACACACTGCCAAGCACTGTTAAAGGAATGACTTGGCAAAAAATAAAAAATAAATCTGAGCCAAAATATTTGGCCAACTGATCTTTACTACTTTAGTTTTGCATTGCAGCAAATGTAGGACATGGTGGAACTTCATTCCATAAACATGCACTAAACCTCAGTGTAGCTGAACCCTGGAGCATTATATATACACAACATGCTGGCCTCTCGATACAACAAATTCTCAATACAGCAAAGTTCAACACTGCCTAAATATGTGCCCTAGGTTTCCATAATAACTATAAAAGGATGTTCAAAAATGCTATATGTGATAAATGTATATAAAAAAGGGAGCATAGTAATGTGTAGTGATGACTGAGATGTTTTAGCTGGAATCAACAAGGAAAAACTACATGAAAGCATGCAGATAGACTAGTTCCACAGACCAACAATTTGTCACACTGTAATACTTTGGTCCAGAATTCACTGGCCATCAGCATCATATCTTACTGTGATGCCAAAGTGCTCCCAGACACCAGACCTCACAGATTTGTGGGGATCTTAAAGCCTCTGGTAGCTGCACTGCAGCCACTCACGCTTTCATGAGCCAATAATATAATTTAATATAATTCCTGCGTTGGAGAAATGTCAAAAGACTAAGTATATATCATTTTGTATTATAATTTTGTTTCCTTTAGATTTGTATGTGAGCTTAATTTGGAGTAAAAGTCTGTTGTGCATGTCTGTATGCTGTGTATGTTTGGAAACACCATTTCTTCACTGCCACTTACAAGGGTAAGAAAATCTTACTATTTCAAGACTAGAATTCCTTTATCATCCGAACCTTGTGGCTAAAAGTAAACAGCAGCAATTAATGATTGGTTGAATCGTGTCTCTAATGCACATGAATGACCAATCTAACTTCACCCTGAGTTAAGGCAACTGTGTATAAACCTGTGTCCTAGCGCTCAAAACCGTGTATGGGGAGACTCCAGAAAAAGTCCTCCTCCCCCCTGGACATATTTCGGGGGTTTGGATGCATGTGAGACCAGTGGGGTCGGCGGGAATGATAAGGGTGGCGGTATCCAAATAGCCGGTGAAGATCCCAGATTGAAGAACATACAGTATCAGGTTTGTCGAATTCAGTGTCCAAGTTCAGGGAACTTAAAATAACTATTTGAGAAATACCACACTGTTCGAGAAACAGTAGGTCAGAGAGTAAATTGTTATTCGAGGAATAACAAACTGTTCAGGGAACAGAGCACATGTGGTGCATATAAACTCTCTTTAGAAACTTTTTGACCGACCTTGAATAAAAGGAGATAAAGCCTTAGAGCAGTGCAATCTGGTTACTTTCTGTTAAGAGAGCAGAAAGCACTGAGAGTGTCAGAGAACCAATGTGAAAAAATGGTGAAAACCTTTGCAAGCGCTAATTGTTTGAGGAACAACTAGAACTGCTAGCGGATCAGAAGTAGGCTGCCTTGGGATGTTGATAAGGAGGAACAGTTTTCACTGTTTGGGAAAAACCAGAAGCCTACGTTAAGTTAAAATGTTAAAATAACAACCGATCTGATCAGAAGATATATAGTTGTACAGTGTAAGATATATGGGGAATTGTGCCAATGTCCCCAACCAGAGTCCTTGAGGGGCTGTGGGCCATACTCATGGTAATTAAGTCATACTAATAATAATAATAATAATAATAATAATAATAATAATAATAAGTACAGCGAATGTCATTAAAATAACTATATACATATAGCCATTTCTAATATTGGAGGAAAAAAAACAAAAACCCCAGAGATGAGAGAAAATATGGGTTGGAAATGTTTCAAAACATTGGGAAGAGATAAGCAAGGTTTGTGTACAAAGAAATGGAAACAAAAATTTGAGGAAAAAAAAAACATCACTCTGGACCAATTTACTCTCCAGAATCCATTAGTTTTTCAGATGACGATGAAGAAGTTGTGGTGGATGGACAGTCTTGTCCTGGCGGACCTCGTCCGAGCTCAACCGTGCGTGCAAAAGAGAAAATTGCCACCGTATTCAGGGCCTCCGCGGCCAGCGCCTGCGAACCTCTCGATGCCATCACATACAACCACGCACAGTCCGAGTCTACCGCCCATAATATTAAATCAATTATGGCCCAAGAGCCATTTCAAAAACAGATGAAAAAGCTACATCTGCTTTGATACATATTCAGTCTGTGAACGCTTCTTTTCAAATGTGTTTATCGTATTATTACCTTCAGAGTGACATCAGCATGCCCTGCATGTAGTTTTTCAGAGAAGGTTTGTTGACTGGATTAAGTTTAAAGGTTTCTAACGCCTCAAGAGTGGTCTTTTATGCAGAACAGCTGACTGCCTCATGCAGTCAGTTCAATGTATTGTTCTTGTACTGAAACTCATTTCAGTGTTGCATCATTATGCCTAGTGTCGTATCATTAGGCAGATATCTTGGGCAATGTTTATGCTGATGTCACTCATGATGGTAGGAATACGAGGAATACAACTGAAAAGATGCATTCACACATTCAACCTGTGCAGAAAGCCTTTTAATATAAGCAAGCTTTCAGTCAGAGATCTTCTTCGAGGCATAAACCGACAGCAAGAGGTAATTTTACTACAGAGGTTACAGCTAGCTCGTACTGTCTCTGTTTATGCCTCGAAGAAGGTATCTAACTGAAAGCTTTCATATACTGTATTAATAATCTTTTTGAACATATTCAGAGTGTGGATGCTTTTTTTAAATTTTGTAGCTCCAGCACCTCAGTAAAAATCGTTACGCCAGGTGAGCGGTGTTTTCCTCTTTTATTGAGGAATATAAAGACTACATATAAACCGTGTAACAAATTAATTAAATAATGTTTCTGTTATACCTGTGAAAGGCATGGCCCAGGGGCCATTTTAAAAAATGGTCTTTATGGAGCGTGAGAGAAATGTACACGCACTGACATTTTTGAAGAATCACTTGTAATATGGTGTGTTACACATTATCACACAAACAGCATGCACTCCAATAGCTGTCAGGAAAACAGCGAAAGGCTCAGTAGGGGTTGGCTAGTGATAGCTACACCCTGGCTCCCCTTTAAATTCTCTTTTAAGTAGCTTAAGAGATATAATTAGTTTGTGTGTTGTTGCATTTCCTTTGAAACGAAGTATGGGATGTAAAAACGCACAATTCACACAAATTGCATCATAAATGAACCCTAGCCATTTATTTACAAACTACCTAATCGAAAAAAGGAATTGTGTGTGGAACAAAGAAACACAGATGACTGTGACAAGATCTCAATCTTTTTAATTCATTTTTATAGATATTCTTTCATACTGATGTCTAGGACACTAACGAAGAAGTAAACTAGCTTTTACAGGCATTCTGTCCTGCCTTAGGCCTTCTGCAGCCGATCAGCATGCAGCTCAGAGCATGCTGCTTCAGCGTGAACCTTATCCTGTATAATAAATACGTGCTCAGGCACAAACACATTTTGGATGATCGTAAGAAGAAGAAAAATGTGCCATTGAACAGGACAGACAAAGATGACAGGACCGTTCGTTGTTTAGAGCTTGGCACCATCCTCTGGCCTGGACTGTCACTAGCTACAGGGTATCATCCCACACTCAGGTCTGTTCCTGAACAAATCGTGCACCAGATTGTTGCATTAAAAGTGCATGAGCCGGGACGCTCCAGGCAGCCAACAGAGACGCCGCGCACTTCAGCACTCGGCTATAAGCAGAACGGTCAGTAGCTAGTGGCATGAATGGAAACTTTAAAGCTTGCGTGTGTGTGCATAGATTATTCGCATCTCCATCTGTTTTTCTAGTTGCTATGGCTTGTCCTTGTTTGTTCGTTCTGCACTTAACTGCGAAGTGTCCAGGCTAATCTGATACCAGGAACCGCTTGTTTAACAGCCGTGTTTAATTTGTACACTCACTCCGTATGAGGCTGCGTTGTGGAGGGGAATCAGGCCGCCTTTGTCCTGCGCGTTCACGTCCGCACCATGCTCCAGAAGATACTCCGCTACCTCCAGGTTGTTATAACCCGCTGTGGAAGTTAAAGATTTATACACATGATCAGAACACACTGGATTTGAATCCTGAGAGAGTGAGCTCACTGGACCAGCACTAATGAATACCATCTATACAACAGGACGCAGCTTGATGTTCATGCAACTACACTCACACACCCACACACACACACAAACACAGACGCGCACATGCACACACAGCTAATAAGACGCACCTTTTCTTTCATTTAAATGTTCCCTTCCATGCATCATTATGCAGCAAAGAGGTTATTTAGGGTTCATGGGCTTATTATAAAGAATGCTTTTGCTTGTCATTTTTTTTCCATTAGCTAGTTTCCTACTTAAAGACAACAGAATATAACATGCAAGGAAAGTGGGAAAAAATTTAAGCAAAATGCAATAAAACATTCTAATAATTTTTAGTATTAAAGTTGTGGAAACATAAATTAGCTTCCCTTCTTCTGAAGTTGTACTGCACTGCCTCATCCAAAATCTTATGCATGGCATTACATCCTTTTGTAAAACATTTCACTAGACTGGAAAATCATATGTTGTTCTGTGATGTACTTATTTCAGATATAGGCTGTCCAGCCCCGCCCACGTTCTATATTATTTTGTTGGACCACCTATTGCTTTGATTATAGCATGCTTAATAACACTGCCCCTATGGGCTTGTATTGGTAGGCGCTAGGCATGATGGGTACACTAGGTATGATTGTTATTATTATTATTATTATTTTAAACCCTAAAGCAGCTGTCACTCTGGAACAGGGTAAATCTGGACTCATCAGAACACATGACCTTTTTTCCAATGCTTCAGAGTCCATTCTTTATGCTCCCTAGCAGATTAAAGTCCTTTTCCCAGATTACCCTTCTTAATAAGTGGTTTTCTTATAGTTACACAATTGTTCAATCCCAATTCCTTGAGCTCTCTTCTCACTGTGTGTGGGGGAAATGCTCTTACTTTCACACTATTAAACGCAGCCCTTAGCACTACTGTTTTGTTTATGATGTGGGTTCAGCAAACATTTAAGTGATCTCAGATCACGATCATTTAATTAGTTTTCTAGTCACATTCCTTCCTTCCATGAAGATGATTCCTTTCAGGTTTTAATAATGTGTTTTGTCCTTGATGCAGGACAATAATTTGACTCTTCTGAAACAGAGTAACATCTTTGCCATGACCACAGGATATGTCTTCTGACATAATTGTTTATGAAATGAGAAGCTACTCCCTGCAGTTGCCAGCTGAACCATATTAATCACAGCAGTAATTATCTAATGGAAGGCTTTTAACTATGTGCTTAGTTAAATCCAGGTGGTGATTTTTGATCTGTACAATCAGGAGCTCTGATCATACGCATTGCTCCCATTCTGAAAAGATACACTAGACTGTCCAAAATGTTTCTTTTACACATTTAAATCTTTAAATATTGTATTTTTAAAGCCCATTAACTGCAGCATAAAAAATAGAAGTGTGAAATACAATCTGTGCGAGAGACTGTGTTAGTACGGAAGAGAACAAATCCAGGACTTGGGTGTATTAGCAGACATGCCAACGCTGTCCACAAGAACCTGGTTATAGTGAAAATAGTTTTCGGGTGTCTCCCAAATCACCAGGGCAACGGATCAAATATCAGTGCTATAGTTAAACCTGTACTTCAGCCCAACAATCTAAATTGGTCTGTGTTTCATGTTAACATTCTGTATATTTCTTTACATTTTAAGTGATTATTTTATCAATATTCATGTGAACGACAGCAGTTCAAGAATAAAAGCTACTGTTACTAATGTAAGGAAAAAAGCAAGATTTAGCAGATCCATGGGATTTAGAGAAAATGGGATTCTGTTGCTTTTCTCCTTCCTGTTCCCTTAAAGTCCCTGACTGAAACAGCCAAACACATGTGGGGAGCAGATATAATAACTGATCTAAAGTGTTAAAAAAAAAAAGCCTAGAGAGGCTGGAGGCCTGCTCAGAACTGAATTCAGGATAAAAGAGATTTAATTGGACATGTCTTCTCTGCCTGTTTTATCTAGCCACATCGCGAGGGAGAAGGGAGGCTGTTTTCCAAAGTGCCACACAGCTGCTAACTCTCTCAAACAGTTTCAGACTAGAACAATATTGTTCAGGCGCATTTTACAGCTTACAGTGCGACTAGTGTTGTTTAAGCAGTGACTGCCGTTTCTGCCTGTCATGTTCCATAATTCCTCAGCACTGTACTAATGACGTGCGTCAGTCAGAAACCTCTCCTAACACTCTCCGTTACCTGCCAGGTGTAGTGGTGTAGAGTTGCGCCCCTGCGTGTCTCTGCAGTTGATGTTCTCGGGGCTGCAGAGTTTCTGCACGCGAGCCAAGCAGCCTTTCTTTGCGGCATCCAGCAGAGCAGCGTCTCCTCTTAGTAGGTCCTGGATATCAGTGTCCCCTTCCTTCACCATGTCTAGGGGCGTGTTCCCGTCACGGTTCTTCTTCGTCGGGTCAGCGCCGTGCTGAAACACATACAGCCATGAACTCATCAGAACACACGGTCGTTTTTAATTGCTCTCAAGGTCAGTCTTTATGCTCCCTAGCAATTTTTTTCCCCCGATTACTCACTAGCAAGTGGTTTTCTTACATCCGCACAGCTGTTTAATCACAATCCTGTTAGGCCTTATCATATTGTGCGTGTAAGGAAACAGATACTTTTAATTTTAAACATGGCTATGGTTTTTACTGTTGATTTTTTGCCATGCAACTACCTCCAAAGTGATTAAGATCAACCACATTTCTTGTGTTTAAGGGTTATTAATCCAGTTCCAGTAATTAAAAATTGCTTTCGGTACTTGATGAAGCCCAACAATTTGACCCTTCTGAAATTGTAATTTACATAAATAAGCACTACTGAGTTTATGTTTTTGCCTGAAACAGTTTTGATTGCTCTAGGTGTCCATCTTCATAATACTGGGAGTAAGAGTCTCACTAGGGCCTAAACCACACCTGCACGTCTGTGTGACATCAGTGAAGAGCCAGATTTGGTTTGAAGCAGATATTTACATGCATACTTGCTTTAGAAAATAAAACCACACCCCAACACAAAAATCTTAAAATTGGATATGGTACACTTTCATTTCAAGGCTTTAAAAGTGTTTTAAAAAAACAAGCGCATAGGATTTCAGATTTGAAGGGGTACTTGAATACACTGCATATGATGCGAACAGTCCACTTGACCTCTCATTTTAATAAATATCGAAATATCAACTCGTTTGAAATGTGCTGCTCTCACCATTCTTGAACTGCAAAGGAGCTCCGCTGAGGAGATGGACGCGGAAAGTAATAAAAGTGGGTTCATCTCTAATAAACCCTAAGCCGAAGCTTTTCTGCAAAGGTCAAAGGTCAGGGCTGTGTTCCATAAAAAGATTTCATTTGAATTAACCAGGCAGACAGGAGGAGATGCTGAGTCACAGTGCTCTGTTAGTGTATTTGTTTCTAAGTGTACGTGTGTGTGATGCACCACACCTTTAGAAGAAGTTTGCAGATCTCGTATTTGCCCTTGGCAGCAGCTTCATGCAGCGGCGTAAACTTCCACAGGTCAGCCACGTTGACCGACGCACCGTGTCTCACCAGCAGCTCGGCCACTTCGTAATGCCCGTATGAGCAGGCGTTGTGCAGCGGCACCAGACCTCTGATATACACAGACGAAAAAAGCACTATTTATATAAATGATATTCACTTCTTAAATATAACAGGCTCTACATCAGGCTACTTAAACATACAAACTATTATAAACATTCTAAACTAAACCTCCATAAATCATTTAATGTTGAAAAATATCATCAATGTGATTAGTGGTAAAACTTTTTTAAATTTCATCTGCACCACAGTGCTGCCGAGTTCTGCGTTCTGCTTAGTCAGCATGGTCAGGATAATGATTTATTTTCTATGAGAGTAGTACAGCTTCAAATAACAGGTTAATAACCAAAACATAGTGTTTAAGTTTCTACATTAAAAAAATAAATAATCTGAGTTGGATAATTTCCAGAAAGGCTCTTTGTTTCTCATACAGGAAGCCATTTGTACTAATCTTGTGTTAAAGACTTCAATAAAACAAAAGGATTCATGAATGTTAATGACAGCGTGCTAAATCTTGCAACTACAGTAAGAAGCATAACTGTAGAATACAACTGCTGAAATAATGATCTCATGTGTTAAACAACCCAAAACAAAGGGTTCCAGCAAAAGTTTTAATCGGATCTGAGGACCTGAGTGGACCCTGGAAGATCGCGCTCACCCTTTGTCTTTGGCGTGAACATCTGCACCGTGATGGAGCAGGTACTCCACCACAGCCACGCGGTTGTAGCCTGCCGCAAAGTGCAGCGGCGTCGAGTGACGTCCCTCCAGATCCCTGCAGTTCACATTCTGAGCAGAGCACAGTTGCTGCAGAGAGAGAGAGAGAGAGAGAGAGAGAGAGAGAGAGAGAGAGAGAGTGCATGCGCACACACACGCACACACACACTATATAAATATGAGCACAATTATGCAATCAATGCAAAATACACAAAATAGACTGCAAAAACAAATTAAATATATTAGGGAGGTACATTTCCAGCAGTTGCCTTCATTCAAGGGTTTCCCTCAGTTGCCCCAGTGAAAGCCTTCAATGAGTTATTTTGTCTTGGGGTCAAACCTTTAGCTTGACCTTATTGTCTAGCTGTTTGTCAGCTAGAGTTTGTTGCCCCCAAAAGGAAAAACAGAATTTCTTAATTCTGTCACAGTCCACAAAAGGACATGTAGTCAGAATTTATATGATAGGTCAAGTGAGACATTTGTATTTCTCTGAAACTTGACAATAGTTTAAACTAATCTAGACTTTAAATCTACTGGTTTAAAAGTTTACATTCTGACTATTTGGCTTTTTACAGCAAAACAAACATGGAGGCTGTGGAGTTGGGTTACTCATTGTCGACAAAATCAGGTAAAAGACAGGAAGGTGTTTGACAGCAAACACATTTTTTATAAGTGCGTTCAATATCAACATGTTTGAGCCTAATGGCTTCCTCTAATCTTAGCGAGGTTACCAGGCTGGTGTGTGATAATGTCATGTTTAACTCAGAAAATAAGATGACTGAGGAAACATCGCCAGGCTGCTGAACAGCAAGTTTCATTATAAAAAAAGGTCTAGATGTGAACTCAAGCTAACTTCAAGGGTAAATACTTTTAATGTAAGATTTGGGAATAATGGGTTGTTGATTTTTGTATCTAAGGATCCGGGTTCGAGCCTCTCCATCGGTGGGTTGCCACACCCCATACTTCCCAGCCACTGCATGTGGTGCCAATTTGAGACTTTAATTTAATACTTGTTAAATGTTAGAGATATTATAAGACTGCATAATCTGTTTCCTTTAACCAGTTTGTCATGCATTTCTTTATTCCAACATTGCATGTTTATAATACAAGTCACAGTATTTTAAAATTACTATGTCTATAATTAACTAGTTGAAAACGCAGCTCCTCTGTACAGTGACTCAAGCAGTCATGGGATATTTGGTCCAGTCGCATTCTTGCACAATAGAAACGCTGGTTCGGTGTGGCGTGTCCACCAAAATGGACATGCTACGCTGTGTCTTTGCCGCTCTCTGAAAGACTCTGTCCTTGAGCACTTCTTTTACATGATTCAAAACCAGCAGAGCCATTCGCTTAATTCTGAAAATTTCTTTCATCTCAAGTGAAAAATAGTGTCCGTTGCTTTGTTAATTTTTTTTCCCCTCCGTATAGATGTGAATGCATTAGTCACCTTCACAGTGTCCAGGTCTCCTGCTTTAGCTGCTTCTAAAAGCCTGTAGTCTACATCAGAGTTCCTCACGGGAATGTTTTCTACAAAACAGTTATGAATGTTAGCAATCCTCTAATGTCCACATACAATACCTGGTGCTGTGAGCGTGCTTTAGGCTTGTGTTTACCGTTGAGGATTTGCTGGACAGCCTCGTTGCCCATCTGTGCGGCGGTGAAGCCCTGCAGCGAGACCACGGCTGGATCTGCGCCGTAACTCAGAAGCAGACGGCATGTCTGCAGGTGACCAGCGAGAGCCGCTCTGTGCAGAGCCGTCTGTCCCAGGGTGTCAACAGCGTTCATCTGTGTTCATATAAAAAACACACACACACACACACACACACACACACACACACACACACACACACACACACACACGTAATACACATATACAGTAATACACATAAGGAAGTGCCAGATCTGCTGCTACTGCTGTGTTCATTAATGTGTTCAGTCAGGGATGCGACTCCAGGAATTATAGGATGGTTATAGCTTATTTAAACCATGATATAAAGCTTTTTTAATACAACTTTAACAAACTGACAGGTGTACAACATTTAATTTAAAACCCGTTATTTAGAAAAGCTCATTATAGAGGGTGTGGCCCCACATACTGATCCTTAGTCACACTGATCCTTAGTCACAAATTTTTTTGCACTGTTGTTCACACTGTCATTTAAATGCGACAGCCATCAGTCTCATGTGTGAACTGTATACGGCCCTGAAGTGACTCGCATGCGCAGAAGAAGAGTGACGTCAGACGCAGCGCACTGTGTTTGCGGAAATACAAATGGATGCGGCTCGTGATAGCATGTATGCAGCGATTTCTAAGTTTAATGTGCAATCAAAGCATAAATAACGAAGTGATAATTAGAAGAACATTAAGAAGAAGGAGAGCATAAATTTTGATTATGGCCTTTTGTGGACCAGTGTGTGTGCGGAGTCGGAGCCAGGACTGGTGGGATTCTTACTCTCAAACATGTTCTGATAGAACCCTTGAAGGTTTGCTTGAATAGACCTTTCAATTCCACTGACCAACTACATCACCGTTGCCTGCCATTGTGATTTTAATTTTCCCGCCTCCTCCAGCGCAGAATTGTGATGTCTGTCGCATTTCAATGACATAAAAATCGCATGGAATGCGACATGGCCGCTCAGACTGAAGTTGCATTGCAAAACATCGGACATGTATCCGATTTAGGGCCGCATATGAAAGTGACTGAAGATGACCGCCATAAGAAAATCAGATATGGTCGGATTTGGGCCACTTCAGCCTGCAATATGAACTAAACCTAAATTACCTAAAACCTTTAGAAGGGTAATTTCGTAGACACGTCCTTTTAAACCTCGGTTCTATTTGATTGTCCTACACTTTAAAAACTCATGTTTTTTTGGTTTCAGAGGATGAAAAAAACCCAGAACGAATGTTCGAGGGTATTTACAGTGAAGAAAATGCGCAAAACGTCTTCTACTGGACTTTTTTTCTTTTATTTTTTTTTAGAAGGTAAAACATTTTATATCAAGTAAATATTTACACACGTATGATTTGGATAGATAATTTCATTACTCAAGCTTCCCATGTAAAACTAATCCAAGCGCACAGCGAAGCATTCTTGAGGCACAATTTAGGAATGTGTGCTTTTATTCCAGGGGACTAAATGGCCAGAAAAGTATGTAACTCTTTGTATTCTCTTTGTAAATCAAAATGTGGTGACAATGTAGAGCAGGAAATGGCAAAACTGTTGCAGGAATGAATCGGACGTGCCCTTGTGCGGGTCCAGCTATTCTTTAAGGTCCGTCAGCACTGTGTCTATGGAGAAAAAGCAACACGAAAGAAACCAGTGGTCTGTGTGTCCATGCATGCAGGCTTTTCTCCAACCTGAGCCTCAATTCTCCAAAGTTCTTCACAACTTTTGACACAGCGTGCGTGAGTTTCAGTCTCAATTTGCAATTCCAGTCTATAATTGTAAACACAGTGACAGCTGGACGACTGCATGCTGCATCCCAGCATGTAAATGGTCTGGAGATGGCTTGGCTCGTCCAGTCTCTCACTCGCTGTCGGTCTCTTGTGTGTAACGAGCTCCCGCCATCAGCGCTGCTCTGTGCTGACTTGTGGTGAGTCGAAATAGTGTGTTTACCTCCCTGCTCCGTGGTCTGCTTATTAGTGCGACACTGCCACACCATCTGTTTACACACTCAACCCCCTCTCACACTCCACCACTCATCATCACCCAGTCTATCACAGTGAGTCAGGCGAAACAGCCTTCAGGTCACACTGGCTATTTATAACTCGAACAGAGCAAGTGAAATCAAGTAAATTCAAGCTTTTGACACTGGGAAAAAATACTGTAGGCAATCATCAACTGGTCTTTATTATGTTTTGTAAGGAAAAAAACAAAACAAAAAACATTGAAATGTGTAATAACACTAACTCGGCTTTACTTTGTCTCCCTTAATATTAACCGAGCCAGAAGGTTTGTGTTGTGATTTCTATGCTTTCTATGTAAGATTTCTATGCTAACTGTTCCTGTCCCCTGCCTGGTCATGCTCGCTGAATAACTTGCATTAAAGGTACAAACCTAATAATTCCACTTAAACTTACTGTAACATGCATCAACATTCTGAAATGGAACTGTCTGGGGGGAAAAGTGTTGGTTGCACAACCAGAACTAACACCTGCAAAATTTCACCACCCTGAGGTAACAGAAAGGCTGACAATAACGACCAACACAGGTGTTTAATTAAACAAACTGAACACAACTCTCTTGGAGATCACAACATGATCCTAATCTAAGTGTTCTTAGTTTGCACAGGCTTAAAACAGACCCAACAGTCAGACATCACTTCGCTGTTTAAGCCAAGATGCCTGGCAAGGTTAAAATACTTTTAGTGTAAGACACGTATAAGAAAGAGTTGTTTAGATAGGATCGTTAGGAGAACGAAAAAGGGGACATTTTTGCAGCAGACACAGCAGAGCAACCAGCCAGCAGGGAGATCCTGAGCTCCGTCTAGAGCCTGAACGGCTGTCTAATCAGTCCATACTTATCTGATTGGGCTCGTGGAAAAGAGCTGCATTGATCTGGCAGTCTCTTAAGCACCGCCGCTGCCACTCCCGCTCCCGCGCTGATATAAATGATTTACCTCTCTGATAGTTTCCAGACCCGCAGAGAGAACTCAGATTTTGACTCGCCGCCAAAAAGCTTTAGCTTCACAGCTTTCTGGCATGAATTTCACCTCAGAAATGTCACCTTAATCCTTCACAAGGTGACATATTACCAGATAAAGACCCCTCTTGTGATTTACACGGTTAACCATCCAGTTTTTCAGCAGAGGTCTGCGTTCATACTGCGCGCTCGCTGAATGAATTAAATGCTGCATTTGAGACTAATGTTTTTACGACGGTAAACAAACACCATGCATCCTAGACGTTAGAAGCAACAGAAGAACACCGAGTGACAACACAGAAAATGTTAACATTAAAATCAGAAAGTGTGTAGAACAACTTCTCAGGTAACTAGCTGTCCTTTAGGTCCAACTTCAAGATACAGTGATCTACACTCGCATCCTATTGAAAAGCTTAAAACAAATTTAGATATTGTGGACAATTTGAAAATTATATCTGTGATAATCCAGATAGGGGATACCTAGCATTACTTTGGACCAAATGTCTCATAACTATTTATATATATTTACTTCTTATACTTATGTTCTAGTTAAATGAAATTTAATTTGATATTCTCCACATCATGCT
>JAQMYJ010000011.1:13642164-13682191 GCA_030014305.1 Clarias laeviceps | reverse complement strand
ACAGATAATACCCCGTGCACGCACACACACACACACACACACACACATACACACACACACACACACACACACACACACACAGAATTAGATATCTACCCCTTGTCCTTGGCGTGGACGTCTGCGCCATGCTGCAGGAGGAGCTGCACGATTCGGACTCTGTTGTAACCCGCTGCCAGATGTAGTGGAGTCGACTGCAGGAAGGAAAGAGAAAGGCAATGCTTTTATTTGATTATTTATTTTATATGAAGTTTGAAGTCACATAATGAGAATAAACTACGGCTACATTAAGTTGCACTGCAAATGAGTTATAACACAGCAGTTACAGTGCAGTCTGGGGCCAATTTCAGCAGCTAAGCACGAAAATAAACCAGATTTTCAGTCTCACTGAGGAAATGCAATAACAAATAACCTTCTCTGGCCATGATTCCTTGGTGCAAACTCCTTCAAAGTCACTGCTTAATTCAGGCGATTTAGACTACAGCCATGTTAGCAGCTGCTGCAAATCATTTATCCCTCTTCTTAACTGTTATGCAAGCTAATCACTGACCTTTCAAACTTAGCGGAAATAATTCTAACGAACGAATGTGCTAACGTCATCAATAACTGACTGAATAAAATAATAATAATAATAATAATAATAATAATAATAATAATAATAATTGGGGCGCCTCAGGACCATTTCCTCAGCCGAAGATGTCCACCTCTGAGCACATGGGTAACAGAGTCGATCATCCACAAAGCTGCAACAGTGAGGTTGACAAGTGCTTCGTCTGTATATCAGTTACTGCTACCTTGTGCTAATATTGTTAACAAGACTGCATTAGGCTGCATCATTTATAGATGATATTGTCACAACGTCTGCAAAAAGTCTGTTTTATTATAATCTTAAAAACACTTGGATAATTTGATAAAATGTCTGAGAAGTCCTGACTCAAAAACCTTTAAAATATAATAATAATAATAATCACCAAATCACCTGCACATCAACATTTATAATTAAAACACAACCAATATTTATTCTTCAAGGGCATCTAAGATTTCTGATAACTTATTGGTCACTTCTACATTGCCTGGCCAAAAAGTCACACAATCTAATATTTCATTCAATCAACTTTAGCTTTGATTACAACACACAATGTGGTAGAGTTTTTGGGAGGAAATGATTCCTCATGCTGCCAGAACAACTTTTTCAAATTCTGAGCCATGGAATATACCCGCGCCATCAGGGAAGTAAAACTCCGGTGATGTGATTCAGGTCATTCAGTACATTCAGGTCATCAGCTGACTGCATTTTTGCAGAATGTTGCTGATACTGGCCCTGATGAACTGAAGCTACCCCGCATCATAACACTCCAGAGGCTTGAACAGTGGACACAATGCATGATGAGTGCATTTACTTATTGTACTTCGCATTTTTTCACCCTGATGCATCCATCACACTGTTTAGTTCCAATCCACTGAGTTGTCATTACACTGTGTGTGTACGGAAATTTTCTTACTTTCACTATTAAACATAGCTATGTTTTTTACTTTTGTTTTTTACCATGCCATTTTACCGAGTGTTTAACAAAGTTGCGGCACTATCCTTACGGGTTTTGATAAGGTGTTCTTAACACAGTTCCAGTAGTTTAAAATCTCCTTAGTTGTTTTCTTTGTTAGATGCAGCCTAATAATTTGAGCCTTCTGAACTGGTGACTTGATTTTTGGCCAGACAGTGTATTTTCACAACGATTTCCAACATTACCCACAATTCTCTTTGACTCCTAAAAATGGTACTGTATGATTGCTCCATCTCTAAGGCAATAAAGGAAAGCAACAGGTCAGATTTTTAAGTCCTTCAGTCTGTCTCATGTCCTTAGATCAGCTTGCATTGTTTCCACTTAAGCTCCAAATTTGCCATCAATCTCACTGCGTCCTAATCTCACTGCGCAGGATATGACAGAAAGACAGCTGGCGTGATGTAACTCTAAAAGTCCCAGCTGATGGTGGGATGCAGGAACAAGTAGCAAGATCAGAAAGATATCACCAAAATCATGTTAATTCAAATACATGCTAAGCGTAATCGGTGTTAGGTTGTGAATGATGAAAAGGAACACAAAAGTTACACCGCATATTAACAGCCTGATGAGTCACTCATCTGCCTGGCAACATTTTATAATAATAATAATAACAACAACAACAACAACAATGTACAACTCACTGGCGTCCTGCCCACGTGTGTACAGAGGCAGAAAAGTAATAAAGGAGAGATTCAAAGCCTGTGTTATAGATGTTTTGAATACCGGTCACCGTGTACATCCTGATCGTGCCTTTTGGTGTTAGAAATGTATGAGGACTCTGAAAATCTTATCAAGGCTGCTGGTCAGGATGTAGGATGCTCTTCTACACTGTAATCTGATTTCGCTCCGCATTATTAACCCCTTGTCCAGAAATGATGGAAACCATTACACACGTTGTACTTCACCTTGATCTATGGCTCTGCTGCTACGAAACACAATAGAAACCAAAATTCTGGATAAAACCCAGAATGTGCATGCATACGTAACACAAAGCAGCAGCCACACCTCAACTTTTGTTCACACATACTGATCCTGAGTGTAGGGCTGCACGATTAATCGATGGAAAAATGTAAAAAAAAAAGAGAATTAAAAAAAAAATAATAATAATCATCGCCTCGATTCATACATGCACGTCATCTTAACGATTGACTTGCATGTATTTCCTTGCATCCAGTTCACGCTGCATTCGTGTGTTCACTTATTTATACTTGACAACAATGCCAGATTTCTACATCAGTCACAACTCACGCAGTGTAAAATAAAACACTATTAATTCACCAATCAGGCCAGGGATGAGCAGATGATCCAGTCATACAACTTGATCGCCTCTCGCATCTTCCTTCCTCATTTATGAAGTTCCAACATTAGCGAGTGCTGAATATCACAACAAATCAGACACTGGAGAGGTGATCCATTTGGACGACCTGTTTCGGACGGGCTCCTCTTGATGCTGTTGGTGTCCCTCAGAGCGCATCTGTTAAATGTTCTCCTGTTCTTGTGTTTAGCAGCGAGTATATACTTCAACATCGCATGTGTTTGTTTCTTATTATTATAATCAGAAACATGTCAATAAGATAAATGTGTCTCATGAACACACACATATGTAAACACAAATTTCAATTTAACCAGAGGCGTTGGTTCTAGCTGTTACACAGCAACTCTGAGAACAGAGAGAAAGCTACACAGAATTATACCAGAAGTGTGTTGAGACTGGAAGCAATAAAACCTTAGACACCAAATAATTGTTGTACTGTAAAATATGTATTTAATTTCGAACTCCCTAACAAACTCTGACATTTACACCTTGTGCTGAGAGAAATAGTAATGATATAAAACTAACGCATGTGATGAAGTACTGTAGTTGGCCGAGTGTCCAACAAGCACAAGTACTATTTATAATTATTATTGTTATCATTCTATTTATGTTCAGCAGCTTTTTAATTATTAATTTTAAGAGTTCTAAAATAAGGAAAGTTGAAAATGCTGTTTTTTTTCCTTTTTGAGTGCAATAAAATGAAATTAATAAAATAAAAAAAGACTTAAGTAGGTCTTACTCCTAATCGGAAGATGTTTGACAAACCCATTTATGAAACTACAAAAATATAAGGCTACTCATCTGTCCACGCTTGTGTTCTGAAACTTTACCAAAACAACTCCTGAAACTCACTTTTGGATTTAAGCGTCTACAAAAATTTATTAATGGACGTGGTTTTGAACGAGAGCGAGCCAAGCGCATCACGATAAACTGTGTTTCAAGTTAACAGGCCAGATTAAGATGAAATAACAAAACAAGAGCAGCAGGAGGTGATGTGTGTTAAAGCAATGCGGTGATGAACAGCAATTCGTGATCAGTGCTCATGCTCTGGGCGTCTGAGCTGATGCAAAGCACGACCGGACAGACGGTCAAAACATAGACAAAGCTGTTATAAAACTAGAAATAAAAAGAAAAGACTGCAAAGCTAAACTCCCTGGACATCATCTCATACAGATGCATGGATGGGATATGCGGGAGGAGGATGCTCACGCTTCATACACGGCCCGATCATTCCTTCAAACTGTATGGATCGTTCGGCCAAACACATAAATGAAACACACAAATCAGTGCAAAATCAATGCTTGAGAGAATGAGACCTTCGATTATTTCGGCTGACGAAATGCAGAGGCAAGCTGTTGTTTCGGCATGCACGTCGTAAGATAGGGCAACTTAGGAAGGATGGTAAGGAACTGAAAAGCCAGCTGGAGGAATCAGTCTGCACCATGTTAGATAGTGCACAGAGATTAGACTTGAACCAAAAAGCTGAAGTACTGTAGCAATCGTCTTATTAATAAAAAATTTAAATAAATGAAGAATAAAGGAAAAAAAAAAAACGGCAGGCGATGAGGTATGGTGTGATAATCTGCCTTATGGGAAGAGGGTCTGCTTACAGCAGGGGGATAGTGACACATAACACGTATGAAAATAAAATAAAATAAAATCTCCAAACCCATCCATAATGTGCATGAGGAACCACGAGCCAGCACACTGATGAGCAACACAAAACTGAAAGTGCAATCTAAGAACTTACTGAAAAGAACTTACCAGCATTTTGTGAGATGTCGACTGAGACAATGTCGTCAGAATCACAAAAAACAAACAAACAAAAAAAAAAAAAAACACAATGATATAATGATAGAATCATGTAATTTCAACAAAGTGCTAAACAGCCATGTTAGCTTTCCCTCCCTACTCCCCTCCCTCTATTATTTGTTTTTGACATCTCCGAGGATGTGCTGCTTGTGTGAACTGTGTGTACACAAAGCCTGCGGGACTACAGGACTCCGTACTGCGACAGTGATCAATCGCAAATCTAACTTTCTACACTGAGATGAAACGCAGAGCAGAGTGAAGCCGGCATCCATCATTGGTTCTCCAACCGGTTCTCCTCAGCTTTCCCGTGGTGGAGGAGCAGCCGCGCCGAGCGCCAAGCTCCGACCTAGACAGCTGTGGCTTACTGGCAGCTCACACACACACACACACACACACACACACACACACAGAGTCTGTAGTAGTATAGAAACGCCTGCAGCCCGTTCAATTCGTCACAGAAAGGCAATCTAAACAGCTACACACCATTTATTAATAAACGCTCAGGAGCTGATACAAAGCCCTCAAACTTGGTTGGAAGCCAATTATTTACATACAATTTATTTATTAAACATTTATTCACTCCTTTATATTTCTCACCATCTTCAGTTTAATATTAAAAAAGAAAAAAAATCAACATAATTAGGAAAAAAATTATGATAGTCTGGTTGTTTAATGTGCTTTAGACCACAGCGCTACTGAATTCTGAGTCTAAAACAGCACCTCTGACAATAGTGCAGCTGCACACGTACGTAACAGTAGGTGAGGGACGTCTGTAACACGTTCACGGTATTGATGACGCTGCCTACAGACTTCCAGTAATTTACATCACCCGCTGTTTATAACAATACAAACAAACAAACAACCAAAAACAAAATGTCGGTTTTATATCCATCATATTTTTATATACATTACTCAACTCTACCATCACAGCACAGGTTTATACCTGACTACCTTCTTCCTGCCTTTCCATTTGTTTTTGTTTTTTTGACTGACTTTAATTGCACCATTTTGAAGACATGAGAATTTTATAATAACACCAAATGGGACCAAAATGAAAAGTGCTAAAAGAAGTGTCCTCTCAGTGTCTCTGAACTGCTTCACTAGCAGCTGGGGATTTTCTGTAAAATGTTCCCACACGTACCTTTAAGCTGCTTTCCAAGACTCTCAGAGTTCACTCGCTTTATAATATGTATTATTAAACACAGACATACGGCTATGTGCGCACCGGGTCATAAGGCTCTGCACGGCCACACAGTCTGTGCTCATTTGCATAAACCCCACCCATCAATCTGTTTACAAAACATGTGGGAAACTCCACATTTTCTTGAAATAATAATAAAAAAAACAAAAACAAAAGTAGGTATTTTGCCTACAGTTTGTCAAGTCAGGGTCACCGTGAGGAGCTTGTAGATTTACAGTGCCCGCATATGTAAAGGTGTCAATGTGACAGATCCCAGAACTGAATCTGACAGGCTGTTTACAAATCGAGCAGGAAGGTTTTTGCTCACTTAGGGAGGAGTCTGAATCAGGTAAATTTTCTTCAGCAGCGCTTGAGGCAGGAATCAGGTTAAGATTAGAAGTGGGCAGAAGAATGCAATAAGGCTTTTGTGCGAGTGGGAGGTTTTTACTTTCAGGATGTTTGTTTATGTTCAAGAGCAAGCCCTTGTATATGAAAAATATGACAATGAAAAAGGTGGTATGGGTTATATTTATTAAAAATGATATCTATATCTATTTATCTATATATCTATATCTATCTATCTATCTATCTATCTATCTATCTATCTATCTATATATATATATATATATATATATATCAGTCAACGCCACACCATAGTGACATTAAATCCGAATACACACGAAAACTCCCAGCAACAAGGAAAGGTCTAGTGTAGCACTCTTTCTTTCTGTAGAAAGCAAGTGAATGCTCACACCTGGATGCCTTGTCTGCAGAGAGTGAAGACAACTCGGTGACAAAGAACATAAGAACTTGATGATGGTGCGGGAGAGGGTGGGTGAGAGATGTAAACTGCTTCACTGACTCATACACGTAGTCGGTGATGGCTGCTGCCATGCTCAATATCATCCCTCAATCAAGATGAAGCAAAGTAAACACAAATCCGGAGATGAAATGAGAAATGTCCAACTAAAGAGAAGTGATTTAGATGCAAAACAGCTACAAACGTCCCTGCCATGTCGCTGTGGACAAACTGGTGTCGTATTTCAGCACGAGAGCAGATGGACGCTCCCTTACGTTTCCCTTTTCCTGCCATGGAGAAATTGTGACCTGTAACCATGCCAACAGCGATTCCCCATCCCCCCTTTCCTGAGGTTTCCATAGCACAACAGAGGATAGGTCTGGGTTTTAAAATAAACCTTTGGACCCAGGAGAGACGAGAGAAACTGTCTGGAGGAAAACAACAAGCTGAAGGCATGGCACTGCTCAGGCCAGGCAGATCGATAAGACATTAGCCGGCGCTGCTAACGCTCATCTCTTACCTGCTCTCCAAATTACACTATGGACCCCGTTTACTGCACCCAGGTCAAAAGTAATAAAGCAGCCTCTTCTCCCCATGCCATAACTCTCATAAACAAGGCGCTTCTTTTTGATGATCAGCTCCACACTGCTGCATAAGGGAGATTTTAAGCTAATCTGAATCATGTGTGAAAACTACTTTTGCTAAATGTTCCTAGGATTTATTAGCATGTGTCTCGGAGACTGTAGCAAAATCAGAATCTAGACATTTAATCAAAAACATGTTTTTCACAAACAATATGGCTGTCTATTAGTTGTCGAGGGGACAAAGCTTTAACATTATTCAAACAGCTATGACTTGTAATAGGTACGTGGATTTGCATGAAATGTTCCCTGGTACACTGTTTTTGTTCATTAAAAAATTAAATGTTATGGGGAAAATAAAAGCAGCCTCCTTTCTTGAACAAGCCCTCCTGGAGAACCAGCTTTACAATACAGTATAATTTCGGATTGCGAGTAACGCGTTTTGCGAGTGTTCCACAAGACGAGCAAAGACTTTTTTTTAATAAATTTTGACTTGGAAAACGAACAAGTCTTGGTTTAGGAGTACCGAGTATCTTGTATCACGCATGCACTTCTTGTTTTGACGCCAAGCGTCACGCGATCACAACTGAACCAACGGGTTTTTCTCTCTCTTGCGCTGCGGAATTGTAGGTTATCGTCTCCCCTGCTGGGTTTTAGTGCTCGTCTCTTACTGGTATAATAAACATCCGTGTATGTGTGTGTGTGCAAAACACATTTTATTTTGTGTCTGTATGCGTGTGTACAGCGCCGTGTAAAGCAAAAGCAAGTCTCATTAGAGGATAAAGATCCATTTTCTCTCTCTGCTCAAGACTCAGCCTGCTCTGTGTCTGTGTGCGCGCGCGTTGACGGATGGACGGACACACACACCCCTCCTACTTTCACCTTCACAGACACACACACACACACACACACTCTTTCTCTCTGCACTACAAAGAAACACTGCTCTGTCACGATTCTTTTCAAAGGTAAAGTGCAGTTTAATTTGTTTTATTTTTACTTTACAGCAGTGATTCCGTTAGTGTGTCGCTCAGTCGAGTATCAGAGATTTCTTGTTTATTTTCCAATAAACCAGTGTTTTCGTTGTGTGCGCGAAAAGAGTGGGGGAAGAGTAACTGTGTAAGACGAGAAGGGGGAGAGGGGGAGTTAACTTTAGATTCACACACACAAACACACACAGCACCTGCGGGAAACGCTCATCTGTTGGGATTTATTTTATTTCTTTTTTTAAAAGGTAAATGGCAGGTTAATTTGTTGTATTTTTACTTTATACTTTGTGTTAATTATTTTTATGTATTAATTTTTTGGGGCTGTGGAACGAATAATTTGACTTATTTCTCATTTCTCATTATTTCTTAGGGGAAAATTCAATTTGGTTTTGAAATACTCGCTTGCGGAACGAATTATGCTCGTAATCCGAGGTTCCACTGTATTATTTAAAGTAGCCCTGTAGCATCCAAACAACATTTAAAACATAACTACATTTCATGTAGTAGTCCTGGCACACTGTTTCTCCTAGCCTCAATATTTTAACAGAATTATTTTACAGATGTGGCTCTGGCTACCATACTACTCAACAAGCAGCTCATAAATAAAGCATTAAACATTTGGGAATGCCAGCAGCTTTTCCTTCACCCTTTTCCATTCCAGATTTCTGACATTAGAGGTGAAGGATATTAAAAATGTATGTACTGCAATTCACTCAGCAAATGATCCACAAGCAAGATTTTTGGAAAAACAGGTGTTATACTACCAGTATTATCAACAGAATGGACATGTGGCCGGTAGCATCAGTGCTATTTTTGCTTTACTGCAAAATGAGGACCGACTGAGATGATCAAAGTTGTTAAGGAAGACGAAAGATGTCAAGTGAACAACTTATTTACTCTATTATTAGTAAGTTATATACATTAGTAATATATAAATAATATGAGGGTGAGTCAAAAATTATATGTGCACTCCTGTTAAAACCTTTGTTAACCACAGTGTCTTATTTTCAAATAGACTTACCGTTTAAGCTAAATTGAGCTTTCCATTCAAAGCTACCATCTCTGTAGTCACTGCTGTGCAGCTGTGAAGGTGTTGCATCGGTTTATTTGTAACTGCGGTGCGACCAAATATGGATGCCACGCTTGTGATTAGCAAAAAAGAAGAGCAGCTTGCAGTAATTTTTTTTTTTTTTTTTCTGTGGTCTGAGGGTGTATCTGGTGCTGAAACAATTGTTTGGATAACTGCTTACAAAACGTGGAAGGTGAAAGTTTCTTAAAGAGAATCTTTACTTGTGTCGAGACACTGATTCATCACTATGAGTCTGAAAGTAAACGGCAGAGTACAGAATGGAAATTCGCTGACAAAGAAAAAGTCAACCATCAGCTGGACAATCGATGCTTACACTTTTCAGGAATTCTCAAGGGCCAATAATATTGGAACATATTCAGGAAAAATGTCTATCAATCAAGAGTGAGATACTTATTGAAGAGCTGAAGCCTAAACTTCATATTAAACACAGAGAACTGGCAAGGGCCGTTGTGATCTTGCCTGACAATGAATGTCTACACACTTCTGCCCACACTCAGAAAAAACTTCATTTATAGGTGTTCATATATTAACATATTATTAACTACAGTCAGAGTGCAAATCATTTTTAACTAACCCTCGTATTTTGGTAGGTATATTATTTTGTCAGGTTATGTGAGGCTTGAAATGTAAAAAATGCACCAATGCACTCCATCATTGACAAACGTTTTCCAGTGTGGAAATCAGCCATAACATTAAAACCACAATAACATTACTGTCTGCCTAATATTGTGTACAATCACTGTGTGCCACCAAAACAACTCTGATCCCTCAAGGCATGGACTCCAAAGGTGTGCTGTGGTATCTGACCCAAAGATATTACAACTTACAGGGTTACAGGATCTCCTGGTAATGTGTTGTAACCACAACCCAGACTTGTTTTCTAGAACCCCTCCACTGACACTCGATCAGATTGAAATCTTGGCCCTTCAGACGCCAAGTCAACATTTTTAACACTTTGCAAAACGCATTCAGGAATAGTTTGAGGAACAAGACAGTGTGTCATGGTGCGTTACAGTATCTTGCTGAAAGAGGACACCGTCATCAGGGACTACCGATTCCCTACACCGATTATTTGACCTGTGACTGGAATCAACCGGTTATCAGCTTGATCCACCATGACCGGTGACCAGTCTCAGATATTTGATTCTCCCAATCATCCATGTATGTTGAAATCCTGGCTGTCATACTTGTACTCTCACGTGGATAGTACTTTCCTCCTGCCCCATAACAGTGCTAGAGCAGCATGTTGAAAAAATTTGTTTTGCTGGGATCACAAGCTTTGGAGAAACAATGTGATAGCCTTTGCCTGGTTATATTTGTAACAAAATTGCTTGATCGAGTTACCTGAAGCACTTTTATTCTGGGATTTTTTTTTTTTGCGCACTTTAAAAAAAACAAAAAAAAACAACAAAAGTCAATTCTTACTCCAAAAACCAAACTAAACGTTTTCCTATATATTTAAAAACAGATCTCAGAGCTTATACGAGGTCACAAAAGAGGGAACACTCTCTTTATATATTTTTTTCTCCCTATTTTAGTCGTGGCCAATTCCTCCCTGTCACTAGGGGGCTCCCACATTAAGGCTACTACTACCACTCAGTGGGGAGGGCCGAAGACGATCACGAGGATATTCCTCCGAACCGCGTGACGCCAGCCGACCGCATCTTTTCAAACTGCTCGCTCACGCACCGTTAGGGGCGGTGTAACACACTCGGAGGAAAGCGCTAGCCGCTCCTTCCGCGTGCGCGAGCTCACAGACGCCCCTGATTGGCTGTAGAGCCGTGATTAATGTGGGAGGCCAAAGTACCTCTCATCCCTCCCCTCAGAGAGCTCGGCCAATCAGTTCTCTCTAGGCCTCCGGCTGTGAGAGGTAACAGCATCACCCGGGGATCGAACCAACGATCTCCGGATGATAGGGCGAGCACTGGTCTTACCACTAGGGTTACCACTGCGCCACTCGGAGGCCGGGAACACTCTAAGACCGGTCCAATACAAAAAAGGAAAAAAGGATAAAAAGCAAAGAATTTATGTTCGGACAACAGTAGCTCTTCTTGATCAGACCAGATGGCCTAGGATTTGCACTCCACACGCAACAACAAATCTTGGGCACCCATGTCCCAGTTACCGATTGACTGGTTGTCCTTTCTTGGACCAATATTAGTAATTACTAACCATTACATACCACGAACACCCCACAAGACCTGCAGTTTTAGAGATGCTCTTATCCACTCATCAAGCCATCGCAATTAAGACACTTGAATCTTTTACGCTTTGTCATTTTTTCCTGCTTCAAGACATCAATTTCAAGAATTAACTGTTCAATTGCTGAATATAAACATATCCATGTAGGTAGTTTTAATGTTATGGCTGAGGGATGCATAAATATTTACCTGTGAATAAATGCAACAGTAATGGATATTTACAAATCTTTGATTCTGACAGCAGAGAAATTCTATTGTTGATCTGAATACAGTTACACAACAGTGATTACATTTTTGGCTTCTCTGCAGTGATTCACTTAGCAGCAAAACAATCCCCACAGTAGTCCCCTGATCCACCACAATACAATTTTCATCCTTTATCAAAGTGCAATTTCTGCAAAAGAAATTCCTCCCACGTCTTAGACTTGGCAAATAATATTTCTGCTGATGGAAGAGAAGGCACCTTTGGTCCTGCTCATATCTATTAAAGGCAATCTCCACAGACCACTTGCACCCTTTATCGGCGATGTGGGACCAGCAGTGATGTGATCGTAGCACTCGCACTTAGGGTTTGCTCGTCCCTTGGGTCCGTTTCAGACCGGTGTCGACGATCATGGCCGCTTTCTGTAACTATGTGCAATGAAATAGCAGTGAGCGCGAGAGAGACGGGAACCGCTTCAGGTGCAGGCTTCAGTATCCGCCTACGTTCGTGCGGGAGCATGCAGTCAGACAAAGAGAGCAAAAAGGGGTGGGGGGGTAGGGGGGAATTATAAACACCAGATAAACGTATGGCACAAGATTTTTTTAATCTGCCCAATAACAGCATGTTCCCAATAACCACCAGAGCAATAGTTTAGGCAGACAGAACGACATGTCATGTGCATGCATACACACAAACAGGATCAGGGGATGAACTCACTTGCATCTACACATCTGTGTGTGTGAGCTGAGGACGAAGAAAAGAAAGGGAAAGAAGCAAAAAGGTCGACGTTCTCCATAAACCTCAGCGATGTAATTGATGGTTTCTGCAGCGGGTGTGGTATGAATGATCTGCCACTCTCCAGGCGCTCGGCACACGGCACCGAGATAACGCGCTCTGCTGTGCTGTGTTAATAAAATACACTCCCAAATGATTCGTTATCTTTCAGGGGGATTCAGTCCAGATCTCACACACTGGAGGGGAGAGGGAGGACATGTTTACAGATTTCCCGAAAGCATGACATTCCTGTGTCGCATTCCTGCGTTAGTCGTCTCAGATCTTGCCTGAACATCTCTCAGTTTGACTATGAAGGGAAGCAGCGTGTAAGCACGGTGTGGTGGTGTGAGGGAAAACCGGGGACTATTTCAAATCATTTACAGAACACAGATTTACTGATCAGACGAGATGCTGTACGATAGCTCATTCATTAGCATGACTCTCTGCAAAGAGAGAACTGGATGTAAGGAGAATGGAAAAAAATAAGCAAATAAAAAAAAGAAAAATACTGGAAAAAAAAGGCAGATACAAAGGAAGACTTGATGAAAAAAATAACGTCTGAAAAAAGGGAGAAAGGAAAAAGAGAGAGAGAAAAAAAATAACCAGTCATGCTCAGGGTGTGAAATTTACAGCAGTAATGAAGGCATTTACCTGCCGTGCCTTGACCAGTTTTTGCGATGCCCTATTCATTTCAGAAACCATGGAGGCAATAATTTGCTGTGACCTTTTCTTATCGTACCTTGGTGCCCTCTTTTGCCACCCAAACTGTGATGAACTAGCATTACCCTTTTCAGCAATTTGAGCTACAGTAGTTATTTTATTGGATTGGGATCCACAGGCCAGCCTTCGCTCCCCACACGCATCAGTGAGCCTTGGTCACGTATGACCCTGTTGCTGGTTCACCGGTTTTCCTTTCTTCAACCACTTTTGGTAGGTCCTGACCACTGCGGCGTGAGAACATCCCACAAGAAATGCAGTCTTGAAGTTGCTCTGATCCATAACTGCTGGGCCTAATTTGCATCAAGTGAGCCTTTGCTCTGTGCATGTGCATAGTTTGGATGAATTGTAGTGCTATGTACGTGGCCATGAAATTTACATGATCCCGACTGGACTGTAAAATGAAAAGAGGTGTAAAGGCCAAAATTGTTAAATCTTGCAGCTAAATGCAGAACATTTTCTAGCTTCAATAAGTTTTCTAAAATCAATAAAATCCTTCATTTACAGATTGTCCCTGACTTACAAACAAGTTCTGTTTGTGAGCACGTTTGTAAGTCTGATTTGTTCTGAAGTTCGACTTAGTGAGCCTTATATGCCTTTGACATGAATATACAATGTAAAGCATACTAATCCACTTGACTAAATCTCTGTCCCCTTTCCCAAAAAATTTAACCATGCCTAAGGAAATAAATCTCATGTGAAATCTAAGTGTTGTGTCTCGCAAGGGGAATCCCGGGCGCCATTTTGTCTCAGGGCTGTTTTCCACTGTTTTGTAAACTCTGTTTTAAATTAGGATCATTTACCTTCAAGACCGCTTTACAAGACATTTTCTATCATTGCGCTCCTGGACTGATTAATTGTAAGACCAATTCATTTCATCCACACACCCCCACGCACATACATACAATATACCAGACTTACGGTCAGTTCGTATCTGCGGAAATTCGTAACTCAAATGTTTGCAAGTCTGGGACTACCTGCTTATATTTTTGCATTTGAAGTAGTAAAATGTTGCCATTTCTCTATAATCCTACAATTTTAACAAAATCTAAATAAAATATTAATACCTAACCTAAAAAAAAATTATGACTTGATAATATCGTATCAAGTGATCCCTGGTGGTTCCCATCCCTACTTTACAGACGACAAGCGAGGTCATAGGATACCTTCCGTTGTTCTTAACTTTTACATTTACTAACTAAATAAAAATTCTAACTAACTAATCAAAATTTATAAATCACATTCTCTTGATGATGATCTGCTGTGTATGTGTATGGATATAAAAATCCATTCCTGATCTTAGGTGCGATGACAAAGTTGCCTCAGTGCCCCTTGTAGAACTTTAATGCCTTAGTGCTCCTGCTATTTGTAGGACATTCAAGGCAATTACCTTAGTGCGCCTCAGGACATGAAATTCATACACTGCACGCAGACAGAATGACAGAAAATAATTAGATGAACAGAAGAAAAAAGAAAGATATGAACAAGACAGAGAGAGGCAAGACACAGGAAAAGCAAAAAGCAAATAAAAGAGATGCAGGAAGAAAAACCAGTGAGAAAAAAGAAAGACGTTATTAAAAAAAACAAGGGCAGAAAAAGAAGGATATGAACAAGACATGAAGAAGAAACTGAAAGACAGACAAAGTAAGAAAGACAGACAGTCAGAAATGGAAGCCTTCATTATCATTACATTACCCAGAAGTCTTCTTTAATTAACTCTGGAGTATAAAAGGCATGTAGAGTAATTAACAGCAATAACACGCAGGGTTCCTCTGGGGTTCTTTGGGTAGTTAAAGGTTCTTTGCTTGCTAAGGGTTCCCCCCCCCCCCCATATCTGAAAGTGAATGCCTGCAATTTTTGAGAATGATCCTTTATTCAACCGTAAATTTTCTGAGAGTTCTTTAATCGTCTCATTTTATTACTAGGATCTGGAATGAGGCGCAATCTAGACAGACAGTGCCTGACGAAAGCCAGCTTGTTGTACAGAAACTGTAGAACATCTGTTCTTGCACGCATGTGGAAAGCAGAAGACAGATCCGTAGAAAGCTTGACCAACCCATCAATCTCCACTCCCTGTAACAGCTTCCTCTATTTGGTTCATCATCAGTAATTATTTTGCTATTAACTTCACCTGACGACCTTCATTCTTTTCATTTCATCCTTTTGATTTCATGAAAAGTGCCGCAGATAAGAGATGTCTTTGCATGTCAGAGGTCTTAAAAGTGTGGTGGTGTTCTTTGGGGGGATTTTCCCCAGATTTTTCTGCCTAATTCAGTCATGTCCAATTCCTCCAAGTCACTAGGGGGCTCCCACATTAAGGCTTCTACTACCACTCAGTCGGGAGGGCCGAAGATTATCATGTGTTTCCTCTGAGCCACTTGACGCCAGCCGACCACATCTTTTCGAACTGCTCACTGACGCACCGTTGGGGGCGGCGTAACACACTCGGAGGACAACGCTATCCGCTCCATCCGCTTGCGTGAGCTCACATACGCCCCTGATTGGCTGTAGAGTCGTGAATAATGTGGGAGCACTAAGTACCCCTCATCCTTGCCCTCTGAGAGAGCCCAGCCAATCAGCTCTCTCTAGACCTCCGGCTGCGAGAGGTTACAGCATCACCTTTTGCATTTTAAAATGTGTAGATAAAAGTTTTGTCCTTAGATAGGAATCCATTCTCCCTTTCTCGTGCTAATGATGTCAATATTCAAGCTTTAAGGGTGGCCGTAATCAACGAGATAGAAGTCTCGGTCTAGCGTTTCTCACAGGTTTGTATGCGAGTGATCAGCGAGGGTAAATGCAGGTCTGTACCGTCAGTCAGAGGAAATGGCAGAGCGTAACGCATGTCTTCAGAGACAAAATCAGGAAATTATACAGTGAAGGAGTGCAGAGCTGCTTGCAGGTCTAAGCCTACAATCTTCTCCTGGGCTACCACACATACAGAGCAGCAATGTACCTTCTAATAAGCTCAAGCGGCTGCATTGCCAAGCTGAGATGCCTCCTCATCATAATGTATTGAGGTGATTTCGTGAGAAGGAGGTGCTCAGCTGATGAGTCTAAATGAACAGGTTGATATCAGGACAGAATGCGTGTTCATAAACAAACAGTAATCAAAAGCCATATTCTTCTTCTTTAGCAACTCTGCGTCTTACGGAAAGTCTTGTTTAGCTGATAATCTTGGGAGTTGAGTCCATAAATTAACCGTGTCTGTGGGTCCCACTTTAGATAAAGCAGGGAAACCAGATAAGCGATGAGAAGAAGCTTCAGTTGTACTGGGTAACTGCCATCGCAGTCTAATTAGTGCTCCATCAGACACACTAGTTCTACTCCACACAAAAGAGGCTCAAAACCCAAACTGGACAACTAACAGTTCTCCAACAATGGCATTCCATGGATAGGAGCTCGGCATGGCACAGACCAGCTCTACAATCAGGTCTAGCATTCTCCCCAGCTTTGTGCTTTCCTCATGCTGTGATTCCAAGGACATCATTTTATCACCCTTCACAATATCGTGGGTTCCATAGGGCAATGGGATCCTTACGCTGTACCAAACTGCAACAAACCACATGCCACTTCATGTGCACAGGGCAGACAAAGGAGAAAAAAAAAAAAAGACAGCAAACCAGGGTGTGAATTCAGAGCAGTTGTAGGGGGTACACATGGCTTGTGAACACTTCGGAGAACAGGAGTTCCTCCAGGGTTCTGAGGCTTTCCAAAAAATAAAGGGGGAAATAAAAACAAAAACAGCACTGATGGTTCTGTAATTGCATGCTGGCAAAATGAGTCTGCTTCGAAAACGTAGCATGCCGATGATTATCAAAATGTACTGGTTGCACTGTTAATGTAAAGCAAAAAAAGTGATCTATCCCTGTGGTGCCTAAACCAGAAACCCTTGAAATTACATTGCTCAGAGTGAGACAGTGCCTGAAGAAAGCAAGTTCCAATTCCAAGGATAGAAAGCGAGTTTCAATTTGGAGCAAGGAAAATAAGTTTCAAGACCTTTGGCTTTCAAGGACAAAAAAAAAAAAAAAAAAGACAAAAACTCAGCAAAAAAGTTGTAGCAAATTAAAAGAAAACCAAATCGTGCTTAGCTCAGGGCCTGGACACAGATTTGTATTTTGAAGGAGGAAAAAAAAAAACTAAAAAAATGGCAACATTATCTGAGACAAACACAACAGAGGAACCCATCTGTAATTCCATGACAAAACAGAAAACCAAATTATACCATCCAAGGGCAAAGTTCTCTTAAACGACTTCCCCTGCGAGCTCGCATTAGCTCTGATGATTTATGCAGCTATCTGTAAGGCATCGCTGGTGATAAATGGCTCTGTGAGAACAGAAATTAGATAACGTCCCCCGATGTAGGCGGGAGCGACAAGATATGTTGATTGCATGTTGGAACAGATTTACAAAACACCACGCAGACGTCGAATTTAAACCGCGCATCATTGAGCTCATAACACTGCATCGTTACTCTGCCCAATTCTTGATTTTGATTGGTCAGAACGCCGCTTACTTCGGCTCTGGCGACATCAGCTCTAGATGTAACTCAGATAAAGCAGCGCGCTTGTTCTATTGCGTTATTCTTCAGCAGCTCGTTCACAAGGATTTGCATGACAGAGGCTATTTATAATCCAAGTCTAATAATAAACAAAACTAAATACATGCCAAAAAGAAAAGTTTATGGTAAGGAGACATTTATTTAACATTAATGGAAGGAGTCTCCAGGGGAAGGAGTCTCCAGTTACTACACTGGAAAGTCTTTTGAAAATGACGCTTTGTGGTTTTACAGTAACACATTATTTTGTATTATTAATTTAAAAAGAAAAAAAGGAGGAGAAAAAAAAAAGGATCAGAACATTTCCATCGAATGTTCCACTACAAAATTAAACCTAATAATCAAATGAAAAGAGCTCGCCCTGCCGTCCCGTGACCACAAATTTGAAGACTATGCCGCAAGCATCCGTCAATAGAAATACACGATAGCAAAACTGCTATCGGTGCTATCAGTGCTCTTTGAGTAGAAGTGGTGTCGGACTCACGCTGTCTGTTCAATCAAAAGGCAAAACTCACCAATCACTTGAGTCTTTGAGGTAAGGCATGCATAATGGGGTGAACGGCTTTCTTCTAAATGTGGCAGCTCAAGGTGTGGTCAGCTGATCCTCAGATGAAGCACATGATAACTTTTGCATTTACAGAGCTTTTAAAATTACGGAGCAACGTTATGTTTGGTGTAAAATGTAATGTTTTTCTTATCATTTAGGGATTGCAATACTTTTAGTGTAATATAAGAGGAATACAACACTTGAGTACATGCTGTTATTGTAAAATCGTCAGCTCTGGGGCTGCATTAGTAAAGCCTGATTTATGCGTCTGAGTCACGTCTACATCAAGGGTCTCACGCACATAAGTACTACACTACCATATACCCCTTAGCCTAAGGTGTACCTGACGTGTACCTCGCTGAAAATGTAACCAGATGTTGCGGTGATGCAGAGCGCAACAACTGTGACTGGTCCACCTGGCAGCAGTGCATTTCCGGCTTCTTCCTCTACGCTTCCATTTTCTAACTGAAAGTCGTACAGACCATCTCCTCACCTTCTCTCATCACTGCAGTGCAATTTCAGTAACTATTTCAGCAAAATTACTAATTAGTTATTAATAAATTACAAAATTACTAATTTTGGCATGTATTTAGTTTTGTTTATTATTAGACTTGGATTATAAAGAGCCGTGCCACGTCCAGTATCATTAATGTCAAGTTTTCCTGTGCATGAGTCCAAACATTTATTCAGGATGATGGATAATCAGCCATGCCAAAAAAAGAGCACAAAAACAAGGCCTTTTTCAACTTCTTTATTATTATTTTTTTTAACTATGGAATGCTCAGTTCCACCCAAATGAAAAAACATCACAAAAGAAGCCGCAATATAAAATCACTTAAACCTTCATCTGAGCCAGACGGTGTGTTTGGGGCTCAGACGAACACTGTGCTCTTGCCTTATCACCTCTCATTAGAGGAGCGACTGAAAGCAGTACTGGCTGGTGGCTACATGGCGTGCAAACTAATGAGCACACTCAAGAGTGGCCAAACACAGCAGAAGCGTGCCATATAACGGCCTATACTAGTACAAAGAGCATGCACCTAAGCCCTAGCCCTGTTTATTAACCAATACATGGATACTGTTACTGGTGCTATCACTTTCAGCCATGTAATGATGTCATAAATTTGGTTTCTGAATTCTGATTGGTCTGGAAGGTGTCCATTAATTATCTAACAGGCTCCCTGCCAGTGGTGCAGATTTATATTAATGCACTCGATCTACAACGCTACTGTTTCTATAGTAACAGCTGATCAGCAGAGACTCGTACAGTAAGGGCTTTGTGTAAACAGATCTAAAACACATCTGTGGTACTATTTGTTCACAGTAATCGTTACATTACAGTTTGGCCTGATACAGTACAGTTTATTTATTTATATATATATATATATATATATATATATATATATTGCTGTATAATTTTTGTATAATAAAGGATTTCTCAAGATAAATTAAAAAGTAAATATAGTTTATAGGGATCGGCAACGGATTAATTCTATTTACCTGAATTTCTACTGGGGAAAAATAAATAAATAAAAATCAAGCCACAAACAAAATGTAGAAACAAATGTGAGTAAAGAGTCCTCAAAAATAAATAAAGAAATGAATGTTTGTGTGGACTTTGAGGACTTTTTCTGTAGCTCATTGTAATCTGTGCAGTTTTATAAGGAAATCAGCTGCTAAATTTTACTGAGCATCCTGAAGAACCACTCGCAGTTCTCCTGAAGAGTTTGATAGTTGCACTCGCCTATTTCACTTTGTTTTTTATCTAAAAAGTGGTTGCTTATATAATATTCTTTTTTTTCTAGCATGCTGATGTTTTTAAAATCAGAAATGTTTTTGTACTGACACAACAATAAAGTCATGAAGTTTTAAAAAAAATCTATGACAGTTTGTACAAAAAAAAAAAAAAAAAAAACGGTGCCTAAGGTTTTTTTCTCTCTTTTTTTTTATTTTATTAAAATAACAGATAACAAAATACAACTCGCAATAAAATACTTTTTTTTTTATTTGTTGGCTTTTACTACAGTTAGAATTGTTCATTTTATATAAGAATATAACTTAAAAGGGATCAGCAGGTGGTGATGAATGTTAAATATGAGCCATGTGGATGTCTATACTACTGCAAAATTATTATAGCTTCAAAGATATAGCTTTTTCACCCTCACTTGGATTAAAAAGAAAAAAAATAAGTCAACTTTGTTTTAAACTCATTCCAAATCAAGTTTAACAACTAATTTTCCCTTCTTTTTTTTGGGAAAAAATCCTTGGAAAGGCTTGGATATCCATGGTTTCTAATAAAAGCTAGAATATATAACGGTGACCTCATAAAAGTAAGAAACAAATAAATAACGAAATCAATATCTGCTTCTAAGCACACTGGCTCAATCACTAATCCACATAAAAGCGGCATGGACAGCAAATAGCAGGCAATAAATTGTAGCCCCATGGATGTCAATTCTGTCTCATGCACATATGAACACACACGCACCACTGAAGCAAAAAAAAAACAAAAACGAAGAGGTAACAAAGCAGGAAAGAAAATGCAAGACTGATTATGTGACGGAGGTGTTCGCTAAGTAAAGATGGCGTTTTTTGAATAATTAAGAGACAGCAGGAGTGGACTCCTGAAGCGTTTCTCCTCTCCAACCAGAACAACGAAACTGTGTGGGGACAAAGGCATGCCCCAGTGGAGCACTCTGTAGCATGCTGCTGAATAACAGTGAGCATCAGAACCTGCTGGGGCTTCCACTGCCTCCATATGCCGCTCCCGCATTCAGAAAAGGCAGTGGCTGCGTTTCCTATTCCTGTTCAGAAAGAATCTGGCAGCCCGGATCACCCGCTGAGTTATGCGCCACAAGAAGAGTTTCTCATTAACGGGGGGAGGAAAAAAAAAAAAAAAAGAAGCCACACGAGCGGGACGGGAGCGCTGCCAAATGCATCCGTCTAGTGGTGCGAGGACAGGGGAGAGAGTGGACCCGAGGATTTATTGCCTCTAAAAACGTAGCAAACATTTGGAGACTACAAAAAAAAAAAAAGGTGGTGATGAATACTGCGGCAAAGCGAGCGAGCAAGTGTTATCCCAGTGAACATACACTATCGTTGATGCTAACTTGACCTCAGATGACTGGAGAAAGGCTTTGCAGATCAAAAAACAGTCTCATAATAAAATATGATCCAATTAAGTCAATTTTACACATAGATTTAATCACCTGCTGGGAAATCACTTGCGTATAAATTACATCACCGTCTGCAACTGTCAGAAGTGTTACCACAAGGCAAAACTTTCTTGCTGTACAATTAAATCTAAGCATTAGAGGCTAAGTACCATCCATTAACCGATCAGTCATCGTCGTTTTTTCTGGACCGTGTTCACTAAACGTTCACTCACTCACTCCGCTTATCCTGGACAGGGTGGAGGGAGACCTGGAGCCCATCCCAGGGGACTCGGGCACTAGGCAGGGTAGACCCTGGATGGAGTGCCAGTCCATTGCAGGGTACGCAAGCCTACACTCATTCACATGCTAAGGGCAATTTGGAAACGCCTATCTTTGGAACAGCCTATCGTGCAGCTCTTTGGACTGTGGGAGGAAACCCAACACACACACAGACGCGAGGCGAGAATCGAACCTCAACCCTGGAGTGCTACAGTGCTTTCTACTGCGTGCCAGGCTGCTGAATTTTACTAAACGTTCAAATGAAAAATTTATAAACAAATAACACCTGGTCTAAAGTGTTATAAATAAAAAAATATATATAGTTTTTTTTTTTTTTTTTTTACAGTTAATTATGTTTATTTATGATGAAAAAAATCTCCTTGTTATATTTTGCTTTTAAAAAAAACTTATGAGCCTTTAAGCACTGCACTGAGCTGTGAAACAGCATTTGCAAGAATTCAATAACCAACTAATGACGTAAAAAAAATAGAGAAATAAATAAAGAGAGAGAGAGAGAGATCAATATGTCTCAGTGCAGAGCGGGCATCACTCTGCCACTTTACCTTGAAGAGCTTTATTCATGATGAGTCTCAGTAACAGTTGGAGTGGAATAAAGCTGGCAGCTAGCAGGAGACGAGTGACTGATAGATACTGCCCTCTCTCCCTCTTCCCACTCTCTCCCTCTCCGAAATTCTCTCTCTCTCCATCGGTGGAAGCAGGCACATCCTCTAACTCAATAATGCTAATCTGTAGCTCCAGTGCGCTGCATGGCGACAGACCAGGCTCGGTCAGAAAGCCTGCTAACAAAGAGAGGGACATGAACCTGCTCTGGTTTATACTCCAGAACTGCTGAGGGCCATACAGGAGGAGAAATACGGCTTTTGCATGCCGGGTAAAGTGACGGCACCGTCTCTTTGCAAGTGTGGAGCTTTTCCGAGGCTTTACCGGTTTATCAGACTGTGTACAGTCTGCACATGCGTAAAGCCAGGCTGAAAGTCTATAGCAGATGGGACAGACACGATCCCAAAGTAATCTGTAAATATGTATTGATTAGTGCCGCAACCCAGTGAAAATATTAGCCACGACAAATAAGGCTGAATGCATGAAATATTACTTATTTATAATATTTCATAAACTGTAAAAATAATTTCCAGTAAACTTTCCATCATATGTTTTTAATAGTTGTCTCGCTAATAATAACTAGTATTAATAATTATTCACTCCTAATACCAAAGTGATACACGGACGCTTTTAACATGACATTAAAATAATATGAAATAAATTAAACATAAAATAATAAACTTTTACAACTGGGCAGTGTCCGTGTCACAGCAAGGGCCTTGAAATCCTGGAGAAGAGCACACAAAGCAGGAAATATCGCCATGACAACCAAATATTCTTGCTCACAAAGCTTTTTGTCCATCACTGGCACTGTTATGGTGGGGGAAAATAAGCTCTGCAGGTTCCACACAGAAAAAAAACAAAAAATATTTTAATGTGTTTTTTTTTTTTTTTTTTTTTAACAGAAAGTGGCTGTTTATCCTCTGACTGGCGCAGTGTTAAAGTGCTCGCCCTATCATCCGGAGATCGCTGATTCGATTCCCGGGTGATGCTGTAACCTCTAGCAGCCGGAGGTCTAGAGAGAGCTGATTGGCTGAGCTCTCTCACAGGGGAGGGATGAGGAGTACTTAGTGCTCCCACATTAATCACAGCTCTAAAGCCAATCAGGGGCGTCTGTGAGCTCACGCAGCAGATATAGCTGTCCTCCGAGTGTGTTACATCGCCTGGCGTCACGTGGTTCAGAGGAAACAGGTGATAGTCTTCGGCCCTCCCAAATGAGTGGTAGTAGTAGCCTTAACGTGGGAGCCCCCTAGTGACGGAGAGGAATTGGACACGACTAAATTAGAGAGAAAATCTAGGAACACAGATTTCAGATTGAGCAAAGATTTATCTATTTGACTGTCTGTATGTCTGTATATAATCTAAAGCTAAAATGTGTATTTACAGTCACCACTGGCTTAAACGGTTAAGGCTCTGGGTTACTAATCGGCAGGTTGGTGATTTAAGCCCTGGTGCCTTTGTTTTTAGTTTAGATTTTTAAGCTCCAATGGATGAAGAACTATATAAAAAAAAAAAAAAGAAAAAAAAAGTAAACTCAGAAACAAGTCTATTGAAATTTCCCAAAAGTTAAGCATCTTACCTGAGAGAGAAAGTGTTCATTAAGATGTTTACTCTTATTGATCTTTGCGCTGAAAACCTTTGGGAAAACTCAGCACTGAAAAGGTTTCAGAAATATTTTCTTTTCAAAATTTTATCTAGAAGCCAGTTAAAGGACAGTCATTAAATACCAGGTATGATAAAAAGGCGATTCTGAAAGCAAACAAACTCCTAATAAATTCCATTTGAACTCTGCTGTCTGAACAGCTGAAACATTTTCAAACAGAGCTTGAATAAAGTATTAAATGTCGCGAATGTAGTGATGACGCGCTTTTTGTACGGTGTGCAAAACAAGAAGTGGCAAGTCGAACTGGGACGTTTTGTTATGAGCTCGGCATCAGTGGTAAAGGGACAATACTCAGTACTTATGAGTGCGCCTAATTTTCATATAACATTTTAGTGTGAAAGCCTAGGAAACTCTGATAAATATGCATAAAAGAGTGTCTCAGAAATTGCCACATGGAATTGTGCCCTCTTTTAAAAAAAAATATAATAATAAATAAATAATCTCATGCATGAAAACCTGGCCCGATGAACATCAATCATAAATATTCATAAGGATCTAATCACTCACTCATCTTCTATACCACTTTATCCTGCATTTAGGGTCACTGGGACCTGGTGTCTATCCCAGGACAGGCTTAGGGCATGAGGCAGGGTACAACCTGGACAGGGTGCCAATCCATCGCAGGACACACACACATACACACACTCACACTCATTCACACACTACGGGCAATTTAGGAACACCAATTAGCCTAACCTGCATATCTTTGGACTGTAGGAGGAAACAGAAGTACCCGGAGGAAACCCACTAAGCACGGGGAGAACATACAAACTCCATGCACACAGGATCTAATCAGTTGTTCTTAAATCTTGCAAAGCTTTTGCATACTGACATTAAAATAAAATGGACACGTACAGCCATTGCAGGTGGAACTGAATGATATTACTGTAATTAATAATCTTTTTAATTATTGAAATTTTCTTACACTAACACTCACTCAGTCAGTGCGCACTGTGTCACTCTTGGCATAAAAACACTAAAAAACTGTAAATCAGATTTCTAAGGTCTCTTCTAAGCGCCTACTCCTGTTAATCCATTTGCAGCACATAATTAAATGATCCAAAAAGTAAAAAAATAAATAAAAATGTACAGGGCTGCAACCTAAACTCTTTCATTCAGTGGTCAGAAATACAGCTAGTGGAAAATTGTCAAGTAGAAATAACACAAAACAAATAAATAAAAGCACAAAAGCACAAAGAACACAGAACCAGTGCTAAATTGATTATTAATGCAAATAATTTAATTTAAGAATATTCAAGTTTATTTTGTATTTTTTTCATCTGTAGAAGACGAGGATTGCATTCCTGCAGTGCTACGGCTCTGCTCTTTAGCTCAGAATGTCAACCCGACAGCAGCAAACCAAAACACATGGCATGTCTGGCGATGCGGATTTGCATCTCTGATGTAAAGCAATATTTCTGGCACATTCTCGTGTCTTTGCTGTACATTACCGTGGTGTCATCAACAAGCACGTCTAACTGCTCTGATCTGTAACTATTTTTCACTAATGTGTGATACAGTGCTGTGAGAACTTGGTTGTAGAATGTTTGAAAGCTTAACAATTTTATCTTGAATGAAAAGCTCTGTCTCTGGTGGACAACCTCCTCTAGGCAAAGTCAGCTGCTACATTTACATGGAGAGTAACTGATTAGAGTCCATCTTAACTGTTTACATTGATACCGATCTGATAAAATGCTCAAAAGGATTCAATCAGAATATTTTTGGTTCTGCCCACTGTTCTTGCAGAAGATGTAAAAGTAGTATTTTCTCCATCTTTGAGGTTGGGTTATCCTTTTTATTTTTTCTGATAAACCCCACCTCCAGTATTATGATTAGCGTCTATCGTCTATTCTATCGTCTAACGACTAGAATTCAGCCTTCCACAATCAGTGACCCAGTGGATAAAAAGTAAACACTGGTGGGAGAGAGCTGCTCTTTCTGAGTTTACTGATCTGGAAACAAAGCCATAATTTTCTCCAAGAAACTCATCACGTTTCATGAGCCTCATGTGGGACAGGCATGCACAGAAAGAAAATACTTATTGCAACAAGAGAGAACCGTGTTCGTGTCAAGTGTTTACATGGGTAATACACTGCCTGGCTTGAAAAAAAAAAAAAAAAAAGTCACCACTCAATTTATTGACCTGCATCAAGTGCTAAAAACAATTAGCGAGATTTGAAATGGCTGGAATTGGACTAAGAACTGTACAACACATTATTAAACCCTGAAAGGACTATACTGAACTTTAAACTTTATGGAAGAAAAGCGGGCGGGGGGGGGGGGGATTGGAGATCACTTAAACACTTAGTAAAGATGCAGTTTAAAAAAAAAACAAAAAAAAAAAACAACTGGCAGTAGAAATGACAGATATGTTTAATAGTTTTTTTTTTTGTTTTTTTTTTGACCGGGCAGTCTATAGGTTTACACGGCCCCTCTCATTCCGACTAAAACCTCATCATCATCATCACCACTCATTTATTAAGACTGGGACATCATTCCAATTATTAGTGGAATATTACAGTCCATGCAAAGGAAGCTGATGACTGGGTAAGGAAGAGATTAGCCAGAGGAGAACACTTATGCAACACTTATGCGTAACAATTTTGCTAACTACACTGACTTGCGCCCAAGTTCTATATTTGGAAATATATGTATTTACTGTATGTAGATTTCACATATCTAAAGTGGGTGCTTAGATGTGGCAAAACTGTAAAAAATAATGAAACGAGTTTAGTATCTAGGTTAACACTCCTGTTGGGCCAAAAGTCCATATCAGACTTGGGATTTTTCCCTGCATGGGTCAGCACATCATTTAATGACCAGGCAGCTCCTAGCAGCTAATTGTGAGCTAAATCAGGTGGGTTAGTGCAGCAAAATTGACATATGTGGTGAAAAAGTTGTTTTACCTTGCGTCCATCGCTGGCATGGCAGTTGACGTTGAGCGGGGTGAGCAGGGCCATGAGCTTCTCTTCATTTCCGCTCCTGAAGCAGAGCAGCAGTTCATAAAGAACATATAAGAAGAAGGAGGGGGGGGGGGGACACCAAAACACAACCGAGAAGAAGGAGGAGGAGGAAGAAAGCATGAGGCAAACAAACAAGTGGGAGAAATGAAACATCCTAGTAAACACAGAGATTGAGGGAGATGGAAAGCTAGAGGCAGTCTTCTCTTGTGGGACCTCGGAGGAAAACAATAGCACAGTGTAGGGACTTGGAGCTCAGCGGGGCAAACTGAACTAAAGTCCTCAGCATTCTGTTCGGATTGTGCAAAGAAACCTTACAGGCTCACACTTGTTTTATCGCCCGCTGCAAGACGAGGTCTCCTGTACTGCAGGTGGCGCGATTTAAATTTGTGATGATCAAATTCCTGACAGGATAAACTACGGCAAGTGGTTGGAAAAAAATGGAAACATGAGGAGGAACTTCTTATTTTGTATAAAGCGAATGACTAAAAAAAAGCCTCAGGTGGTACAGAGAGAGATCGTTACACAAATGGGGGGTTGAGCATGGCGAGTTAGGCATGCTAGTGAATCTGAAGCAGTCCGTGCACATTGGAAATGACCAGTCACTGGCTGGCGAGCACAGTGTGTTCATCCGGTTGCCATGAGAGTGACACGGTGAGCGAAGCCTCCAGACGAGGCTCGTTTAAGCTAATGCTAAATCGTTGTTTGGTGAGCCTGGCACATCTTCACATGACGTAAGCTGAGAGCTGGGTTTCGGAGACTTTCTGGCTTTGAGATCATTATTACAGCTGTTGAGTGACTTTGGGATGAAAAGGTCTCAGGCATTTAAGTGAATCTTTTACCCAATTACCCATAATCTTTAACTCCCTGCTCCTCAGCCAAGATTATAGGTGTTGAGCCGTTTGGATTTATCAAACCATGTCTAACTCCGACCAGCACAGGAGCAATATTTAACCCCAAGACAGCTGCTACCGTACCGATGCTCCTCTCCACTTAAAAACAACATTTAAAAAATATTTATGGATGTGAGATTGAAGGAGATCCAAAAATAAATAGAATAAAAATGAAGCCATGCCCCCGCAAAACCCTTTCATGGTGATTAATTTCATGTGCGTGTTTTTCATGTTGACCCACCTCACGCCTTTAAAAGTCTCATGACTGATGTGCAGTAAAATCATGTACAGAAACATACACAGTCTTTAACAATGATGTCTAGCTGTGTTTTTCACAACTAGCTATTGTTAAACACAGTAGTTATGAATTCAGAATGTTTTTATTGAGTTATATTGGGATTTTTAAAAATTCTTTTTAAAAAGGACCAATGTAGTCAGAAGGAAACAAGAAACCGCAGGTCACTATGGGTGTTTTCACATTATTCATGGTTGATTTGCACCTGTGCTCAGGAATGATTGTTCCCTATGTACTCTGAAGTGGAGAGTCTAAAGATAAATAAGACCCTGCATTTTTTTTTGTTGTTGTTAAGTGTGTATTTAATACATTTATATCACAGCACTACTTTATTGAATTGCACTAAGAGCAGCACTGTCAGTAACCACGACTAATCAAATTTATATCAATTTATATTAATGTACAGATTATATTATATTATATCAACATCTTTTCAGCTTATTCACAGGACCCAATATGTTGATGCTCTGGATTAACATGCGACATGGAAGACATTGCCGTTTCTGTAAAAAGGCAAATGCTCCACATTTATGGAAGGAGTCTCCAGTGTCGGCGCTTTATACCAGGCATTTGATTCAAGTTTAAAAAGACATTGGGAAAAGTCAAGACAGAAATGATGCGCTGTCTTTTTCTCTCATTTCCTTCAAGAGAAAGAAAAATGCTGATAAAAGAAGTGACTGTTCATACTATAAGTCAGGAGTCTCCAATTCCAGTCCTGGAGGGCCAGTGACCAGCACAGTTTGTAATTCACCAACACCTAAACACACCCACTGAACCTAGTAAATGACAGATTATTTGAATCAGCTGTGTTTGAGAAGAAGAATCACCAAACTGTGTTGGACACTGGCCCTCCAGGACTGGAATTGGAGATACCTGCTATAAGTAATAAGAGGAACTAACCGGACAATCAACAACATTAACCTACACTGATCAGCCGTCAGATCAAAAACAAGGTCTCAGGTTATCGTGGTGCCCTTTGGGTCGTGCCTCCACCAAACCTCTGGGTCTGTTAGCGGCGGATCCTTTCGGGGCTCTGGGTTGCGTGGTGTGGCCTCTATGGATCGGATTTGCTTGTCCTGCGCATTTCATGGAAGCTTGGTCGTTTGATGTGGGGAATCTGGAGGGCGAATCAACAACCTTGAACTCTTCGCCTGTGCGCGGCAGGATGTGATGCACAATGTGTTCTGGTGCCTTTCTATCCTGGCCAGCGCTGACATTTTTAGGGCTACACTGGCTCTTCTGTGCACTCGGGTGTTAATGAGCCTTGGGTGCCTGTAATCCTGTCGCCATGATACTGGTATAGAATTGATAATGAATGTTATTTAATATAAACATGATGGTGGCGGCAGTGTTATGGCTGATCGGGGTATAAATGGATAAAAAAACAAAACAAAACAAAAAACAATGAAATGTTTTTGAATAAAAAATGGATATAATCATTGAAAACTAAGCAGTGGTATAAAAGGAATAAAACACATCGGGACAGGTCAGATTCAGGGTGGGAACAGTAACTCGCTTCTAATTACCTTCATTAACTAGCACATCACTGAGCATGTTGATGCATAATGAATTTTCTCCTCTAGACCTTTCAACTCCTTTTTGAAAAACTGACCGAAACAAATCAATATTGGTTCTTGGACGAGGCTTATTTCTGGGAATCTCTCGATTTTATCCTCCAGCACCGTTTCTTCCACCACCTACTCAGATTTGCCAAATTAGCAAAAAAAATAATAAAAATTAGCTTTATTCCTCCTGAGCTCCTTCATTGAGATGCGCGCTTCATCACAAGCACTGGAAAAGGGATTCGAAAAAGCGTCAAAGTGGTCTTCGTTTGCCTCGCTGGTCCACATCCAGAATGAATCTTTACTCAAAAGCAGGAGAGTCACCCTGCGTGTGTGCGTGTGTGTGTGTGTCAAGCCTGCCTGTTAGACGACTCTGCTGTTATGGGGATAAAAGGATGCGAGGCTCCAGCTCTGGCCTGATACTTGGATCGATTTGTAGTTTCTCCTTTGTACCCCCGATTCATTACTAAACACAAATCCTGATGTGCGCTCGGTCACTCTGGAGGCTACGCTGAAGGCTGGATTTTAAAAGGCAGCCGAGATGCTGCGGAGACCAGGAAAAAATGTATATATTTTTTTTTAACGAGTTCCAACTCAACACCAAATAGCTTTGTACAAGCTTAGAGGACGTGACAGTCTCTCTCTCTCTCTGTAGCGAAGACAACAGGTAGGGGACAGGAAGCGAGGGGAATCGTATGAACATGGCTTTATTTAGTGAGTTAGCACTATGCTACATGCAAGCCTTGTTGTGTTTACGGGTTTGCTTTTTCTCCAAGGCAAACGCTGATCAACATAAAAACATCCCCAGTCGCTGAGTGCATGCTCACACACAGCCCCTCCCCCCGTAATACCTGAGAGACACACATGCGTGCATATACGCACAGAGAGAAGAGAGAGAGAGAGAGAGAGAGGGGAGGGGGGAGAAAAGAAAGAGAGGAATACACAGAGGAAAGGTGCGTGGACTCACCTCGCCGCTTCCAGCAGTTCGTCCTTCTTGTATTCGCCTAAATGGTTACAAAAAATCATGGTGTCAGAGGCAGACAGGATGAAGGATGTACAGCAGCAACAGCAGGAAGCCAGAGTCACAGAACAGCGCTGGACCAGCGGCAGTCCAACGTCCAGCGTTAAAATCCACACGAACACACACACACATCCACGCGCATGCAGAGGGAGCCGTCTGGCTCGCAGATCTCTCTCTCTCTCTCTCTCTCCCTCCCTCTCTCTCTCTCTCTCTCTCTCTCAGCTGTGACGTTAAACACAGCACGCTCACATCATCATCATCCTGGAAAACAAATCGACCTGCATCGCTTGCATTTCCAGCTAAACTGCTTGCCACACACACACACACACACACACACGCACGCACGCACGCACGCACGCACACACACGCACACGCACACACACACACACAGAGGGGGGAAAAAAACGCGGCACACTTGTCTGTTTTCCCGTTGGCACGGGAGGGGTTTTGCATTCACTGTGATAACACAAGATAACACTGAAGCAAAGGGGGGGAGGGAGGGGGATAATAAGAACGGCCCTTTTCTCCTCCCCCTGATCACACAGTCGGTCCTATTGACCAATCAGAGCGGCTCTTGTGATCCCCCAACCACCAGCAACACCACCACCATCCTCCCACATGTGCTCTCTCTACAGGAGCAGGAATGTAAGAGAGGCGTGTGTGTGTGTGTGTGTGTGTGTGTGTCAGTCAGAGGGAGGATGAGGATGGGGGCAGCACTTCAAAAGCTATGATGAAGAGGTAGAATTGACAAAATGGCTCTAGGGAGAACTACAGGCGGGAAGGCTACAGGAACATTACAGTGAAAATGCAAATAAAGCACATTAATAAAACAATGTGTGTGTGTGTGTGTGTGTGTGTGTGTGTGTGTGTGTGTGATTGCAAGAGAAAAGCCCTTGTGCGTGCCATTTACATGCACACAATCTGACAGAATATAATCCCATATATTTCGCACCGCTCTGCATGACTAACTTCATCATCATCGTCACTGCCTCCTGCTTCCTTGCTCCATTAAATCACACAGCCACAGTTCAGCTCATTAAATACTGAAATATGAGGGTTAGTCAAAAATGATCCGCACTCCTCCGGTTATACTACAATTTCTGTCTCATCAGCACTTTCCGCTAAATGATACTGTGTCCACAGTCACTGCTGCACAGGTGAGAACACATTACATCAGTTCATTTGTAACACAGTGAGAGTGAAAATGGATACCACACTTAAAGTAGAAGTAAAGCAGCATGCAGTGATTTTATTTTTTTTGTGGTCTGCGGGTGTACCTGGTACAGCATGGAGAAAGAAAGCATTTGGAAATCAGGAAACAAAATTTGGACTGATACCATCAGGAAAACGAAAGTTTCTTAAAGAGAATCATGAGACACGGATTCATAACTACGAGCCTGAAAGTAAACGCAACGGAACGCCCGTTTTGAAACATTATCAGGAAAAAGGTTTCGAAACAGTCATCAGTGCTCGTTACAGTGGGGCGGCTTATTTAAGAGCTGAAGCCGAAACTTCTAAACTTGGGATTAAAACGCAGAGCAATGCTATCCGAGGGCGTTGTGATCTTGCACGTCCGCACACTTCGGTCCATACTGACGACACCCTGCAAAAAAAACTTTGTTTTCGTTCGATCAGGCTTTCATCTGTTTGGTCCCCTGAAAGCAGCACCACAAGGATGAAGATTTACTTCCTCGGCGCCTTCGTCGCTGCTCAGGCTTTAACGTTTTTTATGTTCCCAACCGCTCCTTACATCTCACCACCTCACCTTCCACTAACACCACCTCATCAAGGGCACTGGTGGCTCAGTGGTAGGTGTTTCGGCTGCCATGCAGGAGGCCCGGGTTCGATTCCCAGCCAGTGCCCAAAACCCCAGCCACTGGATGCAGTGCCGGTCCCAAGCCCGGATAAAATGGGAGGGTTGCGTCAGGAAGGGCATCCGGCGTAAAACCTGTGCCAAGTTGTAGTGCGGACTGGCGACCCTTTGCTGGGAGCAGCCGAAAGAACAACAACAACAACATATGAGAAAATATAAAAGCCTGTTGAAAGATGGACAGAGTGCATTGAAAAGCAGGGATTATGTTGAAAAATGATGTATTTGTCTTAAGTTAATTAAAATAAATTCTACAGCCAGTGTGGAAATAATTTTTGACTTATACACTCATACAAATGGTAAATATTTATACAAATGTAATATTCATTATACTGTTTCTTGATTAATGGCCTAAATTGAACATCTGGTATGGTAGCAGGACTTAATATTTTATAACTCCATGGTCGTTTCTGGTTTTTATTTCTTTCTACATTGTAAAGCAATTCTGAAGTCGCCTAAAATATCCAATAATCTCCTTTGAACAGTTAATGTTGAAATGTAACTGCTACTTATCTGTAAAACCTGCATAACGACTCTAATCCGAGGTGCTGTTTGTTAGTTTGTGATTTCTGAGGATGGTAACAGTAAATGAACTTCTCCTCTTTAACAGAGGTGAGTTTTGGTCGTGCCTTCCTGGTGTGGTCTTCATGAGAGCCAGTTTCATCATAGTGCTTGATGGGTTTTGCAAATGCACTTGACAATAGTTTTCTTGCAAGAAATATTCCCGAAAAGCTGATCTCGGTGTCTTAAAACAACAACTGACTGTTGTTGTTACATACTTATCTAATTCCAGATCTTATTTCAGTTTTGAAACCCCTAGTACCGTTGTAGAAAAATAAATCATTGAACAAAAACAAAGAAGTTTACAAGTGTTCGCAAACTTTTGAGCAGTATTTTATGTATATATACATATATATGTAAAATGTAACAATGTAAAAATAGAAAAAAAATATATGTGGTTATTAATACGAAAAAAATATATTTTTCATAGCTTGTAATCATTGCACTGTGTGATAATTTAATGACTAAGGAATCATTTTCAATATCAATAATAATAATAGAGATAATTTAGATTAGATTTCATATTAGATAATAGATCTCATTATAAATCCTACTGTGTGATCTCATTATATACCAAACCAACATTTCACATAAAAAATTATTATTATTATTATTATTATTATTAATAATAATAATAATAATAATATTATTATTATTATTATAATAAAATTCGATTTTGTTCTAATTCAGTATAGTTATGTTAATAACCAAACAAAGCGGTACTTGATAAAGTGTTAATTATTAACATTACTGCATTTAATAAGTTATTTCATCACATCACTATGCAACATTACATTTGGACTGTCACATTTCTGTGACAATTGATTTCATTATTTAACACAAATATGTTATGAATGATCTGAATGATTAATCTGTATAAATAATACAGTTATTCAAATCAGTGGGGTGATGTGATTACCCTACACACATGTAAATTATTTAAATATTACTAAGTGTTATTCGTCATTAATCAAAACGAAAACCCTGTTCCCACTCTTCATCCCCATATGCAGATTCAATCTGATCGGCTGGCGCGGTTTCAATAAAACTTTAAACTATAAATCTAGTTCATATCGACATTGTACCAAAAATGCAAAAAGGTGATCAGTGAATTATAAATGCAGAGGACATGAAAAGAAAAAAAAAAACTACAAACAAATAAAAAAAATTCCGAGCAGATGGTGAGGCAGAAAGCATGAAGGCTTCGGAGACTGTTAATGAGCAGCTTGCCAGGTTTAGCGATCTCTTCATAATAGACGTGGCGCAGATGCTAGAGAGACGGAGACGTTTTTTCTGCACGGAGACAAAAATGTTTGCGCTGGTTTTAATTGCACAGAAAGCTCATGAAACCTTCATGTTAAAGAACATAAGGTACAGGTCTGACTGGAGTCATGTCAGTCTAGAACTAAACACGGACTAATTTAGTTACAGCCAGAAACCAGTTTCTGTGGTTTTCAGTCACAGATGCAAACAGAGGTCCATCAGGTAGGAGACGTGGCTTCATGTTCGAAGGCAGAGCAGGAGGATAAAAATGCCTCAAACGTATGTGCATTTAAAGCTTTTAGGGCAAGACACTACGAGTGACTATGCTCTAAACCCGTCGTTCACAGGGTCGAAGCCTAAACCAATAAGCAAGTGACTGAGACGCTCATTTGTAGAGTCATCTGCAACTATTGTATTTCTTCAAGATCATTTTTCGCACCACTTGCTCATGTGTGTGACAAAACAGTACTGGTTCTTTCTCATGTCAGCAGTTCGATTTTAAGTAAAGTGCTTCTGTGGAGACGTATAGAAAGAAGGTACTGTTTTTTCTTTGTTGCATCAGAATATCTTGTTTCACAAAAAAAAAAAAAAGGTGGCTCATCATCAAGAACAAGATTTTCACTCACCTCACGTTGTCCGTAGTCACTTTTTTTCCTCGCCTAGCCAGCATTTCCGAGGAGCTTGTGCTGAGTTTTGCGTTTCTGGAGGCTGTAGCTCCTCCTCTTGATATTATCACACAGCAGTTGGCAGGGTGCTAATCATGAAACTGTCATGTCTCTGTTTGTTAGTGTAACAACTAACAAACAGAGACACACTTCACTTACTTACTTATTCACACAGCGTCAACTGCAATCTGAACGCTTTTATAAAGCTGTAAATGAGCGTTCTGGTAAACATCAGAAAAGCTGATGATTGAATCACGAGTGTCTACGGAGCCCAAGCACCGACACTTGCCTGCACTTTTTCCATAAACAGGATTAAAAAAAATTAAGAAGGACGGGACTGATCACGGCAGAAACGACTCAACGTTTAGAGCTGTGAAAAAAAAAATAAAAAAGTAGTGATGAAATTCCACAGGGAAACGTCCTCAGGGCTGGTGTTTCAGTAGGTTTACACGGATACTAATTTCATCACGATTATTTGTTTGTTCTGTTTAACTTGATTTGTTTCTAGCTCTCGTGATTTTACTGACTGCACAGCGCTTGTGTATTAGAAATAAATCTGCTACATACCCAATTGCAGCAGGTACCAGATGCTTCATGTAAATCAGACTGTATATTTTATACTGAATTACAGCCTCAGGAAATAATTGTTTTTTTTTTACTTGACGCTTACATGGATAATGAGCTCATTTCAACATTTTATGGTTAATTTGATTTCTTGATTCGTACCCGCAGCAGCAACACAAAAGAGCTACTGTTTTTCTGTAAAAATTCCCCCAAAATGAATATTAAACAGTAAAGCAACTTCATTATAATTAAAAAAAAAAAAAGTTTTCCAGTTTTATTTTTAAACTTTACACACTTTGATGATGGGTTGATGGGTTTCTGGGAAAAAGCAGAGGTCAGAACTGAAACTGTTCATTCTTACCTAGACATTCCATATCTTAAGTTAACATGGGTCTCAGCGGTGCTTTTCCAGAGTGTGTGTGTGTGTGTGTGTGTTAAAGCATCAGCTGAAAGACTCCGTTTATTTTACCCCTCCTCCTAACATGCCATTTCAGTGTCTACGTAAATGAGCCACTGCTGAACCACTGCTGAGCCACGCTGGGAACCAAACAACAGAGGAGCTGAACAACAAGATGTGGAAGGGGTATCTTCTTATATGAGGTCACAAGGGGGGGGGGGGGGGATATAATTGGCTTGTTTAAACCCTGACCAATACAAAAATATAAAACAACAAAATGCATCCATCAGAACAAACGATCTGTAATGTAAAAACAGAAGAAAGATGAGACATTTTTTGCCTCCAGTGAGTACACATAGCTAGGACACTTAGCTTGCTTTAGTAAACTGAAACGATGCTGGTACAAATCTGAGCATCTAACATACAAGCTAAACAACTAATATATTCGTGTGCGCCATTTTATTTGAGATGCGTTTGCAGTCACTTACTTTCAGGTGTTGGCTCGGTAAATCACTAAAACATTACATTTAAGGGGGGAAAAAAGGAGATCAATTATAAAAAAGGACCTGACTTCAGCCCTTTTGGACTGCATGGAACTGAAGCAAAAATCTGTTTATGTTAAATACATCAAATAATCAGTATTTATATATTTAATAAATATATTTTTTTCTGATTATGTACCGTCTTCTCTAAATTTTTGTTCTTTCTACAGTACATTGTTTAAAAAAAAAAAAAGAAAGAAAAGCTGAATATGTAAATCTTTTTCAGTCTGGTAACTCTGAATGAACAACACAACGGCAGAGGTAGGTTTTGGTCTTGTTTTCCTGAGATTGTCTTTATGAGAGCCAGTTTCATCATGGTGCTTAATGGTTTTTCTGCAAATGCACTTGACAATACTGTTCTTGCAACGACTATTCCAGAACAGCTGACCTTCGTGATTCTTTCGTGTCAAACTACTGACCTGTATCCCTAGTTACAGTGACATCTCAGGTGCTGTGAGGGCAACAACACTGACTAGTGTTATTTCAAAGTTTTGAACAAATCCTGTATTATTCTCGAATGTAGAAAATAAATCCAAATTTCTGTCCTGGTTCTGTACATGTCAAAACTATGTGATGTGACAAACCACTAGCTGTGCACACAACCATGACCTGATCTTCCTGCACCAGCTTTCTAGTTAACACTTCAAAACTGAGTGATGTGAACAAAATAAGCTAACTTTCTTCACACTTGGATAGACTTGCCCCTCACTCCTGGCTCCGCTCTCAGTAAGGCTGATTAAAGGATCATGCCGGAGAGAGTCTGTGGGCTGGCGAGAAAGCAACTTCTCAGCATAAACATGAAAAACCTGAGGAGAAAATACCCAGGCTTCAATCCAGACGATCCTCACTGCAGAGTCATGCTGTAAGACCCATGCTCCTGAGAAGGAAGTGTGTGTTTTAGCTCAGCGGAGTGGATGTAGATATTAGCTGAGGAAAGGAATAGTGACCTTTTACCCCGGTGTAGAATCGGATCTCAGAAGCAGCATGACCTTTCCTTCTCTGAAAACCCGGTGCAGACCTGGAGCGCTAACAGGATGTAAATACGACAGTCTTCTGTGCTCAATAGATGGTGGAGAAGAGTACGCTTATGTCATCAAGGTATAACTCAGGGATACGAAACTAAGGGTTGCACCCTGATCCAGTTATTTTATTTTTATAATAGTCTTCACTATCCTGATATGCTGCAGCAGTTTAAAAATGAACAAATATGTATCTACTTCTGTCTTTCTCGACTTTCAGAAAAAGTCAATCTACGTATGATTCAGAGCTCTAATCTTAGAGATGTCTAAAACATTTAATAAATTTAAATTCACACTAATGACCTTCAAAACATGCCCTAATTCCCTTGACGACACGCTGCATCAACAGAGTAAAAGTTTTATGTCAACTGACTCATTCCCGCATTTTCCTGAGAAGAAAAAGTTTGTGAGCACTGGTTATCCAATCAGAATGAACATCACTGGATACTCTGGCAGTTTAATAATGATCATTGTACAAGCCTTGTGTACATGTACAGAAATCGCAGTGAGTTTCTTACAGCTTTTAACACGCGTTAAGCCGCGTCGATGCATGCGGCCCCTGGTGTATAATTACGCCAAATAAATTGCACGTTTCATTATTAACCCTATTAGACCATCGGTATAAGCGCTATACAATCAATAGCTTCCTCTGATGGGAATTGAGTTCAGATGAACAGACAAATAACTGGATAACTAGTGTGATGTAAACTCTTGATAGTCATGTCCTGAATGTTGCTTCCCCGTGTGAGATCTGGTAGAAAAGCACTTCACAGGCTTGAACACGTGTTGAATCAATCATACGTTTCACGCTGGACCAGAACACTTTCGATCAAGTGGTGCATAAAGAGATGCGGCACCGTGAGCATGACGCGCTCGCCCCCTTTCCCCCGATCGCCAGCAAATACACTTTACATCCGTTAACAAGGTGGCTAAATTTCCATATAAAATATACTGTATACCTTTTTTTTGTACTGTACAGAGAACAAAAAGCACCGTAAAGGAAAATGTGACCAGGGATGGTGAATTATTACCGTATTAACCCCACTTGTAACAACATAAACCAGCGCATACCAAAGAATTACAGTACATACAGAGGTAAAATCGGTATTTTACATTCTAGCACTACTGGAGATTGTACTGCACATTATGGGTTTACATTTACATTACATTCAGTTTTTTTAAGGGTAATGTATTAAGCTGAGTTTTAAAATAAAATTAAAGTGTTTTGGGAGCATATTTAGGGTTTTAACTACAAAAATAGGGTTAGGGGTTAATGTAAATGTACTGTTTTTCACAATTCGCAAGTGCTCTAGGAACATAATCCCCGCGATATGTGTGTGTGTGTGTGTGTGTGTGTGTGTTATATAAAAATACACACTATATATAATAACCTTTATCAAGCTTATTTTCCCTGACATCAATACACAAAACTACTCCTACACAAACATCCTGTCTGTAAAAGGTTCTGCGAGTTCTGCCAAATGTTACAGGAGGCGCTGTGTCTCAAGGCTGTTTGTCTCCCGTGTTCACGTCAATCAACATCACATTCTCAGCATGCATTCATCTGATTTAATACAAGACATCATCTTGAGCCAGACTAATAAATAAAACGTTATGAACTGCAGTATTACAGGAGCCAGACGGTTTAAACACTAATCGAATCTATATAACAAAGAAATGTTTTTTTTTCTAGCCACCTGATGTACCTGAATCTTTTAAATGTACTCCCAAAAAAACATATAAAACCTGTGATACTTGGGGTCACTGTGTTAAAGACATCCTGACATCATAAATCACAATGCAGGTGTGTGATTCACATAAGACAAATCAGCGCTCTATTAACACATCCGGTGTTTACACTCCAGAGGCCCAACATGCACCAGTCATCGAATTTAATTTAGGGACCATGCTGGGTCACGATGCTCGACATGCACTAAAGATGATATGATTATATGACCATGATAGAGAAGTTCGATCAGGCTCTTCACTTAGCTTTTAAATGACACCAGCTCCACGCTGCTTCAATCGACAGCACCCCAGAACGAGGTCACGGAAGAATGGGCGCCTTTTTTTTTTTTTTTTTTCTCAGTCAAACTACAGACCTCTATTTCTAGTTATAATGACATCTCAGGTGCTGTGAGGCCACTCGTTATGGATCGACCCGTCATTTTGCCCTGCCACAGTCTTTTATTATTTAATTTTAATAAAATGATGCATTTATTTATTTAGACCAGGGGTCTCCAAATCCAGCCCTGGAGGGCCAGTGAGGACCAGTTTGGTGATTCTTCTTTTCAAACACAGTTGATTTAACTAATCTGTTAATTACTCGGTTCAGTGGGTGTGTTTAGGTGTTGGTGAATTACAAACTGTGCTGGTCAC
>JAQMYJ010000011.1:13621837-13642064 GCA_030014305.1 Clarias laeviceps | reverse complement strand
TCTGTCGCGATTCTTTTCAAAGGTAAAGTGCAGGTTAATTTGTTTTATTTTTACTTTACAGCAGTGATTCCGTTAGTCTATCGCTCAGTCTCGTATCATTAGAGAGATTTCTTGTTTATTTTTCCAATAAAACAGTGTTTCCATTGTGTGCGTGCGTGTGTGTACACACACACACACACACACACACAGCGCCTGCGCGCACAAACGGAAACACTTATCTGTCGGGATTTATTTTGTCTTAATTATTTTTAAGTTTTTCTGTTTATTTGAAAATTCGATTTGGTTTACGAGTGATTTGAAATATACGAGCCCGCTTCCGGAACGAATTATGCTTGTAATCCAAGGTTCCACTGTACTTATTTAGTTCTATACAGACAAAATGTATATTATTCTGCACTGCTTATTACTGGACATGTGGTCACCTCCGACATACAGACAGACCAATCTTCCATAAGCAACCTAAGCTTCCAAGAAAAAAAAAAGGACACTGATTACATTTTATTCAAGATAACATTTTTACTGTTATTTGTCTCAAACCGCTATATTTCTAGAGGTTTATAAGTATTAAAAACTGCTAAAAGTACTTAAGCAAAATACAAAGGTTAGAACCGAGACATCTGATTGGATAAGAGGCAGTCCATAAGTGGTGATAACAGACACTAACAGCACTGGGACGTTTATGCATCACTTCGTGTCCCAGGTGTTCTACAGCCATTGTTGCCAACCGTCGGCTGGCAACTTTCAGCAAGAAAACACGTCTGACTGCATTTATGTCACCTTAAAGGACACCTTGCCTCCTTAGTGAGTGCTTTTAATTCATTCAGAATTGCCTCTGTTTGGTCTTAAGTGAGCTACAAAGCTAACCAGCTTCTAACACAAGACTGCATCCCGTGCTGATTGTTTATCTTAGAGAATTTAACATTTTAAAGTTTAACTAAATATAGTTGAAAAAGAGTGAATCCATTCAGAATTGAAAACAGACCCATTGATTTAATTAATCGAATTGATCTGCTCAAAAGAAAACTCTGCTCAGCCTACAGACTGTCCTGTGCTGTCACGCTCGATAAGTAACTGGGCTGATTATAGTGTTGTATTTTACACAACCTTTGCAATCACTTTCGTTTTTCCCCGAGCATGTCTTAAAGAAGGATTTGAACTAGTCATGCTGTTTTGTTTTTTAAAATACATACAACATAAAGACTGGCATCATTAGGCAGTGTATACGGATAAGCTTGTAAAACATTACAGCGTCTAAATATTTTGCTCTCCTGACCTCATTCTCCAATTACACCAGGCATTTCACTTGGCCGCGGTTACTGTATTAGTGACTTCTGTGCTTCATTGAACTGCTCGAACTTCTAAAGTGCAAGACAATTTGGAGTTCAGTCTGACTTGCAGCTCAGACTCGAGCATGGTGACTGACAATCTGTTTCTTTTATCAAATCACACACCCTCCCATGTGACGGAAGACTCGATCAGCACTGTTGACTAGATGGAGAAAGATAAGTCAAGTCACTGCTTTCAACAATTCAGAGGCTCCGGTTTCCCTGCAGAAAAAAAAAAAAAAAAAAAAACCAGGCTCACCGAGTCAAGGGAAACGACTGGTGCAGAATCACGTCCATCACTGCATGTAGAATCACGTCGTCTTCATCACCATCCCATTAAACCTGCAACTCTGACCACTGCACTGATTTTCCCACATCCAGATTAATGTTATCGAAAACCTGGAGACTGTCCTCTTGATACAATACAGCCTTCTCAGAGAACGTCTGTGCCAAGTGCCAGCCACGGGGCAGAATGTTTCTTATTGCCGTCTGATTGTTTTGTTTTTTTTGTTTCCACTCCGCAGAATTATTCAGGATGATGTAGAATCTAATAGATTGTGTAACCTTGTAGACAATCGTTACACACGCACCTCTCCATACTGTACACTCTGAGTGCTGCATCACATTATGCATGAATGACAGGACACACTCAGCAATCGCATCATCCATCACAGCGCCTTTAGTACCAAATACGGAGGTCCGGCCTACACGTGGGTAATCCTCTTTTATATGAAATGAGATTTTACAGCCGGGCGGCGCTCTGAAACCTCTCGGCATCGCTGGAAGGAAAGTGACGTGTGCCTCGATATCTGCCCGTACTGTGTATCAGGGAATTTACAGAACTTCTCAAGGGCATCATCTTTCAGCAGGCAAACTCGGTATACACTTTCAAAAAAACTCCAACATCACAAGCTGCTGCACTGAAGATTCGATTGGTGGTTTTCTGGTGTTGTTTATAACGACATCCTCAACTGCACTGAATAATGTGCAGTGTTACTTCTTTCAATTTCTAGACCACAGTGTTATGCTTCCTGTATTTAATAGAAGCATTATCTACAGCATATTATCGAATCAAACACACACACACACACACACACAGGGTATGTGACATGGATCCATAGTTGAAAAGCAAATGGGAAAACGAAGGAGAAGAAATTGAGATGGAAATAAATCAATCATTCTAATTGTGTAGAAAGTTAAGTTGCTATGTTTTTCGGAAGTCTTGGCGCTTTTGGCACCATCACTGCTAAGTTGGAAAAAAAAGCATTGCTCTTGAATTTTCCGTGCAGCTAAATTACCCGTGTTTTCAGAAGAGCGCCTGCCTTAACCGCAGTATGGAAATGGAGAACACTAGTCCCTGGACAGAGAACCAAATTAAATGTCTGTAAGCAATTTGGGGGCTGCATCAGCACAGGCGATGTACAGAAACAGGGCGATATAGGAGGAAATACAGTGCTGCATGTGAGCCTCTGGCGTCACCATGGCAACTAGTGCAGATAGGTCAACAATGTGTCGGGTTTGGCTGCAAGACTACACAGAGCCAAATTCAATCCGGATTTCTCAAACAAATCGGATTTGCCTGCAGTCTGAACGAGGCACAAGTCACAAAGTTACGAAGGTCTTATTAAAGGTGATAACTAGCCAAAGTGATTAATGAAGCTGATAAGTTAGCAACTAAACAGGAAGATTACATTCATAAAAAAAAAAAAGGATTCTTTATTTTTGTCATTACTATAAATGCGCCATTTTGTGAAAATGTAAAGCACTTTGAGATTCTGTATGTAAATTTAAAAGTGGTCTGCATGTAAAGTATTCTGATTAAGGTACCATCCTGTCGCTCAGCTGCTAACATTCGCCTCCTGGGGCAGTCATGTACCTCAGCTCTTTTTAAAATGCAGCATTAAAGAAATCTTAAATAAGCCCCAGCAGTGGGGAACAGACGGATGCTTAAGATATACCTACAGGGTTCTCTCTCTCTCTGTGTGCTAGCAAAGAAAGAAGGAAAGAGACTGAAATGCTTTAAGCCAGTGATGAAAATGTTTCATGAGCAGCTATGCACTAAGTGAAGATAACAGCTGGAAACCCTGGCAGCCGGCATGAATTTAAAGGGATTTTTTTTCCCCTCCCTTCAATTTTTTTCCTTTCTTTTTCCGGAAAATGGTTGGTTTATTGCCAGGGACTGCTGGAGGAGGAGGTCACTGAGCTGAGCAGCAGCGGTCATTTCGGTTAATTTAGCTCATCTTCGGGAGCACGGGAGGTCTCACAGAGCTCAAAAGACGAACACGGCACAGCGGAGAAGAAGAAATGGATGATGCTCAAATGACATGTGTGGGCTGTGAAGAAATTTGACACAGCCATATGAGTGTTAAAAATAAATAAATAAATCAGACCAGAGAAAACACGCTTTTTCCGGGTTGTTTGATTTCTGCCACAGAAAGGCTCGTACACTGGACACGGTTTAGTGAGGGAAAAGTGAAACCCTCCTGGTAAGCAGAAGGCCAGGGATTGAATGTTTTGTCGATGAGAAGCATCCAGCTGAGCCTGACTGTCACTCAGCTTTGCCTGGAGAGTTCAGCCATCAATCAGTTTCGGTAAAATTGATGAAAACATGGTGAGAGAAAGAACAGCGCTGGGGATGAGCGTCAGTCACTGCAGCCATATGCTAGCACAGTGAAGTACTGCTGATAACATACGACGCTGAAAGTTTGCAACAGAAAAAATCATCTTCTTTTTCTTCTTCTTCTGTTAGAACAACTTCCTTTCTGCAAATTCGATTTGGCAAAAGTTTTACTCAAGTCTGATGCAACACTCCCATTTTTTTTCTAGCATCCTGATCACAAAACTTGGGATGTCCTGGTAACATCAGGTATCAGTCTGACCCCTCGCTCATCTACTTGTACTAGTAAAACTGTTCGGATACTATTGCACAAATACCACTCCGTACACGCACTACCCTCCACATCACGTGAAAGAGGGGTTAATATTGACACCTTCGATGAGTAACTGCAGTGTCACTTTTCTACTTTTTGGGAATTTTCATATGAGGGCCCCGTGATCTTTTCTGAGAACATTTGTCCCCAATGTAAGAACACAGTCGTTCTGCGCTCTGAAATTGTACCCAAGTCCGCTGGAAAAGGTGGCCTCAGGCATGGATCCAATCAGGTATGGAAGCCAATTGTGGAAGTAGATCACTGTTTAGACGCAACATCAGTGCTGACTGTCTTCCCCGAAACATATCCTTTGCCATACACGGCTATAGTTGAGAAAATAGGAAGGCACAAACTATCACTAATATTAGGCATAGTGCGAAGATTGACGACTTCTTTGTGTCTCTCAAACGAAGTAGGTGCATACTGCCACTTGGTGTATCGGAGGGTGAAAATACACGAGTCTATCCGAGCATGAAGAAAAATAACATGAACGCTGGCAAGCAGGGGAGTGGGGAGCAATCGCTCCTAAGCACGATTCAAAACATTTGTGTCTAATGTAAAAACACCCTGTTTGTGGTCATGAACAATGAAACTGTCAAAAAAAAAAAAAAAAAAGGTCACCATGAGGGTGAACTGCAGGTTGTGTTCTCTCCAAGTTTAATGTCAAAGTAAAATTAAAAGTTAAGATTTTTTTTGCAAAGGTGTTATAGCTGGTTAGCTCGGAAAAGATGACGTTGCGAGATGAAAATGCGCATGTTCGCATGAGCGGTCTGAGAAACGGTGAAAAAATATTTATTCTTCGCTTTCTTATATTGACAATAGGTTGACAAAAGGTTGGCACAGTATGATTAAGTATACAACTAGGCGCACTAGGGTTGTAATGATGTCACTGTTAGTCATGGCATAAGATGACAAAGTTACCTCACTGCTAAATTGATATTGTGATTAAATATTGATTAAACTGCATTTCATCTTTTACACAATAAAGTTTCTTACCAAAGTGCTTTTAAGTCTGGTCTCAACTCCCTGAACATTTCTCAACCTCATACCGCTTCACTCTTCAAGAAATCACGCAATACACACCCGTTTCTCTGTACAGCAAAAACAGGTAATTAAATAGAAGCTGAACGTGGATTCCCATGTCTTTAATGAAGTGTGGTCCTGCCCTCAGTCGCACCGGATGGTAGATGATGCGTAAATGAAGAGTTTAACAAGACCAAATTAAGAATAAAGGAATTGGGGAGTTATGGTTTAATCTTTTTACTGGCTCAACTCTGAGTAAGATTCGTGGTATACTGCTTGGCGTACAGTGTGTAGCTAGTACAATTAACTTGCGTTGCTAATCTGTCCACAATTCTAGCACAAATCTTAGCACATAGCATTCAAACATTCAAACAAAAGTCCTTCCACACAGAGTAGTGCAGAATTCAACATGTGCTTAAAGGACACCTGTAGCAGTCGGCGGCCGGCAGCTGCTCCATGTTTCAGCTCAGGCTAGGACACAGTCGAAACGCAGATTGTGTAAGTGCACCAGGTAAATGAAGTTGTCCAGTATAATACAGTCTCCTTGCTCAGAACAAAGACTCTACTCATCATTCCATTCTTTCTATGAGACAAACCTGTACTGTCGAGCGAGTCTGTGAGAAGCTGCTCGGCCATGTGAAAAACAGATTCCAGCTGCACGGGAGCATGGGAAGATTAATCACTTCCCATCAAGGTGCTAGAAAAACATCCAGGCCAACTGGCAGCATGTCTTTACCTGAAGACGCTGCGGGTTTTCTTGCGAGCGCAGGTTACGAAAAATATCATCTGTCAGTTCAGGCAAATGAGTTTAAGACTTTTTCCCCCATTGAGAAATGGTGGTGTTGCACAGAACACGGAGGAGGGAAATGGAGAAGGATCTGAGAGTTGACATGTTCTCATGGCAACGCTGAGTAAGACGGATAGATAGATGGATGGATGGGTGGGTGGGTGGTGATGGTGGTCTCAGGAAGCCGAGGGGCTGACAGTCTTGAAAACCAGGCATGTCACTCAGCACACACACTGATTCAGCCACAAGCCACGTAGTCGTTTCTTAAAACCATTTCACTTAAAAAAAAAATGTAATCTTACAAATCTGTGCTATTTCTTTACCTATTATACTCTTCTTTTTTTTTTCATATTGCCTAGGTTGTGCTGAAAAAACGGATAAGTCTCACTATTTCACTACACACATTTATTAAAACACAACAATGCAAAAAATGGCTTACAATGTTCTGACAAACAGTGCCATCTACATACATTAGTGATGGATTGTTCATGAATGATTCGTTGTTCTGAGTCCCGTTAAAGACTCGTTCAAAAAGAACTAGTCATCTCGGAGAGTGATTTGTTTGTTTTCTACTGGGCGCATGCGCAAAGCATCGCAAAATCTCCGTTGGTTATGTAAAGGAAACAGAAGTGAGTAGTTACCTTGGAGTCTTTTTGGTCCGAATCGTTCGTTCTTTTGCCACATGACCCCCACAGGCGCCATGTAGTGCAATAGATTCAAAAGAAATAACAACTCATACTAGAAGATATGAGAGGTGAGCTGCTCATTCTGTTTATTATAATATGTCCTTATCTACATTGTAATATTATCATTAATGAAACTACAGCCAACATTTGCATATGTAGACGAATTGGGGGTCTGTTTATTGAAAATGCAACATTTTATTTTATTTCTTATCAAAAGAATGAAATGAATGTTCATTTTGATGAACGAGATTCAAAACCAAGTCACTAAAATGATTCAAACTTCCCATCACTAACACACACCAAAGAGTGTTTAGTTCTAAAAGTTTTTACTTCATCTTTCTTCTCACAAATGGGTAGATGAAGGGGAGGGTTAATTGGTTGAATCTCTAAAATGTGAAATTATTAGAAATACCAAATAAATCTAAAATATTGTGTTAAAGGCCGTATTTGTTTTCATGGCGTAGACTACTATTGTGCTGGCAGGTAATGCTGACGGGTTTCCGCTGGCTGCCACTGCAAGTATATTTCAGAACAGGAGGAAACACTGTTAGCCCTAAAACTAAAAAGAACAAATCAGTAACACTGTAAACGTTGTCAGTAAATAATGTAATCGTCAGACAAATATAACTAAGCCGAAACTAAGCAGGTGGAAAAACAGAGCCCCTTTCACACAATCCTCAATTAGATCAGCAGCTGATCCAATATTGAAATCATAGGAAATCATAGAAAGATCGGCCAGACTTCTGTTTTGCTTTTGGAAAAGAAACTGTGGGGAAAATAAAATTTTTACACCGCACTCAAAAATGTGAAATATCCAATGGAAAAGAAAAAATTGTAGCAGTTTGTAAGTTATTCGAAGGTGGCTCACAGACCTCGTGGGTGGTTTACAAAGTGTTTACAGACTTTGAAGGTGTTTGTGACCACAAACTACAAAATTATTCTGCATTCCTTCTTTTGTTTTTGACATGGAAAAATTCTCACACAGGGGTTGGAGCAAATCTGCTACAATTCCTAACCAGTACTCTATATACGAGGAGTATCAGAGATCTAAAACATGTGAACCATTTTGTTCATCAATTTAAATGTGATTATGACTTTAACGTCACAGAGTCGTGAAACCTGTATTTTACTTTGCCCTGATCTTATGAATGGTTTGAGAACTGGGGATAAACATCTCAAAATATGCTGGGAAAATAAACGCTGAAACATTTTACTATTTAATATAAAAACATTTAATAAAACAGAATTTATCGCTAATCAAGATCAGATCATTTAATAACCTGGTTGTGCTCTACTTGGTTTATAGGTTTCTTCCTGCAGTCAGAGAGACTAAGCTAAACCTGTGAGTGATCTGTAATAAAATCTGACCGTAGGCTCACTAAAGGGATTTTGCTCCTGCTGTAATGAAGTTCATCCAGTTCAAACCAGCCATACGATTTAGCGGATTAATGCAAGCAAATGAACGTGCAGAGAATCTTTAGCTCATGACAATAAGCTGCATCACACTGGCCTTCTCTCTCTCTCACACACACACACACACACACACACACACACACACACAGTCGGTCAATATTTCACTTTCTCGCTCATTTCTGAAGATAAACTCCCTGATGCGAACGTGATGACCGCCTGAAAAAGAAACTAAGCCTGAAGACAACAGCAAAGCCGTTCATCGATTCAGTTCCCTTCTCACAGGTCCATGGTTCCCTCACACTGGCTTTAGCCTGTTTACAGAGGATGGCTCTCACAGGGCTGCATCCTGATCTGGCGGCACAGAGGACCCAATTTAAAAGTTGCTGGCTTCGAGCAATCTCGGGATATAAGCCGTGGGGGTTGTGTGCCGCTCCAGGCCTCTCGGCAATCCGCTCGTTTTCTCTCTGTAGAGCAGACGGCGATAAGCGCAGCGGCGGCACCTGGCCGGATCCAGGCAGCTTTCCCAGAGCGCTCGGGACGTGTCCCGCACCATCAACTACACCACGAGGTGCCTGCTCTTCTGCACAATGTGGTGTTCAGGAGCACAAATCACAAATTCACCAGCAAGGGCACTTGGCAAGTCAAAGATCCAAAGTCTACTTCCTAGTCCTGTGCTGGGTTGCAGAAAGCCGATTCACTCGGTTTAGATGTTATAAACTCTTTTACCCCAGTGAAATAAAGGCTCTGCGCAGAATTCTATATTCTATACACTTCAGGCGAACTGCAGTAAAGCCACAAATCCTACTGAATGATTTCACAGATCAGACCGATGGTATATACCTTTAACTCTTTAATCTATAAAAATGGAAAACAAACCTGGACATACATGAGTCACTATATAGAGCTACACGACACAAGGGACTCATTATTTACACTCACTGTCCATTTTTAAGGTGTACACTTGGAGAATTATGCAGATATTTAATCAGGGAATCAAGCACAACACAAATTCTTCAATCTGCAAGATTTTACAACTTAAAAGTTTGATTATACAACTTAAAGCCTCGCTAAATAAAACCAAACCTACTGGGATCTGGAGAATCCAAACTAATCCCCATGTGAATTTGAGTCCGGAATCCACATTTACACTTTAAATCATTCTGCTGATGCCATGTTTCCCAGATTACATCACATGACAAGCGTCCATTATTCCTCTACAAGTCTATACGTCTATGAATGGTTAGTATTGATAAATGTAAAACCAATATGAATAAGTCTAATCTGATGCAGCACTGTCCATTAATCATGACAGCACACACACCTCCGGAGGACACACTCAAAACATCAAAAGTCGCCTCCAAGACAAACAAACAAACATGTATGTGTGTGTGTGTGTGTGTGTGATGGATGAGATGTCTTTCCACCTTCCTGTAATGTTTTATTTATTAAACACTTGATGAATATCAGTAGGACGCTTGTCCAGAGAGATCTGCTTGGTCAGAGAGCGTCGGACCCACAAGGGGGCGCTGTGAACTTAGCATACCCTTAACAAAAAGATCAACAGCACACCAGTGTTCAGAGAGAAATGGAGGCCAAGGTTAGAGTCAAAAGCCAAAGCCACGCCATTTTTAATTAAATGCATTGGCAATTAACTCAGGAACGACACGTGGACCTTCAAAGGCTCCCTGAACAGGCGTCTCACTTCAGCCTCAGCCTCAAATATCCTTCATCTAATCAGAGACACCGGGGAAGAACTCTGCGTAAAGCTCCGATGATGTCAGATGCTTAGTCCGAGCGTGTCATTACAATTGAATAGTTTATAAACAGCGCTCGACACTCATGTTTCACAGAGAGAGTCTGATTAAAGACATTCCCATAGAAGAAAAGAGGACACAGCTCCTTTGCAAAGCGACCTTTCAATACCATTAAACAAAGCAATTAACTGAAATGAATGCTGCTTAAGACGCGCTCTAAAAAGCTCCACTAAGTGCTTCATCAGCAAAATCAATTAGCTTCCTTAGGAGAACATCACGAACATGTGCTTCTCTTCTAATCAGCCCCCCCCCCCACTTTTTTGGTTGCTTTTGTTCTGTTGTTGTGCTTGGGTCTTGTTGAGACTTGGATTAGCTTTCCTGTTATCTGTATTGGTTTTTCTTCCGTGCTTTCGCTGGACTGCTTTCAGCTAGGTTTTACTTTGCGTGTTTACTTTTCTACACACTTTGGCTGCACGGCGAGAGCTGGAAAAATTAATAACGTTAGTTTACACATCAATCTTATCATTTTGTTTCATTCCAATTTACCATTTGCTTTCATATTGTACAATCTGGTGTGTAAAATACACTGCCTGGCCAAAAAGAAAAGAAAAAAATTTGGGCTGCATTAAGCAAAGAAAACAACTTAGGAGATTTGGAATTACTGGAACTGGGTTAAGAACCCTTAAATACATCGACCAAACCTGGAAGGAAAGTGCTGAAGTGTCAACTCTGTGGAAGAAATGTGGTTGGAAAATAATAATCATTAAAAAATGAGAATTCTATACACGCACAATGTAATGAGAACTCTCAGGGTTGGGACTAAACAGCTGTGTGGCCATAAGAAAACAACTTGTTAATGAGACTAATCAGAAAAAGCCTTCGAGTTTCCTAGGGTTCGTAAAGACTGACCTTTGGAGCAACGGGAAAAAAAAAGTCATGTGGCCTGATGGGTTCAGATGGACTCCAGAGTGAGGGGTCAGGTTAAAAAGGGAAGCACATGAAGCGATGCACCATCATGCATAGTGCCCACTGTACAGGCTTCTGGAGGCGGTGTTATGATCTGGGGTTGCTTCAGTTGGTCAAGTCTGAGCTCGGCAACGTTATGTGGCAATAAAATGAAGTCAGCAGATGTGGCGAATGCACTGAATGACCAGGTTATCACATCCATGGAGTTTTTCTTCCCTGACAGCACAGCCGTATTCCAGGACTGAAATTATGAAAAGTGGTTCTGGGAACATGTGTAAAAAAGGAATCATTTTTACACATGAACTGGCCACCACAGTCTGTGCTATAATCAAAACTAAAGGCGATTGAATGAAATCTTAAGGGTGTGAGACTTTCTTTTGCCCAGGCAGTGTATTAGACATCAACGAAGCATCATGGAGTCTGTGTGTAAAAAGGCTGAGTAAAAGTAGTCATTATTTGGGGGGAAAATCTCGAGAAAAAGCTGTTTGGTATTTCATACTACAGCATTCTTAAAAAATAAAATAAAATACACAAGTGGACAGAAGGTGTTGATTCATATTCTCTGTCAATAGCACAGCTGTAAATCCACAGGTCTACATCAACCCCTCGTTCACTGGGAACACATACGGTGGACCGTCTACATAAACAGACTTTAAAAGGAGAGTGAGTTTTGATTATGGTGAAGTTTTCTGGATGGATTTGTTTTAACGTTTTGTAGAAGGAAGCTCCTACAGAGACAATCAATTCGATTACATTTTTGATTACTGTGATTTTTCCTATTCAAATTGATTCCACAGCAGTAATGTTTACTGTCTACAGCTGTATTTTTCACACATTTTAAGGTACAACAAAACTACCGAAAGTAACTAATAAGCATTATACAACAGTTCGTTCCAACTAAGACATCTGATTGGACGAGAAGCATTCAACAAATGGCGATAATGGTCGGTAACAGCACTGGGATGTTTAACTATATGGGATATCACTCATGCGGCATAAGTGTTCTACAGTCATTAATTAACTACGAAAGAGAAAGTACGTCATTACGGTCTCCAGGACTGAGGACAGAGCAGCTACCTGCTCTGTTTTTTTTTCCTGCTTCTGAATTCTAAATCTCTCTCCAAACCCTGATCAAGGGCACTACTTGACATGTGAGATGAGTGATTGTACACTTTAGCACACTAGCTTTCCATTTACCGCTGTTCAGGAATTAACCTTGGAACCTTGACGTTAACAGAGCTGATACTCTAAAGTGTAACAAAGTGAAAATACAAGGAGAAACTTACGAGATTTGCAGGACTGTCCAGTGCCTCAATGATTCATTCTCCTCAACTTTTAACTACATAGTGCCTGGAAGAATTTAAAACTACTTTCACCACTGTTAATTACACTAACCGTCAGTCTGTCAGTCGTGGTTTGTTAGTCCTGCCAGGTAAGGAAGGATGCGTGTTGGCGAAGCAAAATAACTGATTAAATAAAGAATAAAATCATAATCTGTTAATAATAAATGATGTTCAGCATTAACTTTTGATACATACAAGTCAAAAAAATTTATAAAATCTGTCCATTAACCAGAAACATTTTTTTGTGGAATTCAGTCCTGTAACTTTATGTTCTTTTTTTGGATTTTTCCCCGATTTTCTCCCTAATTTAGTTGTGTCCAATTCCTCCCACATTAAGGCTACTACCACTAAGTCGGGAGGGCCGAAGACTCTCACGTGTTTCCTCCAAGCCACGTGACGCCAGCCCACTGCATCTTTTCGAACTATTCGCTCATGCACCGTTGGGGCGGCATTACACACTCGGAGGATAGCGATATCTGCTCCTTTCGCTTGCGTGAGCTCACAGACGCCCCTGATTGGCTGTAGTGCCGTGATTAATGTGGGAGCACTAAGTACCTCTCATCCCTCCCCTCTGAGAGAGCTCGGCCAATCAGCTCTCTCTAGCTGCGAGAGGTTACAGCATCACCCGGGAATCGAACCAGCGATCTCCAGATGATGGAGTGAGAGCTTTACCACTGCGCCACTCGGAGGCAAACTTTATGTAGGTTTAATGAAAATGTAGGAGTATGTTACTTAATGAGACATTTTTTGTTTTTAATTTATTTTGAGTTTTATTATGAACATAAAATTCAATGTTTTATTGAAGAGAAGCCACAAAAATGTTTGTATATGCTCTCAATTATAATTGAGAGCCAAATGAGAATCGGCCAAGAAAATTGCAACTCAGAATGTGCTGCTACAGAAAAACAATCAACGTTTTGGGGTAACAATAACCTTAACCTTCTCACACCACTGTTGATTATTATTCTATAACAGCACACAATGTGTTTGTGCCTTACAGAATTCATTAAAACTTGATGTTAAAAGACGGCCTTGGCATTGAAACAGTCACTGCTTTAACAAAAACAAGAGCACAGCCATGTTCCTGGCCATCTCACGCAATCCACCAGTGCAGATACGCGTAACTTGACTGCTTTTAAGGTAGATGAAACACAGTCAGCTCAGCATGTTTACAGGCAGACAGCTTTAACCGTTCGCTGTTTTTCAGGCTAAGCTGATCTGCCAGCACCAGGTTTCTGGGGGATCTGTGCATTACACGCACAAAGTGGATAAAGCCCTTTAAATTCAACATACATTATTTATAAATAAACAGACTACTAAAGACTGAGCTGAATACAAAAGCTTCAAGCCGCCCGGCACAGCAGCGAGAACAGACAGCTCAGATCGATGGGTCGTGCACGGGTCATGCGTCTCTGTCGGAGCTTATGCTTCCAAGCGAAAAAAAAAAAAAAAAAACAGAAGAAGCTCCAACAATCCCTGGAGGCGTTATTAGAAAGTAAGAAAGCAGTGAATCTGTGTTGGCAGACTGCGCAGGTTGCACGCGTGTCATGTGAGATGCTGAATGTGTGCTAGTCTTGTGCAGTGAAAGCAGACGCTCTTCCCCAAGTCACAGCTAATGAAACCAGACGTGAAAATATTCCAGTGCTAAGCGGTAGAAGTTAACGCAAAACACAGAATGGTGAGCCTTGTGCAACCATAAAACCAAATAAATTAAATACATACATAAACTTTTTTGGAGAATTAGATTACAAAATATAGTGGTGATACAAATCAGGTCAATTCAGACGTGTGAAGAAAAAAAAAAAAAAAAAAAAGCAACAAAATTTGCTAATGGTGCTTTTAATAGTGTCTTTTGCCCCCCTTGACTGCTTTCACAGTGTTCACATTAATAATATTGTTCCATAATCAAACATAATCTTGTGTATTTACAGTATACAATCCAGAAGGTGGCAGTATGCAGGTAGTTGGCCACTAATAAACACAAAGTGAAGAACAGAATGAGGAAGATGACCTTCGCACAACAACTACATCACTCCACTATCACAGTCTATTGCGTTGTGTTATGTTGTGTTTCTGCTCCTGTTTGCAAATTTGCACATGCACTTGCTTGCGTCAGGAAGGGCATCCGGCGTAAAAACCTGTGCCAAGTTCTAGTGCGGACTGGATAGTCCGCTGTGGCGACCCCTTGTCGGGAGCAGCCGAAAGACCAACAACAACAACAACAACTTGCTGTTGTCTTTTGTATAGTAATGTCAATTTGGTTTGTCTTAAATATTCAGTTAATTAGGTGTTAGTTAGCTAGTTAGTTTCTGTTAATCTATGTTACATGTATGTAGCATCTTGGTCCTGGAGGAACGCCGTTTCGTTTCACTGTGTACTGAACTGTATATGGTTCAAATGACAATAAAAGCCTACTTGACTTGATTTGTTGTGTAGTTCTGAGGATACGATTGAGTGCTGCACATGGAGACGTGGGAGGAGACAAATGCCATGACGACGCTGCATTCTAAACAGCGGTCCACTTGTGAGTTCATATTTGATTCTTCAGTACTGAATGCTCATAATATGCAAATGTACAAAACTTTGCAGTCAAGTGTAAAAGAATCTGTGCTTCGGCCTGTAGTGTGAAAACACCTTGAAATGTCACTATGTTCTGTTGAGTGTCAAAGTTTAAAAAAAAATAATAATAATTTAAAAAAAAAAGGTTTTCATAAGTACATATGTACTAACCCTACGGTCAGAGAAATTGTGAATTTCACATGGGTAGCTTAATATTTAGCTAATATATATATATTCTTAGAATTAGGACATTTTCTTAGAATTTCCCTTGAAATTTAGGACAAAATCTTAGTAAAGATAAAAATGATTCATGAAACATCTTAGTCCTAAAAACAGCTCCTAAGGTAAAACTTGTTAAGAGTAGAGAGAAGGACTTTTAAGAGGCTTAAGTGTTTCTATAGCAGAGAACAAAATGGCAGAAGGAAGAAATATTCTCCAAACACTAAAAGTAAACACTGCTCTTCTGTCCAATTTGGTTTTCTTGTTCTTTTACTTCCTTCCATTTCTCTTGGATTGTTGGCCACATACCATCCAAAAGTGCAACTTAAATAAACTGTCCTGCAATCATGTAAATTGGTAAAAGGTGAGCCATTTCGTAAATAAATGTAACTCAAATACAGTAACTACTGTATGGAAATTGGTTGCAAAAGTAGACACATTTTCAACATTTGGCTGTTTTAATTATCTTTAAGATATTTTGCCTTTAACAGAAACTTTGCATAAATCACAGCCTGTGGTCATGATTATATAATTTCTTTATATACAACATTATGATTTCACTCTGTTCTATTATCATGTATTCTATTTTCCCAAAGAGCGCATTTCAAAACCCTTACAGAGGTCAGAGGTTATTTTTTATCAACCAATCACAGTCCTTGAATTGCTGCATCATCCCTAGCAACAGGGTCAACCACACCTCACTAAGATAAAGGTTTTTGTACTTTCCCTAATCAGAGCTGCTCTGAGAAGTTTTCTAAATCACTTTTAGTCTAGGACTCCCAACTAGGACTTTTTAAGCTAAGATATGAGCTCCATGTTCTGATTTTCCTCAATTCTGTGTGAACACACCTCCAATTCTCACAGTAAAACACGCACACACGCACGCACTACTCCCTGTGTCGTCTCAACCACTTTCAGGTTCATGCTTGGTTTCAAGTAAAGATTGCTAAGACTAACTCTGCTTTTTGCACAGCGTCCGCCCGGCCTTATAAAGGACTCCATGGCGCCTGACTGAGCAGCAACTCTGCTTTTAGAGAGTCTTGACGTCCTTGGCGTTGAAATCGCAAAACATTACACCCACATACCATGAAGTTAAAAGCATCAAGACACTTACTGCCTTTAATTTCTCTCAGGTATAAACGGTGAGTTTTTTTTTTTTTTTATGAGAAATGTATATGTCTGGCCAGTACCAGCTACGTCATCACTTAGCATCATTTAGCTGCTGACAAGACGCCAAGCAGTAAAGGGCTTCTAAAGTTACTCCATTTGAAAGCGAGAGTTTAGCTTAGGCACACACCGTCTTTTAGTGGTGGTCCATAATATTAAGTGGATAAGGTTTTAGCCAACGTCCATCCATTTTCAAAGAAATAATTTTTGATCGACTCTTCAGTCAAATTATTACAGAGTAGATCAGGTGCTAAGTAAATTCTCCTAACAACTGTGCTAAAAGGACAAAAGGTAAAATATGAGAGATATTACAAACAAACGCTTGTCTGGTTTGTCACTGCTAAGAAGTTTTACAAGTTGTAAATACTACATAATTTGTATATTTTTATAGATTTCTATTTTAATACGAATTTTGCAAATTTGTATATTACAACTGTTAGGCTTTTTTTGTATTTTTATTGGGAATTCTCTCTCTAGTTTAATTGTATTCTAACAAGGAAGCTGAATTAACATTTAAAAAGGACCACACAATAAAATTGAGAGAACCGAATTTCATGTTTGTTAAAATTCAGATCTCTACTCTATATATGCAGTTATTGTTAGTCTATCAAAACACTTGTTTTGTCTCATAGTGGCGCTTTACATTATTGCTTTTTATTATCGCCATGGTTTCAGGACATGAGACAAACTGGTTTTAAACGTTCTGCAGAATGAATAAAAAATTCAGTTTTCATTCAGTCTACTCTCCTTTTCTTGGAGTAAGCCATGCTCTATCGCTCTTTATTCCACACTCTCTGTCCAAACACAGTAATCGATCACGTTGTTTGACTCTGTTGATTAGTGCATAAAATCATAAAAGGGGGGTGGGTGAGACACTGGATTACTGGAATAGTAATTATTCTCATTTGGTCCGAACCGTGGTCTGCCATAGTGATGCTTGCATTTTTTTTTCCTTTAAACGTAGCGAAACCTTTCTCTTCTAACTTTCCATTTTAGGTCACAGACAGTCGTATAATGTGAATTCGCATCTTACTGTGAATGATTGTGTACGTGACAAATACCATTTGAATTTGAACAAATAATGGCACAGAAGATCAAGTGAAACACGCGTCAAAACTTACGTTAGATTTAAACAGCCATTTCAGATACACATGAACTTGACAGACCACCAAGCTTCCTACCACAGCAGAGTGCCACCCTTTTAGGTCAAACACAACCTTTGAGCACTAAGCTTGTTATAAGCGTGTGCCAGGGCAGGAAAGACAAATAACAGCATTTAGAATAAAGAGTATTTCCTCAAGCACTAGGAACACAGCTAAAAGACGAAGCACAATACTCCTGAAACCCACTGCACACCCAAGCACACATTAGCATTAAACAGGAGCGGATGTGAAATGATCACAACCCTTTTTTTCTCTCTCCTTAGAATAGACAAATCAATACAGAGTCAACGGGTCGCACAAAGCACATTAGCATAGCACGCTTCTTTTATTTTTCGGTGGCTGTACTGCTTTTAAAAAAAAAAGACCACTCGAGTGCTTGATCGTTTAAAGCCGCTTCAGCGAGTGTGTACATTGGTTACACATTTCACTAGGGCTGCAACAATTAATCAACCTAATTAAAGCGACTGTTAAAAACAAACAAAACAAAAAAAAAAAAAAAACACTGACATTATGTGCGCAAGAAAAATTCCGCTCCAATTACCAAAACAAGGAAAAAAAATAAAGAATTTAAACACAGTTAACAGTCTCTCTTGTCTTTTAAGTGAACCCAAGAGGACATGCTGGCACAGGAGGTGGCCATGACACCTTCTGGTTCAATCCTGAGTTTACTCTGTTGAGTTTCACACACTCAGCCTGTGTGGTTTCCCTCTGGATGACTGGTTTTCTCCATTGTCTTTATACCAGGCAGTGGGCGAGCTGGTGGCTTTAAAAGGGTAAGCATATGCAGTGTAACAGTAGCATGGGAAGTGTGCCGCGTATACCGGCCCAGGAGCATGGAATTAATTCTCACTTGGTTTTTACAGGTAAGTAGGCAGGACCTGGAACTGAATTAAAAAATAAAGAAAAAATGTTTGATTATTGGGCTGAAAGCCAGCTGGCAGGTCAGGTTGTGACAGGCTGATGTTTGCTCGGGTGTGCTCGGTTTACTCAGAAACGCAGTTTTCTTCATCCTGAAGCATTTACACACAGCTCCGGATGGAACAAGTGTCCAACAGAAGCTTTCACTGTGAATCACACACCAGGATTCTGGGTAAACACACAGCACACGCATCCCATGAGCGCTCTACAGCTCATGATGGAGGAGCAACAGGCACATAATGCGAGTATAGTGGGGTTTCAGTGCTTTAAGCATCCCAGATATCTCTGAAGAACTGAAGTCCTTCCACTGCATGTTTTTTTGTTTAAAAAAAGAAAAGAGAAAAAAAAAAAAAAAGAGCTGCTTAATGAGCCAGACTCGCTGCATATGGGAACTCCTGCTATAATTGGTAGCAGATGCACCGGTTAAAGATGTTTAGCCTCGCATGAATGTAAATAGACACTTCATTTGAGTCTAAATCAAGCCATCCCCGTTATATATGAAGAGATGGGTAATAACATTAGAGGGTATGACATCAGATTTTATTTATATATATATATATATATATTTATATTTATATATATATATATATATATATATATAAAAAGTCAAAAAATAAACACATTAGTATAAATGTATTCAGTTTTATCATTTATTCATTGCTTCAACAATGGCTGTTTGAACACTTTTATGAATGACTATAAAAAGATATAATGTATGTATAATAGTGTTGACAGGCACATATTAACACTCCATGACTATCAGAGACTCAGGCAGCACTCGGTAACAAAGATTTACCGCTCTCATTTTCTGCATCTCAAAAGTGTGCTGGATAATAAAGAGTGAGGAGATGATGATGATACATGAATAAGAGATAGATGGTATAAGGATCATTCTGCTTCAATGCTACAGAGGAAAGCAAACGAAGACCACAGGGTCTTTAAAATTGCCATGGAATAGGAAAAGTAGATCTATAACAATTATCAGAAGTACTCGAGTAACAGGCAAGGAACAGTTTGTACTATTTATACAAACACACATATATATATATATATGGCAGGTCTCTCATCTGCCATTATCACCAAAGAGTGAACTATTGAGAGACTTGCTCTCACTTCTATTTGTTATCTGAGTTCAAGGCAGACTCGTTTATTGAATGAAGGCCGCTCTAAATGCATTTACTCCACATGCGGAGCTCGGAGTTGATTTTTCCATCATAGTGAGTGATGCAGAGACTCGACCCTCAAGCAGCCTCTGTTTGATATGGCAGAGACTCAGTGATCTTTATTTATTCATGTAAACTTTGTGCACTGTGACTTAAAAAACTAATTATGCATCCATCAAGTTAAACACATGATAAAAAAATAAAAAAAAATAAACAGGTCAAGTGTTGACATCTGGTTTAGGGTTTCAGGTTATTTTTGTTGGTTTGGTTTTTTTTTTTTTTTTTTATGTTTTTAAATTCAGTCAGGTCCAAAATAAATATGTCAATTTATTTAAAGTTTAACAGTAAACACACCCATGTATATATAGAAGTTTGGAAACAAGTGTTCCTACATTGTTTTCTACATTATGGAATACTTTCAAAACGATGAAAACTATGAAATAGCACATATGGCATTAGGTAATTAAAAAAATAACAACTGTCAGCTGTTATTTTTGGACAAGAGGGTCAGCTCTACTGTAATAGTTCTTGTAAACAAACAGTATTGTCGAGTGCATTTGCAAAACCCATCAAGCACCAAGATGGGTTCGCCAAGCGTCACGTGATCACAACTGAGCCAACGGTTCAGTGTGCGCGCATGCGTAAAGCAAAAGAAAGTCTCATTAGAGAGGTTAAAAATCCATTTTCTCCCTCTTTGTCGTTATGTGTGCCCGCGCGTTATTTGACACCGTGGCCCTTCACACACACACACACACACACACACACACACACACACACACACACACACACACACACACACACACACACACAC
>JAQMYJ010000011.1:13578572-13605352 GCA_030014305.1 Clarias laeviceps | reverse complement strand
ATCTGTAAGCTGTCGTGGCCGTAGATTTTGGAATCCAACTCAGACAAAAGACAAAATTACACACAAATCTTTTTTTTTACGCACGAATATTTTTGACAGTGATTTTATTACATACTAAAGTTGAGTCACCGCCCATCAGAGAACAGCAGAGCTGAGCAACAAGCTTGGGGGAGGGATATCTACTTAGATGAGGTCACAACAGAGGAAACATCTAATTGGCTTGTTTACACCGCGGCCAATAAAAAAATGTTTAAATGGACAAAAAAAAAAATAGGAAAGGCTTTTCACACATCCAACACACGCAGACACACAGACCATCCAAAAATGACTAACAAGTGAATTTTGCATAACAGTATTGCTTTAAAGCTAAATGGATTTGCTTTAAATGTAAAGGATTTACTAATTATATAATGCTGTACCTTTTCAAAACATTTGTATGATTTATAAAGAATAACGATAATAAACAGTATTAAAGGGACGATTTTTAAGATTATTTTTAAGAATATTTAAGATTGCTTGGATGAGCAAAAAACTTTATGGTTAACTGTCAAACATCCTAGCAACCACATGGAATACCATAGCAACAACATTTCAACACCTAAAACCCAAAGCAACTGCCTAGCAGTACTATCACTCTCCACATGTGCACATCTATCTTCTGATTGGCCGACGTGGCTTTACGGTTAGGGTTAAATCTCTAACCCTGTTGATTTGGCATGCTCTGACAGCGTTTTTCTACCGTTTCATTTTTAACTATTTTTAGGAAGGGGAGGGGGGAGGAACTTGGGGATGTTTACATACCCGTGTACATCTGGATCGGGCCTGAATGTTAGATACTAACCATAACGCATTTAGAAAACCATGCATCCACCTAAAAAGCATTATTCTTATACGAAATTGTGTTACGCACTTAACAGAAGAGCAAAACAGCTCCATACAAGTTTTTAAGCAATGTTCAAAGCTCTATAAATTTGATGAAAAAGGCGCACACACACAGAACAAGCATTGGCAAAATGGAAAAAGTTTTACTAAGTATAAAATGAGGGCTGAACTCATGTGACCCAGAGAAACCATTAAAAACAACATCATGAACACAGAGCGGCAAAGAACTGATTAATTTTCTGAGCAGCGAGTAATGCGGCAAGCAGTGCTAATCAAGAAAAATGACACATGGTTAACCCTTATTGAAAACTGCACCTCAAGCAAAACGGCGAAAATTAAAGCCATACATCTCCTGGACGTACTGAGACAGTTTTGTTAAGTACCGTATTATCTGGACTATAAGCCACATGCCTTCACTTCTGCCTTTTACAAAAGAGGAATTATAAAAAACAAATGAAAAAAAGATCAATATGCAGTTGATTCGCTGTGTATGCTGCATTAATTACCGTCCAAAATGTTTAGGCTGTCTCTAAAATGTCTTCCATATTCGACTGAACCATTATGACTTCATTATACTCAGTTTCATTTCATCACTTCAAAAGCAAAAACAAACACCCACACTGTCTTGGCTGATGTGCGCTCGACATGACCACTATGCTCGAGGTATTAATGCAGTCCCTCACCTATACAGACGTCGATTTTGCCCTTGATGGCGGCCTCGTGGAGTGGCGTGTAGTTCCAGTTGTCTCTAGCGTTGGGGTCGGCTCCCTGGCACAGCAACAGGCTCACCACCTCAGCGTGGCCGAACGAGCAGGCGTTGTGCAGGGGGATCAGACCACCATCGTCACGAGCGTGCACGTTTGCTCCAGTCTGCAGAAGATGCTCCACAACGTCCTTCCTTCCAAAACCTGGAGGAAAAAACATGCATTAAGCACTACATATAATATATATAAGAGGATTAGATAATACAAACACCACGAAACTAATGCCACGTGATGGAGATGTTAGTTTCCCGAAGGGGGCCACCCAAGCCTGTGTCTGCTGATGGGTAACTGGGTTACCTTGGAAACAGCTCACAGCTACAGCAAATTAGTTTGCTACCAGTTAAAAAAAAAATTATAAACAAACATTGTTGGTGGTGGTGGTCAGAGCAGCGTGAGCAGCTGTGGTCATTAAAAACGGGAACAATGGATAATGTATGTTTACAATCTATATGAATTGTTTACAGTCTATATGAATTGAACTAATATCACAAAAACCCCGACTAGAAATCTATTCAGACAGTGAACAGCAAAGTGCAGGGACAGCGCATCACCACATCATTGTGTTTGGAAAGAACACATCAATATTGGCTTAAAATGTCTTTTAGATATTGTGCATTTCACAAAACAAATTTAATGACACTGAATAATTATCATCAGTACAGCCCTGCTGAAATGTTTTTAAAACTTTTTTATATGGACAGATATTTTTAGGATGGACAGGATTAGTTTTTATTGCACCACTTTAAAATAATCACTCACTCATCGTCCATATCCTGTCATGGGGTGCCTGGTGCCAATACATCGCAGGGCACACACACACACACACACACACACTACAGGGGAACGCTAAATAGCCTAATCTCTGGATTGTGAGAGGAAACTAGAGAACCCAAAAGAAACCCATCAAAACACGGGGAGAACATGCAAACTCTATGCACACAGATTCAGGAATCAAACCTGGACCCTGGAGGTGCAGGGTGACAGTGCTAACCAATAAACCGCTCTTTAAGCCCTCGCTTAAAAACTTTTAAATATATTTGACTGCAGAAATGAGGCCTTAGGCATGGGGTGGCAGGATTTTATACATCAGGATATGGTTTATAAAACCTGAGCAAACTGTGCACAAGTAATAGAAGTTAGTGCTGGAGTGGCAAAACTTATTTCAAGGGTGGCAGCTGCCCGCTTGTGGCCACGCCCCCTGTACCAAAATGATAATCATAACAATTTGTATTTTTTACAAGTCACATTTGTAACCTTATTATAACTGAACAATTCCACCTACACAGTTTGTACAGGGAACTAATCAGTCAAAGGTATCTGTCTATTATGCTAATGCTGCCTCTGAACTAAATCTCAGCTGTACAGTAGCTAGCAGACTGCAGTTGCCTAGCATTAGCGAGCTACGTAGCGGAGAACTTGCTAATAAAGTCCCAGGAACGTTATTTACCTGCGGCAAAGTGCAGGGGAGTGGATTTGCGTCCGGCCATGTCTTTAGAGTTAACGTTAACCGAATCCACCAGCCGTTTGACCCGAGACACGTCTCCGTTTCGGCAGGCCTCGAACAGCTCCCGGAAAGCGCCGCTGCTCGCGCAGCCTCCGGCCGGGCTCGTGCCGCCTGAATCCGGGCTCGAGCCTCCCGTGGTGCTCGGAGAGCTCGCGCTGCTAATGCTGGTGCTGCTGCTGCTAGTGCTGCTCGCGCTGCGGAGCGGAGCGGGGGAGGAGGCCGCGCTCGGGTCCGCATCTCCGGCCGCGTCCTGTTCGCCTCCAGCCGGGGGGGGGATGTTCGGGACGCTGGCGCCCGGAGGAGATCCAGGCGGAGTGAGAGAAGTCGAGACAACGCGTGGAGGCGAAGATAAAGTCTGGTGTTGCTGCTGAGAAGCGCGACGAGACGTCGCCATTTTTCACCACACTCTCTCTACTAGCAACAAAAACAACAGGCTCAGAGGGGGAACTTCCGGGAAGTGTCGGGGCCAGCTTCCGGTATCAAATTGCAGTTTGATCAGAGTGCCGTGAAATAACACAAGATGACGGGTGATGAAATAAATGGAAAGCGGAATGATTTGCCTTCACGTACATTCTAGCATTTCTTTACAATGTCAGATAGTTAGTGCGTGATCAAAAGTCACTAGATGGCGTCGTACGTTACATAGATCTCCATATTAATTGGGCATAATGATTATATTGGCATATCAAAACGTGTGCAGTAGAATATAAGTTATAACACAGAAAGAGCTGTTCGGTCACAAACTCTGTATTTACCACATTCTAATATTTTATTTCAAAAACAGGAAAGTATTGGATGCTTTGGATGGAGAAACTCACTTTTATTTGCTTCAAATATCGCCAGCAACAGAGTTTAAATTGATGAACAAAGAAGTGATTCAGTGATTAGCCATTAGGAGCAATGATGGCTGGTGATTGGTTTTTAGGAACGATGCTGATCAGTGATTGGCTGTTGGGACTGACGATATCCAGTGATTGGATGTTGGGACAAACATGATCAATAAGTAATTGTCCATTGGGAGGCAACGTGGTCAGTAATTGTTGTTAGGAACATTATTGGAGCAACAGTTTAGACACAGGCAAGGCACAGTGGTGTAGTTGTTAGCTCGCATCTCTAGGGTCGAGTGTTTGAGCTCTGCTATGGATCTATATGTGTTTGGAGATTGCATGTTCTCTGTGCTTAGTGGGTTTCATCCCTCGGCCCAGAGGCATATGGATTATGTGAAATGGCATTTTCAAATCATCAGTATTTTGTGACAGACTGGTATCTGTCCTTTTTGTCCCAGAATACCTTTGATAAGCTCCAAGCCTTACCTGACCCTGTGCAAGATAAGTTGTCTAGACATATAGAGTGGTATAGGGAAGTGAGTAGACACAGGTTTAACACGAAGCTTTTGTCTTTAAACATACAAGATGACCAATAAGGTACTTATGTAAAATAAAGTGTGATACATTTATACATTGCTGTTTCTGGTCTGCTAGAACCAGCAAACCAAAGAGGAATGAACATGCTCAGTGATGTGGACACGGTGGTCCCTTGTCTTTGATTTGGGTGACAGTTGTGCTGGCCACAGATGGGTCGCAGTAAGCAAGTTTACCATAATGGTCACCCTACATGGTAGTTGAATGCCACTGTGTTGTGGGTTCTTACAAAGAATGTCATACTTATGGAATTCAAATGATGAAAAAATCTGATGGGATTTGGACACAATGATGAAATTTGCTCCACAGCGACCCCTGTTGGTCAGATGATGGTCCAAAAACCTTGGTCTATCAGAGATTCAACAGAAGCATTCAACAAAACTCTGTACACTGAGCATGTCCAGTCTCATTTGATTCCTGTTTATCTCGAGGGCCCACTCTAGCTGTAATTAAGTTCTAATCCTAATTCTGCTAAACAGTCACTGTTGGGTCCTCAAGGTTCACCCTTAACCTTCAGGTGTTTAAGTGTGCATCATTCTAGATAAAAGTATTAGCCAAATAAATAAATGTAAATAAATGCCATGGATTGGTGTCACCTCAAGTTTGTTTTCCTGCATTGTGGGCAGTGTTTGTGTAGTAGGCTCTAAATCCATAATAAGCAAGGCCAGAATTAAGCCCCTACTAAACATTAATGAATGAATAAATTAAGTGTTCCAACCTCGAATTATCGTCTCTGTCACTTCTCTGCTAAAACTATCAGTCAAATTGAGATTAAGTAGAATGGGGTAGGTCTACTTTTTATGAATGCCAACAACTTGGGAACAGCACCAATAAATATTTTATATGGAGTTTTAGATTTAAGATGTCTTTATTGTCTTTCGTAGCACAGGTGCACTGGAAGTATTACACGGTTATGAGTTATGTATAACTTAAGTGTCTAGACAGAAAAGCAAAGAAAATACTTTAATAGCGAAGAAAAAGGTATTGTTTATGAGAACAATCACACATTTTGGTCGATTAATTTCGAGATAATATTGCACACATAGTTTGGCCTCCAGTTTGTGTGCATGCATGTTCTCCACATCGTTGGTGGGTTTCCTCTGTGTACTCCAGTTTCCTCCCACACTCCAAAAAAGATGTGGTGTAAGGTGGTGTGTTTTTAAATCTGTATTGTATGATTTGGTGCAGGTCCAGCACCAGAACTGAATAAACGCTCATTCAACATCTCTCCTTCCATCAAGAGCTCAGTTGAGCTTGAACAGCCTGACAATGAGATACTAAACCGGACCAATCAGAGACTGGAAGGTAAAGGACAAGGAAACAGCCAATCAGAATTAACCGTCTTCCAGCATTTCATCAACTGTGAGATGAGATGTTGAGAAAGCATAAGGATTTGAAGGAGCCAAAATTCAGACATGCACATGATACAGATACAGAGCGAGCAAAAATACTATTTTGTGAGCTTGAAAGGTTCTTGCTCAAAAATAACAGAAAATTCAAGGTCATATTTGGCAGCCACACACAGAGCAGCTCATATTTAAACATTTAACATATCCTATATTCTTTTAAATTGTCTTCTCTTTTTATATTTGTAGCCAAGTCTCATAAGGTCTCATAGACATGATGATGTTTTTTTTTTTTTACCTAACTTCACACTGGTATCACTTAGCCTACAACCATTGGCTCATAAGAGTGAGGTGGGGGGTGGGGAGGGAGATGGCTGCAGATGTAGTGTGATTGACACATTCCTCAGAAAATCATTGTGCAGAACAGAATTACAAGTCTACAGTTATTGATTATGCCAAAATTATTTATTCTCTCACCGACACTAGATAAAGGGGGAATATTTGGCGTTAGTGGGTCACGTGTGGCAGTTGGGAAAATTGACAAACACCCATGCTTAGAGCCAGCCTCGGTTGTGTGCATGAGTGTTTCTCCTTTTGCCCTGAGATGGGTTGGCACCCCATCCAGGGTGTACCCCAACTTATTGGGTCCTTGCCTTCCCTGGGATAGGCTCCAGGCTTCCTGCAACCCTCCACAGGATAAACAGTATACTGTAGATACTGAATGGATGGATATTGCACATATACTTACTGGTCATTTTATTAGTAACACCAGTACACCTGTTTATTCATGCATTATGCAATCGGCCTAAATGTGGCAGCTGCGCCATGAATAAAAAGCATGATGAGCAGGAAAGCATCACGAGACACACAACACATAGAGTTTTCATTGTCGGGTTTGTGTATGCATATGAGCTTTAAAAAGAAATGGATGTGGAAAACAAAACCTGCTAAGTGATCTGTTAATTCGGATTTATATATTGAAGTCAACAGGCTCCTCTTTACATTATAAAATCAATAAAAAATATGCATAAAAAAACAGTTTCTCATACTAGATACAGGACAAATGTTAGAAAAATAATTGTTCAGAAAAAAAAAAACTCTTACTCATTTTCACTCATTCACTTATTCTGTACAGGTTCAAGGCAAGTTGGAGGCAGGATACACCAAGCCACCGCAGGGCACAAGCACATACACACTCACAAAATGGGCAATTTGGAAATCTGCCTTATCTGCATGTCTTTGGACTGTGGGAGGAAACCGGTGTACCCAGAGGAAACCCACCAAGCTCGTAGAGAACAAGCAAACTCCACGCAACAAGACACCTGAGGTGCAAGGCCACGGTGCTAAACGATGTTCCACCAGAGAAAAGTCCAGGGAGGTACTTCTAGGCAGACATGTAACATTTCAGACTTTGTCAATCCTAAAAAAAATGCCTTTCAGTCATTCAGATATTCTTCACTTTTATGTAAATGTACCTCACCATTTAATTCAGACAGGACGACGGGGTCGGGTCACGATACAAGATTTGCCTTTCTCACAAGATTCTATAGTACATCAGGTGAGGTGTAATACTGTATAACCCAGGATTGCCAGATCATCAAAATCTCTTATAAGTCCTGAAAACCGGCTCGGTCTGATAAAAAAAAAAAACATCTGTTCAGTGAACTGGGGATGGAAAATTTTAGGAAACTTGAGTGTAAACTTTGTACTTTCACTTTAGCCATAACCGGAGAGAGAGAGAGAGAGAGAGAGAGAGAGAGAGAGAATACTGTATGTTTTGTGTGCATTCACACATGTATACACACACACACACACACACACACACACACAGTTGAGTTGAGATGATTTAGTTTGAAAGTTCATTGTTCTGTGTGTTTTAAATGCACTCATCTCATCATGTGACATTATGTTACCGCCATAGGTATCTTTATTTCATGCCATTTTCATGTAGGTTTTGTGCTGTATCATCCAAGAATGCTCTTTAAGACCATTTAGATGAGCCCTCATTACAAAATTACAGAGCTTTAAAACAGCCAGATTTATTAATTCCATGCATATCGCAATTAAGAAGCTGGGTAAGAAGAAGGATACAGCACCCAAGGTTAAGGGCCTTGCTTAAGCGCTTTACAGTGGTAGCTTGGGGGTGCTGGGGCTTGAACTCCTGACCTTTTAATCAGCAAACCTTGAGCCATATCCATCTGAGCTACCACTGTCAGACCCTCTCCAGATGGCTGTGGTCAATTTGTAGTCAGTAAGTCGTAATCGTGTGCCTATCCGTAAATGTTCCATACAGTGCAGATTAGTTCTGGGTTGAAAGTTAGCGCTAAAAGTTACTAGCGTAGACCTAGCACAATTTCTGGGTCGATTTTTATAAGTTGATTGCATTCAGACATGAACATGTACCTTACATTTAGAAGTAAAAGTTACGGAAAGGGAGTGCATGTCTGAAAAAAAACATTTGATTTTACAAGTTATTAGCAACCTTATTAGATATAAGTTTTTGGTCAGAGTATATTTATAGTAAAAAAAAATGTACTTCAGTTTGTATAGTAATTCTGTTGTAATCTTGTATGTAGCTATGAAACTTCCATGCTAGATTTTGTCAGTCTCTGAGCATGTGTTGTTTTCTGGCAGCGTCCCCAGTTCATGCACTTGGCATGTTTTGACAGAATTTTATCAGAACAGCTTTCTATTAATAGAAGCTATGCAGAGGCATAGTTCAAAGTCTCTGTCTGTGTCTGGCTCACCGCTATTTGTAAAACATCACATGTTTCCTTGAACTTCATTAAGCAATCCATGCATCCCTGACCCAATATTGACCAACACAGCTGGTCCCAGCCAGTCGTGTGCTCTGAGAGATGATGAAATACGCAGACCTGATGGTGAAAAATTCTTTGCTTAATGTTTATTCTTTTGTTCAGATGGTGAGTCAAGGTGAATGGTTTCAGTCACTTTCCTAATTTGCATGCTTATTACTGTCTAAATGTGACCATATCATTACATAACAGCTGTATTGATGTGACATTTATCAGTGTTTGTGTTGAGTATTAAATATACACTGTGTGCAAACATCAGCCTGAAGAGTTGGGTTTTTTTTGTTGTTTTTGTTTTTATTCAGTTTTGTTTGCCTATTAAGATTCTTAGGAAGAATTTGACTTGTTTAAATTCTTTTAAATTCAGTGATGTATAAAAGAATATATATATTTATATATAATAATATATATTTGGTGTTTGACATTTTTGTTTGTTTGCTTGTTTTTTAATTTGCACAAGGCTAAAGTAGGTAGTAATGGAATGTGTCACTGAAAATCATTCTGTAAATCTCCACCTTAAACCACATCCGGGTCTTCGGTGATGTCACACCAAACTAATCGAGGAGGTTCACAGCAACAGGGGCAATGTGAGGGTTATGATGAGTAATTTTTAAATATATTTATTTATTTATTTATTTATTTTAAAGATTTTTTTTACTTCGACTTTATCATCATTGTGTGTTTTATGTAGATCCATGATCTAAAGTTGTGTGTAAAAATGAGTGCCCCCTCTTTTAAGTCCATATTTTTTGTGAACAAACATAAAAAAAATCATCTGAATGTAACAAATCTTAGTATTAGGCAAATACAACCTCGGACGAACCACAACATATAACTTTTTTCTACCGTGACATTATTTATATATTTAAAAAAAAACATGATTCAATAGCTTGCAGATCCACCATTATCAGCAATAATTTGAAGTAATTGATTCCTCTATGATTTTATCAGTCTCTCGCATAATTTTGGTCCATACTTCAAGGTCAACTCAATGACTGCAATGTGCCCAGGTCCGGTGGCTGCAAAAACAAACCCAATCCATCACCGCTCCACAGCTGTGCTTTACATTGAGTCTGAGATCTTGCTATTAAAATGCTGTTTGGTTTTCGCCGAACATGGCACTGGGTATTAAGGCCAAACAACATTGTTCCTCAGTTGTGCTTTTATGTACCTTTTAGACAGAAGAGGGTTTCTCCTGGCAACCCTGCCAGACAAACCGTACTTGTTCAGTCTTCTTTTAATTGTGCCGTCATGGACTTTAACATTTAGCATGCTCAGTGAGGCCTGTACAGTTATGATATGTAGCTCTTGCAATTTTTCATATTTTTCTGAGCGTTGCATAGTCTAACCTTGGGGTGAATGTGCTGGGACGCCCACTCATTGAAAGGCTGGCAACTCTCTTATTTTTTTTCTTTTTGGATTCATTTGTTTAATAAATAATGAAACAGTGAAAAAGTTATATGTTATTGTCCATTTGAGGTTGTATTTGCCTAATACTAAGACCCACTATGAGTTTTTACAAACACAACCACACACTCAAATAGAATTAAAAGAGAGGCACTACCTTTTACACATGACTGTAAGTATAATCTCAATTAAGTCCACTTTTGCCCCAGGGTGTAATACTACACCATGTGGACAAGTTAAAGATGAATATTTATGTAATTCACTGTACAATAAAGGAGAAAGAAACACTGTATGTCCTCCTAATCATTTGCCTTCAGTAAGCATTTATCCAGATCAGAGTCATTGTGGATCTCGGGAACACACAGTCAAGCTTGAGTATCTTCTGGGTGTAACAGTTACACATAGACTAATTTGTCTTAGTTATTACACCTACTTGCATGGTTTTAGAAGGTAAGAGGAAGAAACTCCATTCGGAAGAAACTCATATGGGCGGCGGGAAAAAGGCAGGCAGTTACTTATTATTTTAGGGATGTAAGGATATGTTGAGATTATATATTTTAATGAAAGCTAGCCAGCTTTATGAACTAAAATCCTGTATTACAAACGAGAAAAAGTTTTAAGGTAAGGTTTTACTTTCATGTGGAGTTTGACAGAACACCTTGCTTAAGCTTGGGGGCCAATTTATGAAGTTGAAGGTTTTTCCAGTCTTCAGCTGTCCTGTTTCAGTGAGTCTGCGCTCAGGATAGCCTCAGATCCTGCTTGTTGGCTGACAGGAGTGGAACCTGACGTGATCTTCTGATGACCTGGCAGCTCAGACCAGTCTGGTTATTCTCTTTAGATTTCCCTTAGAAAATCCGAGCCAATCTGTTACCACATCATCTATTATGATGTTTAATGTCAGTATCATATGCAGAGTGGAACCATGGATGGCAAGTAACTTGGTGTGGGGGCGTTTTGCAAGATGAGCAAAATCGTAAAATAAACTTTAACTTAATAAACAAGCGAGGTCTTGATATACGAGTAGTACGTACAGTATGCGCTTAGTCTGCTGAGCGTCATATAATCACAATTGAGCCAATAATTATTTTCTCTCGCACGTGCTACGAGATTATGGGTAATCATCTCCCATGCTCAGTCTCAGTGCGCGTGCGTCACTCGTATGGTCAACATCCGTGCGCACTTGTACTGTTTATTATAACATTGTGGCCACATGTGTGTTCACGCGAGTAAAGCAAAAGCAAGTGTTACCTGTTAAAGATCCAGGGTTTCTCTGTGTCAGAAAGCAATGATTCCGTTAGTGTGTGTGTGCACATGCGCGAGTGTTATTAGAGAGGTTTCTTGTTAAAGAAGTTTCCCGACAGAGCAGTGTTTCCGTTATTGTGTGTGTGTGTGTGTGTGTGTGTGTGTGTGTGCACGTATGTGCAAAGAAGGAAAAGAGGGCAAAACTATGGGCAAAGAGCCCATGGTTATTAATCCAGCCTTCAAATACCCCAGATATCAATCTGACTGAGCATCCACGGAATGCGGCGGACAAACAAGTCTCCCAACCCACATCCCACAGGATCCACTTTTATATTACATAAAAGTAATATTTATGTTTTAATGTTATGGCTGATCAGTGTACAGTCCTACATTCCTATAGGGAAGTCCAGCTATACTGTGAGGTTCCAAGTCCACAAGTGTTGCCAATTCTTGTCAGCCAGATCCAAATAGGAGTCTTTGCAACCAGACTCTACTACGGCTCAACCTATACCATTAATACCACATGCCTATGGCTGTGCGTTGGGTATTTTAGGTGGTAAACAGAAACCGAGAGGTCACACGTTCTCTGAAGAAAGTAAAAGGTCATAGTCCAGTCCTTCTTTTTAATCCCATTTAGTTCTGGCTACTCTAAGCACAGATTAATAATTAAACATCTACCGTAAAAAGCAAAGGTTTTGTACGTTGTTGTTGTTGTTGCTTAAATTACTTTAGCAAATTTTAAAGGTGAAAAAATATATTTGCATGGAGAAATGTTTATCGTTAAATGTTTTGTTCCATTAAGAAATGTTGGAAATTACTTAATTTTCTGTATTTAACATAATGCAAAAAGGCTACAGTCTTTATTACTCTGATTAAGCTCTTTATTCACGTGCCATATTTCGGATTTACAGTTAATATTAGTTGTGTGTATGAGTCTTTAATCTATTGGTATATCATCTGTATCTCTAAGTTCACCTGCCTTTAATAGAGCATTCATTTAGATCCACATCAGAAGCTGCATGCGAAAAAACTCTCACAGTATTTTATTATATGAAATAATAAAGGAAGATTCTTTTACCACCAAATAATTGATTCTTTCCCTTTAACAGCATGGCTTTATTCCACAGCAATTTGACAATAATTAAAATTTTATTAATGATACAGCAGCGCTTTATATTTTAAATATGTTTATACGTTAATTACACTTAATGTTGTAGAATGTCAACAAAAAAATCCTGATTAATGATTAAAGCTTTAATAGAATCAGTGATATTATTATTTCAGGTTGAAGCCCACATACTTGTCTGCCTGTCTTGTTGTATGGCACAACTCTCTTGCCTAACTTATTAATACAAAGAAATGCAATGTTGTAAGATTGAGTAACTTACGCCTTGTTTACGCCGTGTTTGTCTTGTTCGGTAATCAGAGAGTGAATCACAGATGAGAAATCAAAAAGGTAGATCAGAGAAAGATAACATTTTGTTTTAAAACGACTCCAGCGTCGTTTTAAAAGCGTATTTCAGAAGTATCATCCGGAGATCGCGAGTTTGATTCCCGGGTGATGCTGTAACCTCTCGCAGCCAGAGGCCTAGAGAGAACTGATTGGCTGAGCTCTCCTAGAGGGGAGGGATGAGAGGTACTTAGTGCTCCCACATTAATCATGGCCAATCAGGGGCCCAATTACTCTACAGCCAATCAGGGGCATCTGTGAGCTCACGCAAGCGGAAGGAACAGATAGCGCTGTCCTCCGAGTGTGCTACGCCGCCCCAACGGTGCATGAGCGAGCAGTTCGAAAAAATGCGGTCGGCTGGCATCACGTGGTTTGGAGGAAACGTGATAGTCTTCGGGCCTCCAGACTGAGTGGTAGTAGTAGCTTAATGTGGGAGCCCCCTAGTGACAGGGAGGAATTAGACACGACTAAATTAGGGGGGAAATCTATATATTCAGGTTAGATTTTCTAATTAATATCTATGGGATATAAGTGATTGTTTATAATGAGCAAGTAACTTATTAGTAGCTTATTTTAAAGTAGATTATTAAATCTGGCACATAACCGTTCATTACATCGCTTTTACTCCAAAATTTTGATTTAATTTATGGTGCAGGTTAACCTTTAGACAGATATCTGAAGACATCTACGGGTTGTAACTGGGAAGAAAAAAAGAAAAGGGTGAAAAATAAATGCTAAGGGGTTGAGACCAATTGTGCTTTTGCTTAGTGTTTATTTATAAAAAGGTCAATAAGCAAATCCCCAAAAAGTGGTTAAAAGCTTGAGAAGCTTTTAACAAGGCCAAGCTGACAAGGCCAAAAGTCACTTGTTTTTTGTGACCAGGAGTTCTGGACAGGTTTTATTTTTTTGTATCGTGTCCACTTGGAGTACATTTACAGCCATGTCTATCAATTGCTATATTTGACGATTAAATATACACTGATTGAATATTTGAACTAGGTCATGCATTGGAAGGTATGTATGACCTGTCTGATATTCACAGATCTGTCTGAGCCGGAGGGTGTGGGGTATGTGTCTTTCTGTATGTATTTTTGATTGTGTTTGCGGGGTTCTGTGCATTTCATTTTTCTCTCTGTTGTTATATTAACATAATATAATTAATTCAGTGATTTTCTTGAAATGTTTTTTATATGATGATTGTTTGATGCCATGCTGATTTGATCTTGCTTGCTGAATGAACCTAGTAGGAAGTGGAGGGGGTGGTTTTCTTTGGATCTTCGTAGGAGTTGAGGGGTGGTGTCTCCTTCCTATGCAAAAGCTGCACTAGCCTAACTACCTATGTAGGGAATGTTTGCTCTCCAGCTTGATCTTTAGGTTGATAACTCATACTGCTTATGGTGGCAGGGTGGCTTAGTGGTTAGCCTTGCACCTCCAGGTCCTGGGTTCGATTCCCCTGATGGGTCTATGTGCATGTGCATGCTTGGTGGGTTTCCTCTGGGCCAGTTTCCTCTCACGTTCCAAAGACTTGCAGATTAGGAATTGTAGACCCCTCCATGATTTCTAAGTAAGAGAACTTGCAAAATCACAGGGTGATCAAATACTTATTGACCTCATCTGTTTTTTGTTTTTTTTGTTTTTTTTTGTAATGTTTTTTTTCTTGCGCTCAACGGTCAAGGGTTCAAGCCCCAGGACCACAAAACCATGACTTGCCATTGCCATTGTCCTGACCAAGACCCTTAACCCTATCCACTCCAGGGGGACTATATCATGGCAGACCATGTGCTCTAACCTAAACTTCCTACCAAGCTTGGATATGGGGAGAAAATAATTTAACTGTGTTGTTAAAGTAACTGTGACAAATAAAGGCTTCTTCATCAAAATGTTTGCTATACCAAATATATTTCTTATATGTCATAGATTTTTCCTCATTATTTTGCTGTTTTTTTCCCTAGGCTCAGAGTTGCAAGTATAGATTCTTAAGCCTTCTAAGGGTAACCACTAAGGGTTCCATCATCCTTAGCTTCATTTCCTCTCATGTGTTATGTTTCACTTACTCACTGGAGCTTAGAACAAATCCTATCGATGCCACATAGGGGCGAGGAATCCAGCAGAGTAAGAGTGTCCTGCTCTGTGGGTGGGAACGATGTCTTTTCTCCGTCCATGGCCAATTAGAGAGACAATGCCTGGTCATGAGAAAGGAGAATTTAGCATATAATTAGCACTCTCTTCTTTTGACATCCCATAATCAGCTCTTTTGTATGTATAATGATGCATTTACATTTGGCTGTTTGAACAAAAATTTATCGTATAAAAATAAACCACCACTATTCCCAGCCCCCAACCCATCCCCCAATGTAAATGTGGGCAGTGAGCTGAAATATGCTTGGTGTCCGAAGATTGCTTCTTTAATTTTGCACTATAATCATTTACTACATTTGGTAAATTAGTATTTAAATCATCATTCTTGGTCATCTTCATGACAGATGATGCTGGGAGTTGTTCGGGGTCTCATTAAGAGAGTTCACAACAGTTATAGCACTATTTTACATAGTCAAAACTATGACTCACCTTTAGCTTGAAATCTAATCATGAATATACCTCAGAAAACTTTGGCAAGCCACAGGCAGCCAACCAAAATAAAATACCACCAGATCAAAAAAAAAAAAATTCCTGAAACTCTGTTGTTCTACCATCGTGTGTGTGTGTGTGTGTGTGTGTGTGTGTGTGTGTGTGTGTTGGTTAATTATGTAAAAGTGGTATGTTATGATGCGCAGCTGAGGGGGTCCCATTATTTTTTTATGTTTTATTTTAATTATCTAGTCTTATTTGTGTTAATTGATGGATTTATGTTTCGATCAAGTCATCAATATAAAGATAATAATAAGATAATCATGTTCCCTGAATCGTTGTTTATCTTTAATTTTAGTGATATTGTGATATTCACTAACAAGGCTACTTGACTGGAAGTGTGAAATTTTTATTTTTTATTATTGGCTTGTAATTTTAACTTAAAAAAGATGAATTAACTTTCTCCAACTCTGATGTTTTCCATCTAGTGTATGTGTATGTTAGTAAATTATATAAAAGTGGTACAATATGATAGTGCGCTGATGGTGCCATTATTCATTTATTTATTGATTTATTTATTAATTAAATTACCAAGTCTTATTTGATTTTATTGATGGATTAATGGTTTGTCTAGCATGGTGGCCAAGGTCTATGAGCATGGAGTTTGCTCCCTGTGCTTGGTGGGTTTCCTCCGCATACTTTGGTTACCTCCCACAGTCCAAAGACATGCAGATTATTGGTGTTCCCAAATTGCTAGTAGTGTGAGAATTGTTGACCAGAGGTCCTATAAATGAGAATAAATTCAATGGTCACTATTGGCTTCCACGGTCCCTATGGATGTAACTGGACTTGCTTTATGACTTTTCGAGAACTTCATGCAAGTCCATGTGCCACTGAACAGCACCTCTGTAATAAGCATACACGTTATACGGGACTGGGACTGAACCAACATTGTTGTGACCGTTGCAATGTCACGTGACCGGTCCCCTTCCCTCCTCCCTTCCCCCTACCTTTTCCCATGCGGCTCTCCTGCGTTCTGATTGGCTAATGTAGCGCGTTCACGTGAACACTGTGTGATGTTCATTCTTCCCAGAGGGAAAGCCGACTACTGGAAGCGCAAGCGTGTGTTATTAAAGCTTGTGCACGCGGAACAGCGCTGGTTTACTTCGCAGCAAAATAAAACAACACACATTCCTTCAGTTTAGCTGCTGGTCGGTCGGGTGCTCACCTTTACTGTGCTGTTTAAATGCACCGAGCAAGGTAAGCAACATTTACTTCCTACTTTTCATTTGTGTTCATTCATTAAACAAAAAGTGATGACTGGTCATTTGAGAGATAGATTAGTGAGCACCATGTGTATAATGTTCACACGTGTTTTTACTTTGTATTTCATTTAAATTCAGTCAAATAGATTTTTTTTTTGCTGCAAACAAACACTGAACTTCCGGTTTTAGTTCCAACTACACACCGGACACATTTAAAACTGATGTAAGAGATGTGAGAAGCTTCTCTTTACTTTTACAGGCAGGAAGCACCCGAGCTTGGCTTTGGCTTAATCTCAAACTACATATTGTAGTTCTAAATTTCATAATTAAATTCCAAATAAATACACATCAGGCTTCAATTATTTTACTGTTAATGTTGTGTTCACAGACCTGTAACAATGACTCAGTATCTGTGGTCAGTATTAAAGCCCCATGTACTGTAGGGTATTATGATAAAGAGGTTATGGGTAAGTTATAGAGGTCTCTTTGCTAATGTCATCTGCACTAACTGACCTTAACGTGGACTTAAATGAGCTCCAAGGACACAGAACAACATAGTGAAAAAGCACACAAACTACTTTTTTAAGTAATAAAAAAATATATAGTATTTTTACCTTTCTGCTAAAAAAGTTTATTTGTTTGTATAAGATCTCTGTGCATTTATTCGACCTGAATCTGACTCAGACTGTGTATCCTACAGCCACTACGTAATTCGGTTATATAACACCAAATGTCTAAATAAGCCCAAATTGTTTATGATGATAAATACTGCATATCTGATATATTGTATTTAGATCTGTCGTTACGCCATTTACTATATTTTCGGAACAGAGCTTTTCAACAGTATGCACTGCTCAGCTCTTTGCCCGGGCTTTAATCACCAGCTGCCAAGAGATTTATGGCGATTTTGACCTTCTGGTGAAAAGGCAACCTTGTATAGGCTTTCAACATTTTCAACCTCATTCTGCGATCTTTTATTGTTTCTTTTTATAAACAGCCTGGTTGTTTTTCATGAATACCGTAACACTTATTCTCCCATCATGACAGTTTTTTCAGCAGCTCTGACATTGGTGCAGCTGGATATTAATGCGCTGGTTTTAATAATGCCTCAGCGTTGCCATGGTAACCGCTTCTTCGCAGGGGCGTGCATGGCAGACGCGCTGTAAAAGCTGCAATTGTCAATCGGTTTAAGGTTTTTTTTGTAAGATGTTAATTGAACAGTAATAAAAGAGTCCTCAGCAGTAGTGCTGTGGGGCATTTGCGTCAGCACAAGCTTCCCGCCGTGTTTGAGGCGCTGTGGAAGTGTTTAAGGATGTTAAGTCTCCTTAAACGTGTTCGCACGTGTAATAACATGCGAACACGTGAAGTGGGGAAAAACATGGACGCCGTCATGAAAACGTGCTTTATGTTTGCTCTTTCGGAGCATTTAAAACCCACGAAATTTTGTTACCACACTTTTCGTATTTTAGGTTGTGTTAGATACTGTTATTATAGTGAATTTCCAACATTCGTCGATAGAAATTGCACAGTTCAGCAACAATAGCGGACAATAGCGAGTAGCTTAGCACCATGCTAGCCGGCTAACTTCGTGATAACGCTCCAGTGTGGTCAGTGTTTGTTTATTTTACCAAGCTCTTTGTCTGTAACTTTATATTAACCAATCTAAAAACAATACTGCTTTAAATTTAGGGACGTACTTTGTGATACAAATTTCACATTTATTAATATAATCCACTAAAAGAGAATGTCTATTACATTGTATGTGGAATATATTTTGTTGCATTTACAAGTAATTATACTTCAATTACAAATATAAAATAAATAAATTATATTACTTTTGAATGGCGTTAATTTTTTTATTTTGAAATTTTAGTACTGTATCGCAGTGCACTAATAACGTTTTCTTCCAGGGGGTGGGGCTTAGAAGAAGGCGTTCGTCTAGCGTCTTGATTGGTCAACTGAGTTTGGAGTTGGTGGTGCTCTGAAAGCTAACCACGCCCATCACACTTAAGGTGGAGTGTCTCCTGTGTAACATGGTGGAGTAAATTGAGCTGAGACCAAAAGGGAAGCTGTTCTGTAGTGGCATTCAGTATCTTCTAGTGAACTTAATAACGAACACTGCAGTCCTTTTGACTTTGATACAGATGCATTAACGATGGCTTCACTTGGCTCTACTGCAATAGGCAGTGTATGGCCAGTCTAGGTTATATTATATATCTATGGCAGCTCCAATACAGTTGGACTTGTCTGTCTCTCTTTTTTTAAGCTACACCCTTAATGGGTTTGGTGTGGCAGACTTTCCAAGCACTTGCCACTCCAAAATCAGTTGAAATATCAAGATTTAAGGTGAACATCCTTCTTCTACGTTCCACTCCCTGCAAGAAATGTGTCAAGTCAGAAACAGGAGATTGCAGAAACAGGACTGATATCACACAGAGAATCACATGTGGTTCCTTATTGATTGAAAAAAAAAAATTAGCAGTCAATGGTCCTTTTGCAAATAAGATTTGATACCCTATGTCTAGTCCTTATCTCTGGCCTTCTTTCTGTTTTGTGTTTGCTTAAGTCTCACCACGCCGTGCCATTTTGCTGAACTCATCTGAACTTGTCTGAAGCCCTCACCTGATTTAATGGTTAACATATTGTCTGGATTGGATCCCAAATCTGGACTCGGATCTTCAAGTTTTTAAAATGGGTTTATTTGTCAAGCTTAGTTAGCCTGTGCGAAACTAAATGTCGCACTTTTTCAAATTCATAGACAAAAATAAATTACCAAGAGGTGAAATATGGGAGTCTTGGAAGTAGACAACGATCCAAGCTAAATCAAAGGAAAGTAGTTTAGAACATGTTTAGGACAGAAATTTATAAGTGGGATCCCATGGGTGGATGAAGAAGTTTAAACAGAATATTTGTCACATTTAGAAAGTGAGAGGTAAACCATTTAACCAGATAATTTTGCATTCTTTTCATCTTAACACACACACACACACGCAATTAGACAATTTGTTATAATGTTTATGACAGCATTCTCATTTCAAATGATCACAATGAAACTCTCTCTACCCTTTTTATATTTGCCTGATACAAACTTGTACAAACTTTTGCCCTCAGTTTGTATTTGGGATTGTGTGTTTAACAGTGTAAATATATATTGAAATAAAACAAATTTGAATTCATATCACACATTATTAATTTAAATATTATATTTAAGTAAATCACATAATAAACATTGTTTACAGTGTATGTTTTTTTTGCATATTATTTTTAACATGTATGTTTTTAGGTATTATCATTATGTTATTAAACTGTCTGCGTTTAGAAGTATTCAATATAATATTCTGGTTTAAAAACATGAAATTAATTCCAAATATTTATCTATTAATTTATTTAAACATGACTACTTTCATGTCTTCTCTTCCAGTGTGTAAGACGGTCCCATCATGCCAGTTGAACTGGTGATGCCTCTTTACCTGTCGAGCGATGACTTCCAGAGCAGGATGTCCAGGAAGTGTAAGATTCCCTTGCGTCCGTGTCTGCACACGAGTACGGTCACTCAGTTTGGCTTCCACTCTCCTCTGCCGCAGTCCGAGTCTCTGGAGCGGGCTCATGGCAAGGTCAAAAAGCAGGTTTCATTTGCTGACCACAAAGGCTTGGCCCTTGCTGTGGTGAAGGTCTTCTCCGAGTTCGACGACCCCATTGATATCCCGCTCAGCATCCAGCAGCTTTTTGTTTCTGCACTCAGCGTCTCTGAGGAGGATGACAAGCTGGTGCTGGGCTTCTCTCAGCCGAGTGCAGACTATCTACAGTTCCGCCAGCGGCTTGAGCGTGACTCGGTCTGCCTCGAGCACTGCGTCCTGAAGCACAGGGCCATTGCGGGGACGATCAAGGTCAAAAACCTGTCCTACCAAAAGGCTGTAAAGGTGCGCATCACGTTCGATGCATGGAAGAGCCACATTGATATCGAGTGTCAGTATGTCAATGACGCGTACCTGGCCTTTGAGTGGGACACCTTCTCGTTTGAGGTGAATTTACCAGGCCGGATGCTGCCGCATGAGCATGTCGAGTTTGCTGTGTGTTACATGGTGGAAGGGAACACGTACTGGGACAGCAACCAAGGCCAGAACTATAAAATCACCCACTCTGCTTTGAAGAAGAAGAGCATGAGTGACATGAGCAACGGTGATCAGCACTACAGTGACTGGGACGCGTACTTTGACGGATTCGGCAACCCGAGGTGCTCAAACAGCATTTTTCCCGAGTGGCCAAGCTACACCGGGTACGAGGACCTCGGCCCATATTACTGACTTGTGTGTCATGAGACATATCCAGCCAGCATAGATCTGTGAAGAATATGAACTCAGGAGGTGATCTTTTACATTGAAGAACTATTTTAGCCAAAGTATTCAATTTATAATTTTTTTTTCTAAAATGTAGTCAATCAGTAAGGCCATGTTTCCTGTCTGCTGTAATGGCACTGACTGCTTATCTAAGAGATTATTTTCATTATTTTCATTTTATGAACTTGTTTGTTCTGAGACAAACAAGTGATTAACTACAATACCAACATAAAAGCAAACATCAAACATGCCTTGACTAATCAACTTCATTTCAGGAAAAATGTGATGGTTTTGTTTACACCAACTGGTGCAATAATGACCTCTAACATATGGATAAATTATCCGTCCGTGTTTTTGAGTTGTATGCAATATACAAATATGGAATATATCTAAGAGTTTGTGGAATGAAGGTCAGTTTGCTGCTACCCTTTACGAGGGCTTGAGCATCTCCATGGATTGTTCATTCAGACCGTTTACTGGAATGTGTGGGTTTCTTGAATGATAGAAGTAGCTTTAATAGAAAAGCGCACATATAGAATAATGGAGAATAGTCATTTAGGTTTGAATAATAGAGTTTTTTTTTTTCCGTTACACTGGAAGATGTTTGTGTAAACCTTAGCTTTTATATTCAAGCAAAGATCAAATCTGTCAATATGCAAAGAAAAAAATTATAATGTTAAAATATCCACAGTGTCTAATGAATTTTTGTATGTTTGTTTGTGTGATCCAATGGGCTTCTGAACCGATCAGGACTACAGATGTTATTTCTTATGCAATATATTAAGATTTAAATAATGACATGGAAATAGCAGCTTGGGTCTGTGTGGTGTGATTTTGTTATTTAATTCAAAAGATGATTTCCCGTCATCATAAAGTGCAAGCTATGAGTTTTAAGCATTAACTTACAGTATCATCCCTGTCACATAGAAGCAGTGTTTTAAGTCACAGTTTTGATGTTTTATCAGGAATTTGTTCCTTTGTTTGAGTGACTGTTAGATTATTGTTTTTACGCACACCTCACCTTAACATAGTTTTGTTGATGTTTTGGGATGTTCTGTTAAATGCTTTTTAGTATTTTAATTCACTGCTGTCGAATAAAGAATTGTATTTATAAAGTAATCAGTCTAAGAGGTCATCATTAAAGAAATGTTTAAAGGGAAAGTCCTGTGTGACATCACTGAACAACTGGCTGATGTTTAAGATTAATATTTATCAATTTATGGATTCTTTTAAATGAAACCCCACCCAAATGCAACCATGCTACAAGAACTGGACGTAAAACACCTCTTTGTCACATTGTACGTGTAAAAATAAAAGGCACGACAACTTCTCAGCTCTGAAGTGCTTAAAGTTTTGAGATGCAACTTGTTCACTTAACCTCTCATTATTGAAATATCATCTTTTTTTTTCTCTGTAAAATGGATTTTGTAAAATGGATTTAGTTAATATATATATTTTCAAGTGACCACAACAACTGTTAGATTGAGTACAAAAATACATATGCAAATGTCTCAGCTGACTGAAAACGCTTGAGATAACAAGAAATCTGGCTGTTTATAGATGAAATGTGTTGGATTTAAGTGTTATTATCTGAGGTTGCTACTGAATTCTAATTAAGTGTTGATGTTAATATTGCTGTCTGATGTTAGATTAGACCTGAGCCTGAGCTCTGAAGGGTGTGTTCAGTTTCAGAGGTATTACTGCTGGGAAAACTATTGGGACAGCAAATTCTAATGTAGGAAGAACTTGGCACAGGTTTTATGGCGGATGCCCGACCTGACGCAACCTTCACATTTTTATCTGCGCTTGGGACCGAGACTGCATTTAATGGATGGGATTTTGGGCGCTGAGGAGATTGAATCCGGGCGGCCCGTTTGGCAAGGTAAAAAAAACGACACCAATGCCCTAGAAAATACAAGTATATCAACTTTAAAATAAAAGTGCACATAATATATAAAGGTCCTTTACTCATTCTTGTTATTATAATTATGACGACAATTATGGCTTTTATTTTGAAAAGAAACTACTGGTTTGTCATGGGTCCCTTCAAGCAAGATCTGGGTGGGGGGGGGTATTTTAATTATTTATAAAAAAAAAAAAAGGTTAATGAAACAAAGTAATTAATGCGAGTTTTGTTGAATATTTGTGTTACCTGAGCACATATTGAAAATATTTTTCATCATTTAAAACCACTGCTACTACTATTACTACTAATAATAATAATAGTAATTATTATTATTATCATCTCTGTTATAGCAAAAGTTATTTAGGACTTATAGTTTGAAAAAAAAAAGACTTCCGGTCTGGCGCGAGCGCTCTGTCAGAAATACTTGGCATCTCTTTCACTCTCCGCTGCGTTTCGTTATTATTTTAAATTCAGGTGTAGATACAGCACACAACAAATATTATAGCGCTGAAATATATGTATAGTGTGTTATAAACGGTTACGTGGAGAGTGTCATAACTTGTTTGTTGTCAGGTGAAGGCGCGAGCCAGAGTCATGTTCGCGCGCTGACGAAATAAAGCTGTGATGGAGGAAAAGAGTAAAGAAGTCGGGATAATGGAGTGTGTGACCGAGCAGGAGGACAGCAGCCAGGCTAAAGTGAGCACATGTTCCAATCCATTACTATCCATTATATCATCATTGTTGACTAATATCCTGTGTGCTTGTATGCTGCTATTCCAACATATACTGCAGTAGTGACGTTACCTGTCTCTACACCACGTGACTCACTCTCAACGTTCAACTAAAAGTCAAACACTGTTTTCTGTGTATATACACAGAGTCAGCCAAAAAATGATATAACATAATAATAGTATTAATATTATATAAATTTAATATACATCATACTATTTTTCTTTTCATGAAGTGTGTATAATTTTTTTTGGCTGACTGTATATAAACCAATCAGCCATAGCAGTGCTGATTGATTTATATAATCAGCACTGCTATGGCTGTGTGTTCTGACACTTTTCTATTACAACCAGCATTAAAATTTTTATCAATTTGTTCACCAGTTTTCCTTCCATGGCTCACTTTTGGTAGGTCCTGACCACTGCAGCTTGGGAACATCCCACAAGATCTGAAGTATTGGAGTTGCTCTGACCCAAGTGTTTAGTTATTACAATTTGGCCCTTCTCAATGTAGCTACATTTTCTTTATTTTTACATTTAAGTTTTTATTGTAAATATAAATAGGTTACATATACATATATACATGTTATACTATATTTTTTTTCTACCCCTCCCCCCACCCCACAAAAAACAAACAAATAAATAAATAAATTACACATGAAACAAAAGAATAGTGAAAAAGAAATTAAAAGAGAAATCTTTTATTACAGATTGTATCTGCATCTATTTTTTTCAAAGTGGCTCATAAATGGTTGCAAAAGCATTATAAAATTTCTGAGTGGATGGATCCCTTTATGGAATAACAGATCTTTTTTTAGATGAATAAAATACAAGACCTCTTTAATTCAGTGAGCACCCACTGGTGGCAACAACTACTTCCACCTAAGCAGGATCATTCTCCTAGCAAGAAGGGAACTAAAAGCTATCATATTGGCCTGGGTGTCATTCAGGCAAACACCACTTGAGTCAACACCAAAAAGTGCAATACATGGGGATGGTTCTAATGATGCTTGGCATATTTTTGACAATGTATTAAAGATAAAACTACAAAAATAATATAACTGTGGGCATGTCCAGATTTTATGCAGTAGCGTAGCTGGTTCCTGCTTAAATAAGCAGACCGTTAAATAAGTGGAATCAAAGTCTTCTCTAATCTTAGCTAGTTTCACCTTGGACCTGTGAAGCCGATGGACAATTTAAAAATGAACTATTGCGTGTTTGAGGCAAACTGATGATGAGTAAATTGTATGTATTTTATCTTTTACAAGATTTTATCTGAAATTTGTTCTTGTACATCTAATATGGCTGAATTACTTGTGTTTGATAACGTATACATAGCACTAAACATCTGTTTAGCATCTGGTTTACATCTCCAAACAGAATCTAAGAGGGATGGAGAAGGAAACAAAGGAAAATAGTCATAATTATAGGAAATGAAGTTCCTCAGCTGTAGATAACTATAAAAATGTGTCCTGGAAATGTTAAACTTACAAGTTGTTCAAATGAGCCAAAGAGTCATTTCTCCTAATTCATGAGAGCTCTGCAGAATGCTTTGTTTAATAGCTACATTTTCAATATCTTGTTACAATGGCAGCTGGAAGTGAGTGGGAAGCAGCTGGAAGTGCGCTGGAAGCAAAAGAAAAATGGGCAAGAATAAGGATTGGAGTGACTTTGACAAAGGCAAAATTTCAGCTCTTGTGGGATGTTTCTGTCTGCATACGTATATATGTAGGTGTGTGTGTGTGTGTTTAATATTATTTCAGGTTGAAGCCCATGTCCATGTCTGCCTGTCTTTCTGTATGGCAGAACTTATTAATACAAAGAAATAAAATTAAAGTTAAAAAATAAAGTTCAGTCTCTTATATAATAAGATACATAATATAAGGTTATAAATAATTTTAAATTTCCTTAGTTATTTCCTTTGCTTGATGCAGGACAGAGGCATTGTACATATCTGGCACAGAGAACAACTAAGAAGAATTAAAATTATTTATAACTTTATATTAATAATTTTTATATGAAGACTGATGATTTCTTACACAGATTGCTTTCTTTTAGTCTGAACAGAACAACAGCTCATGTAAAGAAACAGGACGTGCAGATTTCAGTGATCCAGTTTATAAAGAAATCTCTCTGGCTAACGGCGCCATTAACCGCATGAACAGAGATGAACTGTGCGCTAAATGTGCTGATCTCAAGCTGGACACCAGGTAAGATTGGTATTTCAACATGATTAAATCTATTGGTAATGTGTACACTGGATTTCTGGATGCTGCATGTTATTAAGTACTGTACATTTTTAGGTCCAAGTCTATTAGAGGGCAGATTGGCCAATACAAGCACTGAATTGTGCACAGCAGTAATTTTACTCCTTCCTCAAGAACATATCATAAATAATTTTTAGTATCTCATTACACCAGTTCTTTATACCACCCCGACTTTAACTGCTGAACACAGACTGATTTTGTTTAAAAAAATAAATAAATAAATAAATCATACAAACTAAATGTATGTCTGTGCGTGATTTTGTTAGGGGGGTGAAAGATGTCCTGAGAAAGCGTCTTAAGAACTACTATAAGAAGCAGAAGCTGAAGCAGTCAGCGACAGTCGGCTCTGACGACTTGTATTACGACTACATCTGTGTGGTGGACTTTGAGGCTACATGTGAGGAGAATAACCCATATCAGTTCCTCCATGAAATCATCGAGTTCCCCGTGGTCCTGATTGACACACACACTTTGGAGATTGTGAGTTGGTGAGAGAAGATGCTCACATTGTTGTGAGTCATCGAGATTGAATTTTTGAGGAATAACATTAAGATATTTAAAAAAAAATGTATTAATAGATGATGGAAATAGACAGAAAAGTCATGTTGTTTAAAATTCCAATGTATTTCCTGTACATGTATGTTGTTAAATAACACACAGTAATGCCACAGAACTAGCACACAGTGAGGGAAGAGGAGGCAGCATCAACATTACATCCAGACAGTGTCATAAAATAGTCTAAAGGATTCTGTTAAACTATTATTAGTGATACTGACGAGTTTAAAAATACTATTGTGTGTGTGTATATATACACACATTACCGTTCAAAGGTTTGGGGTCACTTGCAAATTTCTTTGTTTTTGTTTAGTGATTTATTTTC